>CAJGYO010000002.1:109315348-109578705 GCA_904845875.1 Miscanthus lutarioriparius
CCATTCTTGACATAGAACCATTGCAAATGCCACCCTTGTTGGAGGTGGGCAGACGCATTAGCGGGTACGCCCCTGCCCGGTTGTTGCGGAGGTGGATGCTGGTGCACCCCACTGGCTCATGCAGATCTTGCTTCCCGACCTGCCTCTTCACAAGATTGATGGTGAAGAGATACCGCCATAGGTCAAAGTGGGGACTGATCCCTAAGAACCCCTCGCACAGGGCGACGAACGCCACAATGTGCTGGATCCCATTAGGGGTAAGGTGTTGTAGATCCACCTGATAGTAGTCCAGCAGTCCCTGAAAAAACTGATGGGCGGGCATGGCGAATCCCCGCTCGAGGAAGTGAGTGAAAGACACGACGTACCCTTCAGGCGGCTATGACTCGTCCTCTTCACCAGGCAGCCGCCACTCCTCGGCGGTGGTCAACGGGCAAAGGAGGCCTCGGCGGATGAGGCCCTCTAAGCGCTGAGGGGAGATGTTGGATTTGTACCCCGGGTCCATTGCGACGGCGGGAGCAGCACGAGGAAGAAGGCAACAACGAGTTTTGATGGCGGGAGCGGTGCAGGTGTGAGAAGCTCAGGCGATTGGCGGTAGAGGCTAAGAATACGAGGGCAAGGAGGTGAAGTACGGAACCCTAGGGGCGAACCCCATGGTTTTAGAGGGGTGACCGATGCGAGAAGGGCAACGGTCCACCTCGATCTCCGAGCCTGCCACGACGCACCGCCGCGTCACATCATGGGACATGCGCACACGATCCCTATCCCTTCCCGTGAAAGTCGCGCCGAGTGGTTCACCTTCTGAGGTGGACTAGGACTCTCTTCCCACCAAGGGAACATGGGTCACAAAGCTTTTCTCTCCGGCCCACCTAGGGCCCCAGAGCCCGAGGACTGTCCCGACGAAGGATGGGCCCGCAAATGACCGGGACTCAAAGATACGAGTATCACTGGGGCCTCGATCTGTAGTCGAGCCCCAGCCAGGCCGGCCCAGAATGGAATCCCCACAAACGGGAGACCACGATCCCCTTAAAAATATCCAGTTGACGAAAAACCAAGTCTTACGGCCTTACCCGCGGAGGGTCCGATACTACCCCCCGGGTGATTCTACTCAAATCACCCGGGGGCTCGGGGCTACACCCACCGGGTGTGCTCGCGCGCACTCTCTGGCAAATTGACTCTGATACTACCCCCCGGGCGATTCTACCCGAATCACCCAGGGGCTCGGGGGCTACACCCACCGGGTGCGCTCGCGCGCACCCTCTGGCGAATTGACTCTGACAAAATCAAAACACCCCCTGGGCGATTCTATCCAAATCACCCAGGGGCTACTGTCGGGGACCTAATACCGAGGTACCCAAGGAGGTGGAACTAATAACCATCAAACATTAAAAACTCCTGAACGGACAAGAGCACTACTGCGCTTCTTGCCCGAACGACGGGAGTTTGATTCTGCCTCGCCCGACGACCGTGGGCCAGCTCCGCCTCACCCGACGGCTATGGGATGGCTCTGCCTCGCTCGAGGGCTATGGGCTAGACTCCACCTTGCCTGACCCCCAAGGTATAAACTCCGCCTCGCCCGACGCCCGTGGGTTAGCTCCGCCTCGCCCGAGGGCTAAGGGCTAAACTCCGCCTCGCCCGACCCCCGAGGGCTAGGCTCGGCCTCGCCCGATGGGTAGAAGCTAGGCTCTGCCTCACCTGATGTCCGAGGATGGACCTCGCCTCGCCCGATGTCCAAAGGCTGGCTCCGCCTCGCCTAACAACCGCACCCCGCTCCCTCATGATGATAGGCATAGGGTAAGACACGACGTTCGGGTCAACCGTGGCATCGAGGACCATGCCCTATGCTCCTGCAGGAAAGTACCGTCAGGGTGTGACAGGGCGGGCGGGTTAGACCCTTCCAGGCATGGCAGAGCCTAAATAGTGTTGGAGGTGCGTGCTCTTCGCCCTACAGAGTTGTAGGCGCCGCCTTCAGCCTCCAGGCGAAGAACCCAACATGGACATACGACAACCACTACATTCCAAGGAGGGACTCCCATCCTCTACAGTGGCAAACGAGTAGTCACCACGCCATCCGCTCCCCACAGGGTCAGAGATCGACAACCCTATCCGACACACCGTTCGTGGGGGCGGGACGGGACGCACCCACTTGCTAAATGAGGCCAGGGCATGGCCTAAGAAGATCAACAACCACGCCACTCATGACACGGTCTGCCATGTTATGCAGGGAAGGCGCGGGAGAAAAGGGAGACCCAGATCCTTTGAAGGACCTTCTATACTCTTGGTATTTTCCTCGTTCTCCCATCTGTAACCCCTGCTCCCCCTTGGTCTATAAAAGGGAGGTTAGGGCTCCCCACTACGGAGACTGACTTTTGACGAACAAAACAACACACATCACACACAGCTAAGCGGCCACCAGGCTCTTGGCATCCTTTCGACCCTTCCATTAGAGACCTAGGACCAGTCCCTCTCTCGACCGTTTGTACCCACTACTACGAACCATTTTCGGTGCTAATAACATGAGCAGTAACAGACTGGACGTAGGGACATTCAGCCCGAACCAGTATAAACCTTGTGTCCTTTAGCGCACCATCTGGGCCTAACGCGCATAAATATAAATTTACTAACCGGTGTTTGTTCAAAACACTGACACCCGATGTCCAAAAGTTGGCTCTGCCTTGCCTGACGTCTGGGGGCAAACTCCACCTCGCTCGACGTCCGAGGGCTGGCTCCGCCTCGCCCGACGTCTGTGCGCTGCTCCTTCATAACTACGCATACAGTTTGGGTGGGGCACTCAAGTCAACCGCAGTACCGAGGACCATACCCTGCATGCCTATAGGAAAGTACCATTAGAATATGACCAGATGGGCGCTTTAAGCCCTTCCAGGCATGTTAGAGCCCAAACAGTGTTGTGGGCACCGACATTTGTCCTACAGTGTTTTGGGCATCGGCATTTGCCCTCGGACACGAATCCTGATAGAAACATATGACAACCGCTATGGTCCAGGAGGAAACTCATGTCATCTACAGTAACGAATGTGGGGCCTCTATGCCGTCTGCTCCCCGTAGGGTCTTGGTTCAGCACCCTAGTGCGGCGCGCCGCTCGCTAGGACGGGATGGGATCTGACCACTTGCTGAACGAAGCTAGAGCACAGCCCTATTAGGATCAGCGAACATGCTATCCCTGGCACCATCTGTCGTGTCAGTAGGGTAGGCTCAAAGGAAAAGGAAGACCCAACACCTTCAAAGGACCTTCTTGGCCTCTGGTTTTTCTTCTTTCTCCCATCTGTAATCCCTACTCCCCCTTGATCTATAAAAGGAGGGTAGGGCACCCCACTAAGGGGACGAATCAATTCTACACACCACGCATCACATAACACATAGCCAAGCAGCAACGAAGCTCTCAGCGCCCTTTCAACCTTTCCATCAGAGACTTGGGACCTATCCCTTTCTCGACCGTTTATACCCCCTACTATAAACCTTTCAGTGCTAATAACATGAGCAGCAGCAGCAAACTAGATGTAGGGACATTCTGCCTGAACCAGTATAATCCTTGTGTCTTTTAGCACACCATCCGGGCCCAACGTGCAACAAATACAAATTTACTCATTGGTGTTTACTCGAAACTCCGACAGTTGGTGTGTCAGGTAGGGGACCTTTGCGTGTTCCGACATTAACATCATGCCATCGATGGCTAGCCATGGAATCAGCTGGGTCCTGGGAGCACACGTGCGCTTCGTTGACCTGGACTTCATTGTCATGGTGGGAGGAGAGTTGGCGTTGGCTCACGCAGCCATCCAACCTCTCCCCTCCATCGGCCTCAACTGTGGGAGGCTTGAGCGCCAGCTCGGTGTCTCCCTAGGACCCCAGCCATCCAGGGAGGACCCGCGCTGCCTCACCCTCTCTTTGGAACACCTCGCACGAAAGTGCCCCAACAGTGCTTCCATTTGGTCTCCGCAACGCCACAACGACCGTTAGCCACCTTGTGGCGTGGCGCACGATCCCATTCCCCATGAACAATGAGTTCATGGGGGTGATCGAACACATCACAGAATCTCTCCATGACCTCCTCACGGAGGAGCTGGGGTCACCCTCTGGCTCTGACTCTAGCAAGGCGATCCATCACCCTTCTCGGGAATGCTTCATGATGGGTACCCTCGAGGGACACATCGAAAGCGTCCTCGAGGAAGAGGCTACCCCGGCAAACAACCTTGGCGATGAGGCTGAGGGGGAGACAGCGGCCCCACCTCACATGGGGGTGGAGCAGCTAAAAGCCCAACACCAAGAGATCAAGGAAGCGTGACTCCAGCTCGAGCAGGAATGCGTAGAGCTCGATCGGGAGATCGAACGCCATGAAGACGGTGGGCGCGCACGCGCCATGGCCCACGACGTGAACCGAAGGATCAATGCAGATGATGAAGCCCTCCCTCGCTTCACCCGGGCAAGTTAGAACATCACTGTTGCAGCAGCCCTACTCCATGGCCTACCATAGGCCGCGACGCCCGAGGACCGTCGGGCCCACCATGAGATTCGCACGCTACTCGAGCGTGCGGCGGCACAGTAGGCAAAAAGTTTGTTGTCTCAGTGACGCGAACTCAATGTCAGCCAATGAACGTTCTCTGAGTGGCTCGGTAGGGATGTGTCGGTCCACCAGGCACCACAGGGTGGTAGGTAGCGCATCACAGTCTAGGTACATCAGCGTCTTGGTCGCAACTGCGACGCACGTAGCACCCTCGACACCCGCAGATGTACCTATGGCGACCTGAGAAAAGGAGCCCACCGCGGCTATCATCCTCGTCGTGGCGGACGCTACGACAGCGGTGAGGACCAAAGCTTGAGCCCGAGCCTACTGGGCCCTCAGGCCTTCGGCCATCACATCCTCAACGCTGCTTTCCCGCTGAGGTATCGACCACTAACCAATATCCCAAAGTACTCTGGGGAAACAAACCCCGGATTATGGCTCAAAGACTATTGGTGTTGACAAAAGATGCTCGACAGTCCTCCAAGGGGTATCCCATGAAGGTAGAGTGATTGGTGGAGGTGAGCGTGATCAAGAATCGGATGGTAACACAAGGTGTAGAGACAGTGATCTAGATAGGTTCGGGCCGTCTGATCGACGTAATACCCTACATCCTGTGTCTTTGGTGTATTGTATTGAATATGAGATGTATGTCGATGTCGACTAGGGGACCCCTGCCTCTCTTTATATACTCTAGAGGGGTAGGGTTACAAGAAAAGTATCCTATTTGGTACTATACAATATCTTGCGGTGCACGTCAATCAGTGACGTGCACGCCTTGATCTTGTGGGTTGGGCCACCTCTGATGGTGCGGCCCATGTCTTGTCTTGTGGATACCGGGGGGGGTCATATCCCCCATAGCTAGTCCCCAAGCGCCTTGCATCCTTTGAGAAACACCGTCTTGAGCTTGTTAGAGCTGTCCAACTTGCTGCTGATCATTAGGAACAGGTGTCCAACTAGTTTGACTAGGAGCTGAGCTGTTGAAGCGAGTATCCGAGCAGTTGAACAGGCGACCGAGCAGTTGGACTGTTATCCGAGCTGTGGGAACGGCGTCTGAGCAGTTCAACTATGAGCAAGCCCAGACTTACTCAAAGCTGAGGTTTGCTAGAAGGATATAAGGGGCTCAAGATAAAATTTGAAAATTCTTCCACTTAAGAGAAGTGTAGCCACTTAGACCCAATCGATAAGGAGGGTATATCAAGAAATAAGCACTACATTCACCGCTAGGTGAAGTGTAGCCACTTAGTCCCCAAGCCTGCTGGAAGATGAAGAATGAATCTTGTAGCAGGGTCAAAGAAAAGAAGTCTGAAAGCTTGCCGACGTCATCTGACATGCGCATATCAAGACCCTAGACGTGCTGCCCAAGATCAGCCCCTTGATCCGAACAGCATGGAGCAACTTGACAGCACACCGATGAGACATAGCAAGATCCAACCACCAAGGGAGTCCTCAGCTTAGCTGGCGATGTCCGAGCACCGAGGAGTCCCCGGCATGGCTAGCGATGTCTGAGCACCGAGGAGTCCCTGGTGTGGCTGGCGATGTCTAAGCACCGAGGAGTCCCTGGCATCGTTGGCGATGTCCAAGCACTGAGGAGTCCTCGGCGTAGCGGAGCGACGAACAGTCTGGTCAACTGGTCAGCAGCAAAGTGAGCATTGAGTAGAAGCGACCGGTGAACAGTCCGATCAACTGGTTGGCGATGAAGTCCATGAACCTAGTGGTCCAACCAATTGATCGGTGGAGAAGTCCGAGCACCAGGTGGTCTGATCACCTGAATGATGATCCTGTAATACAAATATGTAGAATGGGTAGTACGTGATGTAAAAATATATGAACTCCGGAGAAAAATCAGCAATGGTGATGAAATAGCGTATGCAGCTCGACGATCAGTTGGTGTGAACACTTAGTGTTATTCTAGAGATGTATTTATATTTCATACAAAACGTCCGACCAGTTAGTGTGTAGCTAAGTCTCCAGCCCTAGCTAGCCTGTTAACCATAACGCGGAGCGTGGAGCCCGTGTGCGTGTAGGAAGAACAAAGCATCGCTAAGGAGCCACTGCCGACCACCCATAATGCAGAGGGTAGATGCTCGTGCACGTGTAGGGAGGGGCCAGAGATAGGGCCGTCTCTGGGGACATTCGAGCATCAACATGACTGTTCGGGGATTTGCCTTAGACATAGCTGTATGTCATCTTTAAGATGGTATACATGAAAGAAAATCATTTAGAGAGCAAACATGGAGAAAACAGCTCGAAGAAACATTATGATGATATACGAAGATTGGAGAAGATTTAGAAAAATATTAAAGCATGACTTAGCTTTAGACAGAATGTCTAGTCGACGACGTATGGCGTTATCTGGTCGACAACACGGGCAGCTCACTTAGCGGTTTGCTTGATGGCTAGAACGAAGTTGATCTCGTGTTGGGGTAGGACGAACGTAGTCAGAGCTTGGTAGTGTCAATCTGCATACGAATACATGTGCCATGGTTGTCGAAGGATGTCGACACGATCCGCTGAGTTGTCGTGAAGGGTGTTGATCTTGAGTTCTGCCATCTGGTTCACCAGGGATCAGCGCGCATGAGCCCCACGGTGGGCGCCAACTATCAACAAAAGATGCTTGGCAGTCCTCTGAGGGGCATCCCACGAAGGTAGATTGATCGGTGGAGGTGTGCGTGATCAGGAACCGAATGGTGACACAAGGCGTAGAGACATAGAGTGTAGCACCCGGTTTTAAAGACAAAACCAGATACACTATATGTGAGCCCAGGAAGTCAAATCTCACATATAGCCACAAATCAGGATAATATCGAGAGACAATACTTATTACATAACGTATTAGTAAAAAGGAAAATAACCTCAGAGTAAAGATAGCGGAAAGTTGACTCCGATCTTCTGGCGAAGACTCCAAATTCATAGGGACGACTGACTGGTTGACCACAAGCCTAACTCCTCCAAAACCAGCAATCTGGTACCCATCCGGGATTTTTATCCAATGTATAGAAAATAAAGCAAGTGTAAGTACATGTCGTACTTAACAATTATATCATGGGGTTCATGAGGCTCAAAAGGGCTGACACTGGTTTACTGCGATTAGCTTTAATAGATCATCTTTTTAAGCAATTGAGTAGCAAAGGATTTATCATTCACTTAAACACATGATCAGGTAAACATGAATAATGTATAGCATAAACAATTAATCATTAGAACCATTATCCATTAGTGATCATCTCTATTCCATAAGGGTCCAAGGCGCGCTCATGTCCGTGGAGCACGGTGTTATAACAGATTTATACTCTGCAGAGGTTGTACACGTTTCACCGTGAGTCGTGATTTACCCTTTCGCCCGAGGTGATCAGCCTCTTGACCCACTACCAAGGAAGGTAGCCAGGGTTCACTATGAAGCCTTTCAAAGGTTCGTCTAACAAGTTAGGGCCACTAAGGTTTACCCATCAATAAGCATGAACCCCCTCCAAGTAGTGACTAGCAAGTGCACCTACTTGGCAGACCGAGATCATACCCGTTGGAGCCCCTCTTGCGCCGTAAAGGTAACCGCTAACAAGCTAGAAAAGGTCCTCATACTGAGCTAAAGCCAGAGCCATATGGCCCTCACAATTGCATCTTTGTAAGTCCGGGATGATGATCGCTTACAGATAAGTCCTTAGGGAGAGGAATCTGAAGCATATAAACACTCCAGCCCCCTGGTTCCATGTTACTAAAAAGTCATGTTTTAATGTTTATTGCATATATCATTAGTCAAGTTACAAGATCATGGTTTTGATTAAGCACTAGCAAAAACTATCCAATGCAATATCCCAAAGGTGTCAAGGTGCAAGATATCAAATATCTAGGATATCCTATTTGGCAACAAGGGAGACACATGCAATATGAATTAAGTGATTAAATGTGAATAGGTAACAAGGATAGTCCCATGCTATACTTGCCTTACACACCGATCCTTCGGTAAGCTTTATTCTTTGATGTCTTTCTTCTTCTTCTGGATCACCACGTATATCTCACCGACTAGACAATCGTAGAACACCACACAAACATCCATACACATACATGCATAGCATACAGTTGTATCTATATCAGAACAGTACATCAATCATAGAAAAATAAGTAAAAGAGATTGATATACGATTCTACGCATCACTACGAACACATAGTCGCGAGAGGCACGCTAATCGAAGCTATGGTTGAAAGTTACAATTACCGAGAGATTTGCCTTATACGTGGAAAAATAAACTATAGGCTTCATTTATGTTAACCATATGAATTCATGTACAAAAGATATTTTATAAACAATATGGATTGATTTAAGTCAATTTTAGATTTAAATTATAAAACAAAAGTAAATCAAATCATATTTTATGTATAAAACCTAGTTGCATAATCATTAATCAAGATATGATTTAAACCACGTTATTTTAGATATATCAATATAGTAAACACTATTGCTTACGCGTAGATCTCGTCGTTATGAAACAAACGCAACTTGAACGGATTTTTTTTCGGAGTTGAAATGAATAAGTTATGATTTAAACAAGTTTTACTTTGGTTAATTAATAGGTTAAATCTACTCATAAATTTCAAGTGTTGAAAACATGCCTAACAGTTGTATAAACATGTAGAATACGTAAATACGATCCTAACGCAATTTGAATGGATCAAATCGGACTTAAAACGCAAAAGTTACGCATGAAATAAGATTCAATGGCATTCCTGTAAATATTTGAACTCAAATTTGAATTAAAACAATTAAAAATCTGAATTTAAATGTATTTTGGACTGGGCATACTATTTCTGGAAATGACAGGGACTTGAACGAATAAAAACAGGGCTGAAAAATAATTATTTTGAACTAATCAGGACTGCGGGTTGATTCACTAAAAACCGAGGGGCTATTTTGTAAAACAGGCGTGGCTTTGACTGGGGGTTTGACCCGGGATGTTGTTGAGCGCCACGCTGGCAGCTTTGGGGATCTGGTGCGGTGCACCACGCGCGGCCGTGGGACCGGGCCGACGACACGGTCGCGCCGGGTCCATGAGTCTCACTTGTGGACCGGCCACTTAACCCCGAAGGGGTACATAATCTTGACTGTTCAATCAACATCCGTGGGCGCAGGATGAGGGTGGTAGTGGCTCATGGGGAAGAAGCCCATGGCGGCAAGCGCCATGGTCATGCGATTCGGTGCTTGCGGAAACGACGTTCTAGGGCGCCATTTGACCATCTAGGGGCACGGAAAGATGGAGATGCTCACCGTGAGTCGTCTGGAGGGGAACGCGGCGTCCAGGAAGGCCTCGAGGGGGCGGTTCGTCGGCGGCGGCGGCTGGCGAGAGAAAGAGAGGGCGCGGTGAGGGCGAATCCGAGAAAACCAAGACCAAAACGCGAATTTGATGATACCTAATGCTTCGGGGAAACACGACGGAGGTCACCGGCGCGTCGGCGTCGTGGATTGAGGTGCGGGTGAGGGAGATTGCCGGCGGCGGGGAGTTGCTGGACACGAGCAGAGGAAAAGGGGAGAAGGGAGGCGCTCGGTTCGGATTTTATAGGCCGGACGGGCACGGCGTGGAAGGAAGGGGGAGCGGGGCGCGGCGATTTCCTGCCGTACGGGCGCGGGCGGCTTGCCTTGTAGGAGCATCGGCGTGGCGAATTTCCATACGGGCGTGCGCCATTGGTGGGGCAGAGAAGGGAAGGAGCGCGGGGAAGAAGGAAGGTGCGGCTGACGGATGGGGCCGGCAGCGTGGTGAGGGAGAAGCGAGCGTCTTGGCGCAAGACCGACGAAAAGAGGAGCCATCTAATGGCGGGGCCAGATGCGCAATGAGTGAAAGGGAGACAATAGCGTCGGCGGCCGTTGGCGTGCAGGGGGCAGAAATATTGAAATGAGCGGGCCACCAGCTGGGCCAAGGTGAGCGATCTGCGGGAGAAGGGCTCATGAGGCGAGGCAAGAGTAAGGCGCTATGCGAGACAGCCAAGCAAGGGGTGCGGTGGGTTGGGGCGAGAACGTGCCCGAGGCCGGGAAATCAGGAAGGAGGGGAAGGGATGGAATGCTGGAACGAAGGGGGAAAAGAAGGGTGGGCCTTCGGGCCAAATGAGAGAGGGGAGGTTTTCATCTTCTTCTTCTTTTCAAAATCCTTTTCTATTTCTAAATTCTATTTCCTTTCTTAATTCAAAACAATTTCAAATGTGAACCAAATCAAGCATAAATATGATTTGAAATATACTTTCTAATTCCAACATAAATGAACCAATTTTTGGTAAGTTCCAAAAATAACTCTTTAAGTTCTTACATTTTCCAATTCCTTTTCTTTTTCTAATCTTCCAATTCTAAGCTAAATTCAAAACCATTTCGAGTATGGTTTCAAATATATTTTCCCTTTCAATAAAAATGGACAATTCTATTAAGCTTTCCAAGATAAACTTTACAACTTTAAAAATACTTTTATTTTTTCTAATTTTCTTTTATTTCAAAGCCATTTTCAAACTCTTTTCAAAAACATTCCAATTTACTTTGGAGTTTTGGATCAACACCATCCATCACAATGAATAAGATGCAACAACATGTATGCTCACACATGTTACTACCTTATGTTGAATTTTAAATTAATGAAAAAAATTTATTTCCTATATTTCATGTGCACAAAATTCATAAATAAATCATTTTAACTCTATTTCAAAAGAGGCAATTTTTAGGGTGTTACATAGAGACAGCGATCTAGACAAGTTTGGGCCATCTGATCGACATAATACCCTACGGCCTGTGTCTTTGGTGTATTGTATTGAATATGAGATGTATGTCAATGTCGACTAGGGGACCCCTGCCTCTCCTTATATACTCTAGAGGGGTAGGGTTACAAGAAAAATATCCTATTTGATACTATACAATATCTTGCGGTGCACATCGATCAGTGTCGTGCAAGCCTTGATCTTGTTGGCTGGGCCACCTCTGATGGTGCAGCCCATGTCTTGTCTTGTGGATACTGGGGGCCATATCCCCCACAATCGGCTTGCCTGCCATGCCGGTGGTGCGGATAATGACGACTTCATTATCCGCAACCTTCCACTGTTCTTAGCCGATTCGGCACAAGCGTGGTTGGAACACCTGCCGTCCAACGCAATCCAGAGTTGGGCGGATCTAAAGGAGATCTTTGTGGGGAACTTCCAGCGCACATACAAGCACCTTAGGAACCCATGGGACCTCAAGAACTTCCGATAGAAGACCGGTGAGACCCTCTGTGGGTACATCCAGCACTTCTCGCAGCAGTGCAACGAGCTTCCTAATGTCACCAACGCCGATGTTATAGGAGCCTTCCTATCCAGAACCACCTGCGAATCTCTGGTTCATAAGCTGGGACGCAAGGGCCAGTGAACCACCAAGGAACTCCTAGACATCACCACCAACCACGCCTCGGGAAAAAGAAGCGGTCAGAGCAATCTTCGATTGCCTCGATGGCAAGGCAAGGTGGGACGAGGACGCCGGCAAAGGCACATCTAATTGTTCCACCAAAAAGAAGAACAAGAAGCAACGGCACAAGGGCCCGCTCATGGCCACCGCTGACTGCAAGGGTGGTCGAAAGCCCACGGAGGGCACTCTGAACCATTTCAAAAAATTACTGGAGGGGCCATGCCCGAACCATGCCTTCTCGGTCAAACATCTGTACAAGGACTGCAGACTCATGCGGCGGTTCTTGTCTGGGGGCTCCAACAAAGGGCAGCACAGGAAGGACCCTGACCCCACCACGGAGGACGCTGAGAAGGACAATGCCTTTCCAACACCGGATGGTTGCCTCATGATCTTCAGAGGATCGGCGACATACCACTCCAAACGCCATCAGAAGGTTGCGCGTCGTGAAGTCTATACGACTGAACCAGCCACACCTTCCTTCCTCCGATGGTCTGACTCTGCCATAACCTTCGATTGAACCGACCACCTAGAGAGCATCCCACATCCAGGGAGATATCCACTCGTGATCGACCCGATCGTCGGCACGAAGCGGCTCACCAAAATACTGATGGATGGAGGCAATGGCCTCAACATCATGTATGCCAAGATGCTCGATGAGATGGGCATCGATCGGACATGCATTCACCCAACCCGAGCACCTTTCCACAGCATCATGCCCAGAAAGCAGGCCATGCCACTTGGGCAGATTGAACTGCCTGTTACCTTCAGGGATCCATTCAATTATAGGACGGAAACCCTCACCTTTAAGGTGGTTGGGTTCCCTAGAACCTTCCACGCCATCCTAGGACGTCCATGCTACGCAAAGTTCATAGCTGTCCCCAACTATACATACCTCAAGCTAAAAATACCAGGCCCCGACGGGGTCATCACCGTTGGCACCTCCTTCCAACACGCCTATGAGTGCGAGGTCGAGTGCTGCGGTCACGCTACAGCAATCGTTGCCTCCGGAGAGCTTGCCGCCATGAAGAAGGAGGTCACCAAAGAAGCGCCAGACACCAAGAAGTCAACCGGGTCCTTTGAACTTGCGGAGGGCTCTAAAGAGGTCCTCATAGATCTCGGCAGCCCCGACGGCAAGGTGGTGCGCATTGGCACCGCACTTTCCTCTAAATAGGAAAACATGCTCATCAACTTCCTCCGCACCAACAACAACATCTTTGCGTGGAAACCCTCGGACATGCCAGGCATCCCAAGGGAAGTCATCGAGCACACCTTGAATATCCATTCATGCTCCAAGCCGGTAAAATAGCGCCTACGTCGCTTCGACGAGGGGAAACGCAGGACCATCAGCGAAGAGATCACAAAGCTTTTGGTGGCTGGATTCATCAAGGAAGTGCACCACCCAAAGTGGTTGGCCAATCCCGTTCTTGTAAGAAAAAAGAGCGGGAAATGGAGGATGTGTGTTGACTATACGGGTCTCAACAAAGCATGCCCAAAGGATCTGTTTCCTTTGCCGCGCATAGACCAGATAGTTGATTCTACCTTGGGGTGCGAAACCCTCTACTTCCTTTATGCGTACTCCAGGTACCATCAAATTGCGATGAAAGAGTTCGACCAGCTCACGACATCATTCATCACCCCCTTCGGACATTCTGCTATGTCACAATGCCGTTCGGTCTAAAGAACGCTGGGGCTACATACCAGCGCTGTATGCTCAAGTGTTTTGGGGACCTCATTGGGCGGACCGTTGAGGCCTACATGGATGACATCGTGGTTAAAATCAAATAGGTTGACCACCTCGTAGCTGGCCTTGAGTAGACCTTTGCCAAACTCTAAGCAAACAGCATCAAACTCAATCCCGAGAAGTGTGTTTTTGGGGTCCCGAGGGGCATGCTGCTTGGTTTCATCATCTCTGAGCATGGCATCGAGGCCAACTCGGAGAAGATCTTAGCCATTACAAGGATGTGTCCAATTTAGGATATAAAGGGGGTGCAGCGAGTTACAAGGTGCTTCGCCGCACTTAGCCGCTTCATCTCACGCCTCAGCGAATGAGGTATCCCCCTTTATCGACTTCTAAAGAAGGCTGATCACTTTGAATGGACGTTTGAGGCCTAGGAAGCACTTGACATGGTTAAGCAGCTCCTGACAAAGGCCCCAATCCTGGTTCCTCCCACCGAGGGAGAACACCTTCTGCTCTACATCGTGGCCACCACACAAGTGGTCAGCACTGCCCTAGTAGTGGAGCGGGAAGAAGAGGGGCACGCCTTCAAAGTATAGTGCCCTATGTACTTCATCAGTGAGGTCCTATCTGACTCAAAGACCCACTACCCCTAGATCCAGAAGCTCCTATACATGATTCTCATCACAAAGAGGAAGCTACGCCACTACTTCGAGTCACACCTAGTAACGGTTGTGACATCCTTCCCCCTCGGCGAGGTCGTGCAAAGCCAGGATGCCACAGGGAGAACCATAAAATGGGCACTCAAGCTGATGGATCAAGGCATTTCGTATGCCCCTCGGATGGCCATCACGTCCCAGGTGTTAGCTGATTTCATCACGGAGTGGACCGAGGTCCAAATGCCACCGACGGTCGTCGATCAAGAGTATTGGATGATGTACTTCTATGGATCACTGATGAAGAAGGGCTCCGATGTGGGGCTGGTCTTTGTGTCGCCCCTTGGGGTATGCATGAGGTACATGGTTCATCTCCATTTCCCCTCCTCAAATAATGTGGCTGAATATGAGGCGCTCATCAATAGCCTACGCATCGCCATCGAGTTGGGCGTCCGACGTCTCGACGTTCAGGGAGACTCCCAGCTAGTCGTCGATCAAGTCATGAAGGAATCAAGCTGCCATGATGCCAAGATGGCTACATACTACTGACAAGTCCGACGACTGGAAGACAAGTTCAATGGCCTCGATCTCAATCACATCTTGAGGTGCCTCAACGAGGCGGCTAATTCGCTTGCGAAGGCAGCATTGAGCCGAGAGCTAGTGTCGATGGGTGTCTTCACCAACGACCAACACAAGTCCTCAGTCCGCTATGAGGGGTCAGAACAGGCCGATAACGATCCCCCTGATTCTACCTCAGGGGCTGACCAACCGTCGGCTCCGTCAGGTCCCGAAGTCATGGAGCTCAAAGAAGACCCCACGACAGAGCTCGAACCTCTAGTCGACTGGAGGGTACTCTACCTCGACTACCTCCTCTAGGACACGTTGTCGATGGACAAGATGGAAGCTCGATGGCTCGCTCGTCGCGCCAAGTCCTTTGTTCTTGTGGAGAACGAACTCTATAAGCGAAGCCACATCAGGATCCTACAGCGCTGCATCCCCATCAAATAGGGGAAGCATTTGCTGAGTGATATCCACGGTGGGATATGCGGTCACCATGCCACGCCTAGAACCCTAGTTAGAAATGCATTCCGATAGGGCTTCTACTGGCCCACTGCAGTAGCCGACGCCGAGCAGATCGTACGCACCTGCGAAGGGTGTTAGTACTACGCTCGACAAACTCACCTCCTGGCCCAAGCGCTCCAAATGATCTCTATCACATGGCTGTTCACGGTCTGGGGGCTCGATCTGGTTGGACCTCTCAAGAAGGCACCTGGAGGCTACACCCACTTGCTTGTCATCATAGACAAGTTCACAAAATGGATAGAAGCTCGGCCGATCTCCACGATCAAGTCCGAGCAAGCCATACTATTCTTCCTCGACATCATCCATCGCTTTAGAGTCCCAAACTCCATCATCACAGACAATGGTATGCAATTCACCAGAAAGAAGTTCCTTCAATTCTACGATGAATACCACATCTGGGTCAATTGGGCCGCCGTCGTGCACCCCCGAACGAATGGGTAGGTTGAGCGCGCAAACGGCATGGTCCTATAGGGCCTTAAGCCTAGGATCTTCAACCGGTTGAACAAATTCAGCGCATGATGGGTCACCGAGCTCCCCGTGGTACTTTGGAGCCTGAGGACAACTCCCAGTCGAGCCACCGACTACACACCCTTCTTCATGGTCTACGGTTCTGAGGCAGTCCTCCCAACCGACCTTGACTATGGAGCACCTAGGATCGAGGCGTGCTACTGGCTAAGGGGTGGACCATAGAGATCCACTATGATTTGCAGGGTGATGCCTACTACCACCCAAAGCTTCTCTCTCTTGTACACCGCTACCACACCAAGTGCACCGTGCAGTACCGAACGGAGCATTGGACCCACCCTGACTACATTGGCTTCTGGGAGACAGAGGTGTACATCCACGAAGGCAGTCGGGTGTGCTACATCCATCGTGCTACCAGTGCATGCTCACACATGTAGCTGCCATCCGGGATGCAGCTCGACAGGCGTTGGTGGTCAATCGTGACCGCCACTTCGACGACATCAAATGGGAGGGGTCGCTATCTTCCCTGCCGTCGGAGCGGCCAGCCCACTTGCAACATCGCCACACCACTTAGGGAGGAGAACCATAGGCTTAGGCATACCCTAGTGAGCTTGGCCCAGACCAACACTAACTTGGATCAAACCTTGGATGAGCTAGATGTCATAGGGAAGGCATACCTATAGTGTAACACCCAAAAATTTTTACCACAAATTAGCAATTAATTCTTAGCATTTATTACATTTTCTAGGTATTCTTAACTTAGGCCAAATAAATAAATATTGAATAAATAAAATAAACTATAAGTTTAGAAACTTGTTTGTTGCATTCATGCTGAATCATTTGGGTTTTGATTGAGTGTAGGGCTAGAAGATTTGAAATTTGTATTCAAAACTTATTTGAATTTGGCTTAAAAATGAAAATGGAGAAAATAGAATTTGATAAACATTTGATTTGAAAAAAAAAGGAGAAAGTCACCTTCCGGCCAAATGCCTAGCCTGGCCTTCTTCTCCTCCCCCTTTCCCTGCCGGCCTACCTCGTGGCGCTGCCCACTCGATGTTGCTGCCTCAGCATGTCCCGGTTTGTTGCCCACCAACATAGCCATTACCAGACGCTGCCCACCATGGCCACCCCGTCGCTCGCCCTCTCCCTTTCTCTCTCGCTGCACTCCGCCCCACCGGGTCGGCGCTTTCTTTCTTCTTTCCTTTCTTCTTCCCCGAGCTTCCTTTTTCCTCCCTTGTTCTTTCCTTTTTCCGTCCGTCATGTTGCTTTCGGATGGAAGGCCACCATAAATCACCCGCACATGGCGGTGACCAATCCGCCCTCCTCCTTCCTTTTCTCGCAAGCACACCGGCCTATAAAGCCCCAACCGAGCGCCTCCTCCTCCCTTTGACGACCGCCGCTCGAAGCTCACCATCGCTGGCCGGTGAACTTCCCTCCCCGAGCACTATCCTCGTCGCCGAAGCCACCCGAAGCACCGCCGTACTCCCCGCGCCCATAGGTACCTCCACCTCTGGTTTTTGGTCACGTTTTGGTCGATTTCGCCTTCACCCGCGCCCTCCCTCTCTCTCCAGATCGCGGCCGCCGTCGACGACTCGCTTCGGAGCTCTCCAGGACGCTGCGCTCCCCTCCAGACGCATCGCGGTGAGCCCCTCGTCCCCTCCTCTGCGCTCATTCGTCAATTTGTGCGCTAGGATGCCGAGCCGTGAGCTCCGAACCACCGACCATGGCGCCACCGCTGGGAATGCCACCCGACGTGATGCCCGCCCGTTCGGTACCCTAGCGAATTCGCATCACGCGCGCATTGTCTAGGTGTAGTCGCGTCGAGTTTGGTTGCCGGAATCACCGAACCGGTGACCACCGACAAGCTCGCACCGTCGGCGACAATGGCGCCGCCGTCGCGAAGTCTCTCTTCCCGGCGACCGCCCCTCGCACTCGTCTGGCCGTCGATCGGGAACGATCGGTCCAGATTGCGTACCCCGCCGGGGATTATAACCGGTCCACCGGTTGGACCATGCACTCGGTCCACAAGAATGGTCGGCGCTGGTCCACATTGCCGTGTGGTGCACCGCGCCACCCACGCGCGACATGTGGCGGCCGAGTCAAGAATGAGTCAAACGCATCAAAGCCATGCGCATCTTGCAGAAAAAGCCCCGCGTTTCCAAAGAATCAACCCGCGGTCGATCCAGTTCAAACTAATTTTTATTTAGTCCTGTTTTTATTCATTCAAGTCCTGGAGTTTCTAGAAATAGTAAGCCCGGTCCAGATTTCATTTAAATTCAGATTTTAATTATTTTAATTCGAAAAATAGGTTAGTTTATTTTGTAATTGCCATTACATCTTATTTCATGCATAACTTTCACGTTTTAAGTCCGATTTGAGTGATTCTTTTCGCTCATGTGTTTCGTAGAAATGCGTAGAACAGATCTATAAGTTTTTCAACATATGTTTTCACTGTTTGGTGTACTGTTCTAATAGAGTTCTATCTTGTATGCATGTAATGATTGGAATGATGCTTGATTGATGATTGGATCACGATTAGAGGGTGAGCCATTCGAGGTGACTGAGGACCCCAAAGCAGGATCAGCAAAGATACTCCTGTGACGACTTTGAGGAAGGCAAGTGTACCAAAGGCCCCTTGTTACCTATGAACTACTACCACTTACATTCATGCATGTGTTTAATTTGAATTGCCTTTAAGGACTTTACCTAGATGATTCATTGTACCACATATCCTTGATACCTGGGTTTATTGGGTAGGCATTTTGGATAGATGCTGCAGCGCTTAACATGAAGTAATTGTTAAACATACTTAAAGACTATATGCAATGTGATAAAATGGAACTTTTTAGCAACAGATAAGGGGGCTGGAGTACGGGGTTGAGTACTCTAGTGCCTCTCCATAAGGACTTAATCCTGAAGCGGCAACCCAGGAGGGACCGTACAACCCCGAGTGTCAAATGGCTCTGACTTTAACCTATTATCTAGTTTGTACTAGCTCGTCTGTAGCTCCAGTAAGGGGTAAGAGGGTATCTTTCCTTTTTCTGTTAGGGTGTGCACCGTGCTGCGATGCCCACGTGTGCCATTCCTTTGTAGCTACGATCTGTTAGTGCAACTAGCTAAGGGTTTCATAGTGAAACTCTGCCACACTTCCTTGGAAGAGGTGTAGTGGGTCTCGCGAACCCCGGCATTGGGAATCACGGCTCGGTGGGTAAAGATGTACAATTTCTGCAGAAATAATTAACCTGTTATAACAGCCGTGCTCACGGATACGAGCGGTCTGGATCCTTCGAGATTAGTGGTTACTGTGGATGATGGATGGTTGGGAATTGAGATAAAACTTGATGATACTTAAATACCACTTGGGAATTGGGACTATTCATTAAAGTAGTAATTCAGGTTGCTAAAAATTAATCAACTAAAATTGCGAACCGCAGTCAAACAGTGTCAAGCCTATTTGAGCCTCATAGATCCCTTTGTTATACTTGCTAAGCATGGTGAGCTTACACTTGCTTTACATCAATGAAAATCCCGGATGGGTAACAGATAATGGATATGACGAGTTTCCGGAGGATGTCCAGGACTACTAGGAAGACGTTCACCAGTTGGAGTCCCTGTGGCAGTTGGGCTAGTTATTTCCGCTGTGTTTGTAATAATATTGCCATTGAGCAAACTTTGTATTAACTTTTATGATGAGATATGCGATGTAATAAGTACTTTACTTTGATATTATTGCAATTTGTGATATATGTGTGGGTTTGGACATCCTGGGCACACATATATGAGTACTTGGTTTTGCTTTGCAAAATTGGGTGCGACAAATTGGTATCAGAGCTATAACTGACTGTAGGACGAACAACCTAGTTAGAAATGGACGTTTCTAGGATCACATTATCTTTATTTTACTACTTTAATTTGCTATAAAATTTTTGCTTATATTCTGTTCTTTATCTATTGCCAAAAAATTATTTTGTTCTAATGCTCAACCTTTTCATTCTTATATATGGCCGTGTACCAAGTCGACCTGCAGCAAGAAGAGGACCCTTCCGATGCCCACCAGGAGGACCGGGTTCACTTTGGGCAAGCGTGTGTGCAAGCACATCCTGGTGGAAGCCACGAGGAACTGGAAGAGGAACCACCGTGGAGGTGCCCATGGGGAACCTCTGGAGGACGTGCTTGAAGACCCGATGGACGAAGAAATGTAAGAGGGCCTATGTTCGAGGAGCCCATTGAGATAGAAGAGTCTCGAGGAGGATCCTATGGAGGAGCAGGAGCAGGATGGCCTAGAGGGAGGAGCTGGTGACCCGACGATGGAGATGACTCGATGATTACGATCTTGATGGGGGTGATGATGGTGGAGATGGTGGTGATGGTGGAGACGGTGGAAATGGGGGGTGATGCGGTGATGATGATCACAATGCACTGTTGGCTCGAGGATGGACTGTGGAGATCCACTACGACATGGAGGGTGATGCCTACTATCACCCCAGGCTACTCGCACTTGTGCAACGCTACCACCCCGGAGGCACTGTTCAGTACAGGACGGAGCATTGGACCCACCCCGACTACCTCGGCTTCTGGGAGACAGAGGTGTACATCCGAGAGGGGACTCGGGTGCGCTACATCCACCGCGCCATCACTGCACGGCTCACACGCGAGGCCGTCATCAGGGATGCAGCTCGACAGGCATTGGTGGTCAACCGCGACCGCCACTTCGACGACATCGCCTGGGAGGACGACCGATATCTTCCCCGCCGTCGGGAGGACAGTCTACATGCAACATCGCTGCACCACTCGGAGAGGCGAACCGAGGTGAGGCCTACCTTGTTGTGCTTGGCTGAGATCAACACCGACTTGGATCGGACCCGGGACGAGCTCGGCGTCATGGGGAGGGCCTACCTACGACTTATGCGTGAGAACGCTTCTACACCAAGCAAGCAACTAGGTGGTCCAGATGTAGATGCGCCAGAGTACCTTTCCATCGCCCCGAGGACCGTAGAGGAGAGTCCTGGAGACCCCAGCACCAGCACCACCGTCGACCCGTGCCCATAGGAGAGTCTTAAAAATATGTAATAAGCACGCGTAGCTACGCGAGAGAGTATTTAGTTTCTTTCTTTTAATGGTTGGACAAGTGTTAGTTGCATGGTTGGATGTTTATCAATATGAATAATGTTTGATTTGGATCTTTGATATGATTGTGATGACTTGTGGGCATGTCCACGGTCATTTAGTTAAGGTTAAGGTTTAGGAATATTATGAATAAATAGTTGGGTTTCATTTTATCATGCTGTCCATTCTTTATCAATCTGAGCAGTCTGTCTTTATCAGTTCATATCTCATAATATAATTGTCCAATGGTCATGAAATTTATATGGAGATAAGTAGACTTCAACATCATTCTTTTTGCTCTGGAATCACCTCAATACCTATTATAAATTGTGAAATACAGCTGTTTTAAGATGAGGTTTATGTGCTGTCAGAATTCTGGAACAGTACTGCTTGTCGTCTGTATTTGACAAAGTAAACGTCAGAATCTGGAAAAGTGTTCTAAATCAAAGTTGTAGAGAATTTCATAAGCTGTCCAGAAAGGTAAAATACGTAATCATATGATAAACAGAGAGTGAGATATGCTCGTTTTACCACACTGCTGTTATCCAACTCGCCGGAAAAATCAGAACAAATATCTTGATGTATACCCTACATATATCTACACCAGTATCTTGTAAGAGTTATATGCTTGGACATGTGAGACTTATGTGATGCTTCTACAGATGGTGAACACCAGGAGAAACAACCAGGGAGGCGAGGAACCGCCACCACCACCCCCAGTCTCCATGGAGCAGCTGATGATGATGCAGACCCAGTTGCTTCAGCAGATGGCCCAGAACATGCAGAACATGAAGGGCATTTGAGATTGGTGTTGCAAAAGCTTAGAGAACATCAACTTTATGCCAAGTTCAGCAAATGTGAGTTCTGGTTAAAAGAAGTATCTTTCCTTGGTCACATAATCTCTAATGGAGGAGTAGCAGTAGATCCCAAGAAGGTTAGAGATGTGTTGAGTTGGAAGCCACCTAAGGATGTTAGTGAGATTCGGAGTTTCCTGGGTATGGCTGGGTATTATAGGAGATTCATCGAGGGATTCTCTAAGTTAGCCAAGCCCATGACTACGTTGTTAGAAAAGAATGCCAAATTTGTATGGACTAAACAATGCCAGGATAGTTTTGAGGAGTTGAAGAAGAGACTGACTTCTGCTCCAGTGCTCATCTTACCTGATCTCACCAAAAGTTTCTCTATCTATTGTGATGCCTCACGGCAAGGTCTAGGTGGTGTTCTTATGCAAGAAGGTAGAGTTGTTGCCTATGCATCCAGACAGCTGAGAAAACATGAGTTAAATTATCCGACTCATGATCTGGAGTTAGCAGCTGTGGTACATGCTCTTAAGATTTGGAGGCACTACTTGATTGGTCATAAGTGTGAGATTTATACGGACCACAAGAGTTTGAAGTACATATTCACGCAGTCAGATCTGAATCTGAGGCAGCGTAGATGGCTAGAGTTAATCAAGGATTATGATTTGGATATACACTATCACCCGGGAAAGGCTAATGTTGTAGCGGATGCCCTGAGTAGAAGGAGTTATGTGAACATGGCCTATACAACTCAACTACCCGAAGAGTTGTGTGAGGAGTTCAAATACTTGAATTTGGGTATTGTGGCCAACACCATGGAGTTAGAGGTAGAATCCACTCTGGAACAAGAGATTCAGTAAAGAGACAGATGGGTGATGAGAGGATCAAGGATATTGCAGAGCGTATAGTGATTGGTAAAGCCCCAGGATTCCATATGGATGATCAAGGGACAGTATGGTTCGGTAAAAGGATTTGTGTGCCAGAAGTAAAATCTATTAGGGAGTCTATCTTGAGGGAAGCCCATGACTCGACCTATTCCATACACCTGTGAAGTACTAAAATGTATCTTGATCTTAAAGAGAGGTACTTGGTGGTATGGACTAAAGAGAGACGTAGCAGAACATGTGGCTATATGTGACACGTGCCAAAGAGTGAAAGCAGAACATCAGAGGCCAGCAGGTTTACTACAGCCTATGAAGATACCCGAGTGGAAATGGGAAGAAGTTGGAATGGACTTTATAGTTGGGTTACCCCGTACACAGAAAGGATTTGACTCTATCTGGGTGATTGTTGACCGATTGACAAAAGTGGCCCATTTCATTCCGGTCAAGGTAACTTATTCGAGTGCAAAGTTAGCAGAGTTATATATGGAAAGGATTGTATGTTTTCATGGTGTACCAAAGAAGATTGTTTCGGATAGGGGTACACAGTTCACATCACATTTTTGGCAGAAATTGCATGAGTCAATGGATACTGAAGTTGAACTTCATTCGACTTACCATCCTCAAAGCAGATGGATGAATGCACCGAAAGGACAAATCAGATCTTAGAGGATATGCTAAGAGCTTGTGCTTTCTGCAAGTATGGGACAAGTTGGGATAAGAGTTTACCTTATGCGAATTCTCCTACAATAATAGCTACCAAAAGAGTCTTAAAATGGCACCGTTTGAGGCATTGTATGGCAGGAAGTGCAGAACACCATTGTTTTGGAATCAAACGGGGGAAAGCCAAGTTTTTGGACCAGATGTTTTGCAACTGGCAGAAAAACAAGTGCAAACGATAAGGCAAAACCTAAAGGTTGCACTGATCCCGACAGTAAAAGCTATGCGGACACGAGAAGAAGAGATTTGGCATTTGAAATTGGTGACTTTGTCTATCTCGAAAGTTTCACCCATGAAGGGAGTAAAGAGATTTCATACCAAGGAAAGTTATCACCTAGGTATGTGGGACCATTCAAGATCATTAATGGGAGAGGAGAAGTTGCCTACCGGCTAGAATTACAGAAGCGGCTCTCGTGTGTTCATGATGTCTTCCATGTGTGTAACTTAAGAAATGTTTGAGAGTACCGAGGAACAACTACCTTTGGAGGAATTGGATATCCGAGGGGATCTATCATACAAAGAGTATCCAAGTGAAAATCCTGGAAGCAATGGAGAGAATCACAAGGAGCAAAATAATAAGAATGTGCAAGGTTGATTGGAATGACACTTCTGTGGATGAGGCAACTTGGGAAAGAGAGGAAGATCTGAGAACCGACTATCCCAATCTCTTTGAACCATCCCGAATCTCGAGGACGAGATTCATTCTAAGGGGTAGGTTTGTAACACCCAAAAATTTTTACCACAAATTAGCAATTAATTCTTAGCATTTATTACATTTTCTAGGTATTCTTAACTTAGGCCAAATAAATAAATATTGAATAAATAAAATAAACTATAAGTTTAGAAACTTGTTTGTTGCATTCATGCTGAATCATTTGGGTTTTGATTGAGTGTAGGGCTAGAAGATTTGAAATTTGTATTCAAAACTTATTTGAATTTGGCTTAAAAATGAAAATGGAGAAAATAGAATTTGATAAACATTTGATTTGAAAAAAAGGAGAAAGTCACCTTCCGGCCCACTAGCCCGGCCTTCTTCTCCCTCCCCTTTCGGCGGCCTGCCTCTGTGGCTGCCCACTCGGTGGCTGCCCCAGCGCCGGTTCTTTGTTGGCCCACCAGTAGCAGAGCTACCATTTCGCCTGTGCCCCACTGGCCACCCACGTCGCTCGCCCTCTCCCTTTCTCTCTCGCTGCACTCCGGCCCCACCGGTCAGCGCCCTTTCTTCTTTCCTTTCTTCTTCCCCGAGCTTCCTTTTTCCTCCCCGGTTCTTTCCTTTCTCCGGCCGCCGTCAGCGCTGCTCGGATGGAAGGCCACCGCCGTCACCCGCACATGGCAGGTGACCAATCCCGCCCGCTCTCCTTCCTTTTCTCTGCGCACAGCCGGCCTATAAAGCCCCAACCGAGCGCCTCCTCCTCCCTTTGGACGATGACCACCGCTCGAAGCTCACCATCGCTGGCCGAACTTCCCCTCCCCGAGCACTATCCTCGTCGACGAAGCCACCCGAAGCACCGCCGTACTCCCCCGCGCCCATAGGTACCTCCACCTCTGGTTTTTGGTCACGTTTTGGTCGATTTCGCCTTCACCCGCGCCCTCCCTCTCTCTCCAGATCGCGGCCGCCGTCGACGACTCGCTTCGGAGCTCTCCAGGACGCTGCGCTCCCCTCCAGACGCATCGCGGTGAGCCCCTCGTCCCTCCTCTGCGCTCAGTTCGTCAATTTGTGCGCTAGGATGCCGTAGCCGTGAGCTCCGAACCACCAGCCATGGCGCCACCGCGGGGAATGCCACCCCGACGTGATGCCCGCCCCCGTTCGGTACCCTAGCGAATTCGCATCACCGCGCGCATTGTCTAGGTGTAGTCCGCGTCGAGTTTGGCTGTCGGAATCACCGAACCGGTGACCACCGACAAGCTCGCACCGTCGGCGACAATGGCGCCGCCGTCGCGAAGTCTCTTCCCGGCGACCGCTGCCCCCTGACTCGCTACGTCGATCGGGAACGATCGGTCCAGATTGCGTACCCCTTCGGGGATTATAACCGGTCCACCGGTTGGACCATGCACTCGGTCCACAGCAGCGGTCAGCGCTGGTCCACCGCCGTGTGGTGCACCGCGCCAGTCCACGCGCGACATGTGGCGGCCGAGTCAGCAGCTGAGTCAAACGCAGTCAAAGCCATGCGCATCTTGCAGAAAAGCCCCCGCGTTTTCCAGTAATCAACCCGCGGTCCAGTCCAGTTCAAACTAATTTTTATTTAGTCCTGTTTTTATTCATTCAAGTCCCTGGAGTTTCTAGAAATAGTAAGCCCGGTCCAGATTTCATTTAAATTCAGATTTTTAATTATTTTAATTCGAAAATAGGTTAGTTTATTTCTGTAATTGCCATTACATCTTATTTCATGCATAACTTTCACGTTTTAAGTCCGATTTGAGTGATTCTTTCGCTCATGTGTTCGTAGAAATGCGTAGAACAGATCTATAAGTTTTTCAACATATGTTTTCACTGTTTGGTGTACTGTTCTAATAGAGTTCTATCTTGTATGCATGTAATGATTGGAATGATGCTTGATTGATGATTGGATCACGATTAGAGGGTGAGCCATTGAGGTGTTGAGGACCCCAGCAGGATCAGTAGTACTCTGTGACGACTTTGAGGAAGGCAAGTGTACCAAAGGCCCCTTGTTACCTATGAACTACTACCACTTACATTCATGCATGTGTTTAATTTGAATTGCCTTTAAGGACTTTACCTAGATGATCCATTGTACCACATATCCTTGATACACAGGTTTATTGGGTAGGCATTTTGGATAGATCTTTGCAGTAACTTAACATGAAGTAATTGTTAAACATACTTAAAGACTATATGCAATGTGATAAAATGGAACTTTTTTAGCAGATATAAGAAATTTGGAGTACGGGTTGAGTACTCTAGTGCCTCTCCATAAGGACTTAATCTCAGGCGGCAACCCGGGAGGGACCGTACAACCCCGAGTGTCAAATGGCTCGACTTTAACCTATTATCTAGTTTGTACTAGCTCTGTAGCTAGCTCAGAAGGGGTAAGAGGGTATCTTTCCTTTTTTTACGTTAGGGTGTGCACCGCGTCTTTGCGATGCCCACGTGTGCCATTCCTTTGTAGCTACGATCCGTTAGTGCAACTAGCTAAGGGTTTCATAGTGAAACTCGCCACACTTCCTTGGAAGAGGTGTAGTGGGTCTCATGAACCCGGCATTGGGAATCACGGCTCGGTGGGTAAAGATGTACAATTTCTGCAGAAATAATTAACTTGTTATAACATGTAGTGCTCACGGATACTGAGCGGTGCTGGATCCTTCGAGATTAGTGGTTACTATGGATGATGGATGGTTGGGAATTGAGATAAAACTTGATGATACTTAAATACCACTTGGGAATTGGGACTATTCATTAAAGTAGTAATTCAGGTTGCTAAAATTAATCAACTAAAATTGCGAACATGATCAAACGATGTCAAGCCTATTTGAGCCTCATAGATCCCTTTGTTATACTTGCTAAGCATGGTGAGCTTACACTTGCTTTACATCAATGAAAATCCGGATGGGTACGGATAATGGATATGACGAGTTTTAGGAGGATGTCCGGGACTACTAGGAAGACGTTCACCGCTTGGAGTCCCTGTGGCGGTTGGGCTAGTTATTTCCGCTGTGTTTGTAATAATATTGCCATTGAGCAAACTTTGTATTAACTTTTATGATGAGATATGCGATGTAATAAGTACTTTACTTTGATATTATTGCAATTTGTGATATATGTGTGGGTTTGGACATCCTGGGCACACATATATGAGTACTTGGTTTTGCTTTGCAAAATTGGGTGCGACATATAGCTTGCCCTTGAGAATGCTACATTGAAGCAGCAGCAAGGTGGTCCTGATGTGGAGACGCCAAGTACTCCTGCTGAATCACCCCGAAGGAATAGAGGATGCCATGGAGACCCCAACACCAGCACCAACATCGACCCATAGGAGGATTTCCCACAAATATGTAATAAACACACATAGATGTGCGAGAGTGTGTTTAGTTTCTTTTCTTTTCAATGGTTGAACAATTGTTACTTGAGTGGTTGGATGATTGTCATGATGCATAATGTTTGATTTGGATTTTTGTCATGATTGTGATGATTTGTGGGCATGTCCACAGTCATTTAGTTTAAGATTAAAGCTTAAGGATGATATGAATAAATAGTTGGGTTTCTCTTTATCTTGCTGTCTGTTCTGTATCATTCTGAGTAGTCCACCTTTATCAGTTCAAATCTCATGTTCTGGATGTTCAATGGTCATGAAAATTTTATGGAGATAAGTATATTTCTGCATCTTTCTTTTGGATCTAGAATCACCTCAATACCTATTATGAATTGTGAGATACAACTATTGTAAGTTGATGTTTCTGTGCTGTCAGAAATCTAGAGCTGTACTACTTGTTGTCTGTTTTTGCCTAATTAAACATCAGAATCTGAGAATATGTTCTAAATGAAAGTTGTAGAGAATTTCATAATATTTCCAGAAGGTAAAATTTGCATTCAGATGATGAACAGAGAGTGAGATATGCTCATTTTACTGTATAGTTGTCTGTCCAACTCGCCAGAAAAGTTCAGAACAATTATCTTCTTGTGTGTGTGTGTGTGTATATATCTTGTCTTTCATCTTGTGATACCTACTCTTATTAGGCCATTATCTCTTAAAGGTTATATATTTTGGACATATGAGACTTATATGATGTACCTACAGATGGTGAACACCAGGAGGAACAACCAAGGAGGCGAGGACTTGCCGCCGCCACCCCCTATCACTATGGAGCAACTGATGATGATGCAAACTCAATTGCTTTAGCAGATGGATCAGAGCATGCAAAATAATGGGAATGGAAATGGGAATGCACCCCCTCAAGTTAGAGACAAGAGGGGAGAGTTTCTGAAGGGACATCCGCCTGTCTTCAAGCATTCCACTGACCCTCTCCAAGCTGATGACTGGTTATGTGCAGTTGAGAGGCAACTTGAGATTGCACAATATGCTGACAAGGAGAAAGTGTTATATGCAGCTGGGCAACTGTAGGGGGCTACACTTGACTAGTGGGAGTCATTCTGCTTTGGCCGTACTAAAGCTAACCCCATAACTTGACACAAATTTCGCAATGCTTTCCGCTCTCACCATGTTCCTGCTGGGTTGATGAAGCTGAAAAAGAAGGAATTCCTTGCTCTCAAACAGGGAAGCATGACCATGGTGGAGTATCGTGACAAGTTCATACAATTGTCATGGTACACACCTACTGAAGTGGGAGATGATGAGAAGAGGCAGGAGCTGTTCATGGAAGGTCTGAATGATGGTCTCCAGTACCAACTGTTGTCCCATACATTTGCTAGTTTCCAGCAGCTAGTGTAAAAGGCCTTGGTTGTAGAGAACAAGCGCCGTCAAATGGAGGACAAGAAGAGGAAATTCCAGGGGCAATAGTCCAGGAGCAACACCCGTGTCTGCACTATTCCTCAGCAAGCTTACCCATAGCAGCGCTATCAAGGTCAGTCAAGCCTGATCAACTATAACCAGCAGCCACAGCATGCACAGCAGCAGCAGCAGCAGTACAGGGCACCAGTTCAGTGTCAGCAGCAAGCTAACAATGTTCCTATGAAGGGCAATGTTCCTAGTGCTCCACCAAAGAATGGTGCACCAAAGGCGCCAAATGCTATCAATGACAACAGATGCTTCAACTGTGGAGAACCAGGACATTACTCCAACAAATGCCCTAAGAAGATGGCTAATATGTAGCAGAACTATGTCTATGAAAAGGTCAATCATGTGACCGCAGAGACAGCTCAGGAGGCACCTGATGTGGTGATCGGTATGTTTCTGGTCAACTCAAACTCAGCTACAGTTCTTTTCAATTCTAGTACTTTGCATTCCTTTATAGCATATACTTTCATAAAGAAGCATGGTATTCCCGTATGTGTTATGAAGAAACCCATGTTAGTAAACTCAGCTGGAGGGAAAATGAAAGCAAATTGGATATGCTTAGCTGCTAGTCTCATCATAAGGGGGGTAGAATTTCAAGCCAACCTTGTAGTCATAGACTCATCTGGAATTGATGTTATCTTGGGTATGGATTGGTTGAGGTCCTAGGAGGCAGTTATAAATTGTGGGAATAGTTCCGTGAATCTAACCACTCCATCTAGAGAGAAAGTTGAGTATGTAGCAACACAATCAGCCTTGGAAATCTATCGGGTTAATCAATTGAAGGGCACAACCATAGAGGATATACGGATAGTAAATGAGTATCCAGATGTCTTCCCTGAGGAGTTACCAGGTATGCCACATGAACGAGATATTGAGTTTATAATTGAACTTTTACCTAGAACTGCACCCATAGCTAAGAGACCCTATAGAATGTGAGTGAATGAATTAGTAGAACTTAAGAAACAAATAAGGGAACTACTAGATAAGGGTTATGTCCAACCTAGTTCTTCACCTTGGGGAGCACTAGTATTGTTTGTAGAGAAGAAAGATGGTACACAAAGAATGTGCATAGATTATAGATCACTTAATGAGGTCACAATTAAGAACAAGTATCCACTACCTAGAATCGATGACCTGTTTGACCAGTTGAAAGGAGCTTGTGTATTTTCCAAGATTGACCTCCGATCTGGATACCATCAGTTGAGAATAAGATGTTGTGACATTCCCAAAACTGCTTTTGTGACCCGATATGGATTATATGAGTTCACAGTCATGTCTTTTGGTCTGACAAATGCACCTGCTTACTTCATGTATTTGATGAACAAAGTATTCATGGAGTACCTTGACAAGTTTGTCGTTGTGTTTATTGATGATATATTAGTCTACTCTAAGAATAAAGAAGAACATGAGGAACATTTGAGGCTAGTATTGCAAAAGCTTAGAGAACATCAGCTCTATGTTAAGTTTAGCAAATGTGAGTTCTGGCTAAAAGAAGTATCTTTCCATAGCCACATAATCTCTAATGGAGGAGTAGCAGTAGATCCCAAGAAGGTTAGAGATGTGTTGAGTTGGAAGCCACCTCAGGATGTTAGTGAGATTCAGAGTTTCCTTGGTATGGTTGGGTACTATAGGAGATTCATTGAGGGATTCTCTAAGTTAGCCAAACCTATGACTACCCTGTTAGAGAAGAATGCCAAATTTGTATGGTCTAAGCAATGTCAGGATAGTTTTGAGGAGTTGAAAAAGAGACTGACTTCTGCCCTAGTGCTTGTCTTACTTGATCTTACCAAAAGTTTCTCTATCTATTGTGATGCCTCACGGCAAGGTCTAGGCTGCGTTCTTATGCAAGAGGGAAGAGTTGTTGCCTATGCATCCAGACAACTGAGAAAACATGAGTTAAATTATCTGACTCATGATCGAGAGTTAGCAGCTGTGGTACATGCTCTCAAGATTTGGATGCATTACCTGATTGGTCACAAGTGTGAGATTTATACCGATCACAAGAGTTTGAAGTATATATTCACTCAGTCAGATTTGAATTTGAGACAGCGCAGGTGGCTAGAGTTGATCAAGGATTATGACTTGGAAATACACTATCATCCAGGAAAACCTAATGTTGCAGCAGATGCTTTGAGTAGGAAGAGTTATGTTAACATGGCCTATGCAACTCAATTACCTAAAGAGTTGTGTGAGGAGTTTGAACATTTGAATTTGGGTATTGTGGCTAACACTATGGAGTTAGAGGTGGAACCTACTTTAGAACGAGAGATTCGTAAGGGACAGTTGAATGATGAGAAGATCAAAGATACTGCTGAGCGTATAGTGATTGGAAAAGTCCTAGGTTTCCACATGGATGATCAAGGAACAGTATGGTTTTGTAAAAGGATTTGTGTGCCAGAAGTGAAGTCTATTAGAGAGTCTATTTTGAGGGAAGCTCATGACTCGGCCTATTCTATACACCCGGGGAGTACTAAAATGTATCTTGATCTTAAAGAGAGATATTGGTGGTACAGACTAAAAAGAGATGTAACTGAACATGTGGCCATATATGATACGTGCCAAAGAGTAAAGGTAGAGCATCAAAGGCCAGTAGGTTTACTTCAACCTATGAAGATACCCGAGTGGAAATGGGAAGAAGTTTGAATGGATTTCATAGTGGGTTTACTCCGTACACAGAGGGGATATGACTCTATTTGGGTAATTATAGACCGTCTAACAAAAGTAGCACATTTCATTCCAGTCAAGACAACTTACTCTAGTGCGAAGTTGGCAAAGCTATACATGGAAAGGATTATATGTTTACATGGAGTACCAAAGAAGATTGTTTCAGATAGGGTTACACAGTTGACATCTTATTTTTGTTAGAAGTTGCATGGGTCCATGGACACAAAGTTGAACTTTAGCTCAGCTTATCATCCTCAGACAGATGGGCAGACCGAGAGAACAAATCAGATTTTAGAGGATATGTTGAGAGCTTGTGCTTTACAGTACGAAACAAGTTGGGATAAGAGTTTGCCCTATGTTGAATTCTCTTATAATAATAGCTACTAGAAAAGTCTTAAAATGGCACCATTTAAAGTGTTGTATGGCAGAAAGTGCAGGACACCACTGTTTTGGAATAAAACGGGGGAAAGTCAAGTCTTTGGACCAGAAGTTTTGCAACAGGCGGAGAAACAGGTACAAATAATAAGGCAAAATTTGAAGGTCGCATAGTCTCGACATAAGAGTTATGCTGACACAAGAAGAAGGGATTTGGTGTATGAGATTGGTGATTTATTTTATCTCAAAGTTTCACCTATGAGGGGAGTTAAGAGGTTTCATGCTAAGGGAAAGTTGTCACCCAGGTATGTGGGACCCTTCAAGATCATTAACAGGAGAGGAGAAGTTACTTACCAGCTAGAATTACCGAAACAACTCTCAGGTGTTCATGATGTTTTCCATGTATCATAGCTCAAGAAATGTTTGCGGGTACCTGAGGAACAATTACCTTTGGATGAACTAGATATCTAAGAGGATCTCTCATACAAAGAATATCCAGTGAGAATTTTGGAAACAGCTGAGAGAATCACAAGGAGCAAGATTATAAGAATGTGTAAGGTTCAGTGGAACAGGCATTTGGTAGATGAGGCAACCTGGGAAAGAGAGGATCATCGGAAATCTGACTATCCTAATCTTTTTTAATCATCCAAATCTCGAGGATGAGATTCAACTTAAGGGGGATAGGTTTGTAACACCCTAAAAATTTATTATAATTTAGTAAATAAATTTGAGCATTTAATTAATTTTTATGCATTTTAAGCTAGGTTAAATAATAATTTTTGGCTAATTAAAATTTACCATAAGATTTAGTAACATGATCGCTGCATTCATGTCGAGGCATTTTAGATTTTGTCTAAGTGTAGGGTTAGAGTTGAGTGGCTTTGAATTCAAATCTAGTTTGAATTTGGAGCAAGTTTGCAAAAACCAAAAAATCAAAAAGGTTTCTATTTTCTTTTCCTTTCCTGCACTCCATTTCGGCCCAGGACCGTTGGTGGCCTAGCCCTGCACCTTCTTTCCCTCCTCCTGATTCACGCACGTTGCCCGGCAGTGCGGCCTTCTCGGCGGCCCGCTCCAGCGCCTTCGCTTCACTGCACTCGCGCGCGCACCCCGGCCCCGCTCGGTGCACGCTCGGCCTAGTAGAGGCCTGCTCCACACCCACACCCACGCACCACCGATTTCCCTCTTCTCTCACTGTGTCGTGGGACCTACACGTTAGTCGCTTCCTTCTCTTTCCTTCTTCGCTGTACAGTGATGGTGCTTGCCATCCATGGCCGCCCGCCGCGCCCTGAGCCAGCCAAGGAAGGCATTTGAAATCCATTGATTCCGCAGCTCCACTACGCCTGCTTCCCTTTTCTACCACGCTTGCTCGCCTATAAAACCCGCCGCCGAGCCCTTTCCCCTCCCCTTTTCCCCATTCACACCCGAGCTCACACCACCGCCCCCTAATTCGCTGCTCTAGTGCTCGCTCATTGATGAGGTCATACCCAGGAGCTCCCCGTGCCTCGCCGCGTCTGTAGGTACCTTCTACTTCGTGATTTGGTCACGGATTTGGCATTCCTGAGCTCACCGGCAGTGGTTTCTCTCACTAGCTCACCGTCGCGATCGACCAAACCCTTCGGAGCCCACCCGGACGCCACGAACATCTTGACCGGACTCGCGGTGAGCCACTCGACCTCCCTATACCCTCCTTTATGTGAATGATGCTCTGGAGCATCGTATCAGTGAGCTCCAGATCACACCGTCCATGGCACCGCCGTGGGGCCGTCGTCTCGACGTGTCTCCCCACCCTTCATTTATGCCGTGTTAGACTCACGTTGTTGCGCTCATCACTTCCGTGCCCTCGGTTGGGTCTGAGGTGGCCGAAATTTGTGATCACTAACGAGCTCGGGCCATCGGTGTTCATGGCGCCGCCACGCTGGCATTGCACACCGGCGAGGGGAGCTCTCCCTTTCTTCTGCGCCATTAGATCGCAAGTAAATGGCTCTGATTAGAAACCTCTTCGGGGTTATGTAACCGGTCCACCGTGGACCGTGGACTCGGCGCACCGCGTCCACGTCAGCGCATCCACCACACACGTGGTGCACCGAACCAACTAGAGCGCTCCACGTCGCGCCTAGTCAGCGGCCACGCGGTCAAACCACAGTCAGCCGTGCTCTTTTGCAGTTTAGCCCTCGGGTTTTCAAGGAATCAACCCAAAGTCCAACCTTAGTTCAAAATCATTTCTTTCCAGTCTTGTTTTCTTCTGTTTTAGCCCCTGTACTTTTGAGTAACAGTGCACGCCGTCCATAACACGTTAGAGTTTAGTTTTTATTCAAATTTGAGTTCGGTTTATTTACAGAAATGCCATTGAAGTCTTATTTCATGCATAACTTTTGCGTTTTAAGTCTGGTTAGGGTGATTCTTTTGCTCATGTGTTCGTAGCAGTACTTAGATTAGTTTTTTAAGCTTTTCAGTCTATGTTTCTACTATTTGGTGTACTGCTCTAATAGAAGTATCTTTGTATGCATGTGATGATTGGAATGGATGCTTGATTGGTGAATTGGAACACATTTAGAGGGTGATCAATTCGAGGTTGCTGAGATCAGTTGGGTGACTAGCAGTGTAACACCCTAGGTGTTAGCCTTGCATAACTTGACTTGCATAGTATGAGCATGATCATCAAGCATTCATATATATGCATTTACACTTGAAACATTCAATTGAAACATGTGCAATATTTCTTAGTATTTCATGCTTTCATATGAATATGCATATGATTATGAGTGTATACATGTGATTGGTTGATATGAGTCACAAAAACATGTTAGCAACACTTAGGTTAGCAAATGGAACATGGTTCATGAATGTCACTTCCCAGGATCAAGCCCTTAAGTCATGTTTCATGTGATTACACTAAATAGCTCCATGAGTGACTAATACATGAAATGATTGTATGACCTTGCAATTAGCCTAAACATGTTTAGAGTATCATTACGAACAACTTTGATATTCATAGTTAGGGCTAAATGAGTCACTAAGTCATAGTTCTTGTAGAAGTGATCTTTTGAATGTATAAGGTTTGACCAAGTTTGAACTATGTGTTAGAGACCTTGCATGGAGGTAGTCACTAAAGCAAAGTTGTAGTATTTGATATAAGGAACAACTTTTATTTTTGGGTCATTGAATGATTCAGCTCCTAACATGTTTGAAATTGGATCACAAAAATCAGTAAAATCAACATTTCAAGACTTATACAAATTTTTCTAAGTCCTATCACTGACCGACTGACAGGCTAACATTGGGGATGATATAACTCAGTTCCAGTTGTGAATTGGACGAGAAAAACCGCTATCAGGCTTGTTTCGCGGCTCTGAATGAACCGAGCAACGCCGTTCAGTGGCCGACACCGTCAGGGCGTGCGCGCCGCGTGGAGCCAGCGGCCGGCCATGCGTCACCGGCGCCCTGCCGCGTGTGGCCAGGGCAGGCTAGCTAGCGCCTTAACCTTCCCAGCGCTCGCCCGCACTCAGCCGAGTACACCATTCGCCTCGCCTCAGCCTTCTTCCTCGCCTGTAGCTGCAGCCGTCCCCGCACCGAGAGCCGCCGGCGCCATTGCCGACGACAGCTCGTCCTCGCTACTCCTCCGCCACCGCAACAGTTCCACCGCCACCCCAGCAACCCACCGCGTCCACCAGTGTTCACTCACCATGCTCGGTAAGCGCCAGCACCGTGCGCAAGCTCGCCAGAGCCCCGCCGCTAACTCTGTCGTCGTGGCCACGCCGCCACAATCCACCTCCCGCTGCGTTAGCTAATGCGTTAGGTCCTCCATCATTCATAGATGCTTGTCCGCATGTTAGGTTGAGCCGCCGTGGCTTCCACCGGTGTAACACCGTCGACCCGCACCTCCGCCCCGCCATTGGCGCCACCGTAGTCGCTAGCTACGACGAGAGGTCCCACCAAGTAGTGCAACGTGTGCGCGAGGTTGAGTAGATCACGTAGTGAAGATATCACCGCCGGCGAGTTCGCCAGATATCACCGCCGGCGAGTTCGCCGTCGGTGAGCTTTGGCCACGCCACCATCGCGCAGCGCAGCTGCTCTATTCTTGTCTCAATGACGTGTGGGGTCCCCTATCAGCGGGTCCCACCGGTCAGCGACTCTGTATTTTAAAGCTAGTTCATTTCATTCCAGATTTTGCACTGTTTTGTAATTTTTAGATCTCCAATTTGGTAGCTTCAAAAATGGCAAAATAAATTTGGTAGTGTGCCATAGGAGGTGTAGTATTTAGGAAAAATATATTCTTGACACTTACAGTAGAAATTTTGGAAGATTTAAATGGAGATTTGAAATGTGTTTTTGAATACATGCAAACTTGTTTATTTTATATCTAGAGTTCCTGTGCTCCAAAAATTTTGATATTTTTGTGGTAAGCTATTCTTGACATGTATGAGCTCTGGTAAAAATTTGAGGCATATATTTGTAGTTATAGATTTTTCATTTATAATTAGGAAATCCTTGTGTGAATTTTTATAAATTATTTAGGAATCCAATATTCATGAAATTTGTTAGAGGTTATCCTAGTAGTATATGGATGCTAAGAAAAATAGGAAATCTGTTGCTTGACACTTTTTAATAGGGTTTTCTATTTATGCTATTTGAAGCCTTGCTGCCTTGTCATTTTTGTATATGATGTTTTACTTGGCAAAATGGCATAAAACTTTTACAGTAGTCTATTGGTAGCACTAGTAAGCCACTGTAATTTTCTAAGAAATTATGATGCACATTTGGTATATGTTTAGTATTTAACCTATGTATCTAAATAAAATAATAAAGGCATATAAAGAAATAGTTTGGGCTTCACCATTATATTTTCTTGGATGTATTTGGTATGCTTAAACTGTTGGTAGACTTTGTGTTGTCAAACTTTGAATGATTACATGAAATAGAAGTATTGTTACTTTGTAATGCGAATTGGATGGATTCCAGATAGATTCGGGAGTTTGATGAGTTGCATGATAAAAATGATGTTTGCTGTAAAAATAGTTAATAACAAAGTTGTAGATAACTTCATCATATGTCTTGTGTTAAAATTTCAGGACCATAGGTCAAACGGTTTAGGAGTTACAGCTGTTTAAAGTTAGCCTTTCCGAATTTGCTTGTTCTCTGGAATTTCTGGACAGCGCTGGATTGATTGTCTGTTTTGGTTAAGATAAAGTGTGAATTAGCTTTTGGTGATTAAATAAGAGTTGTAGACAATTTTATAAGCTTTCCATAAAGTCTAATATCACAGCATTTGGATAAGTAGAACTTCAGTTATAAGTAAAACAAGCAGCTGCTGTTTTGTGTGTAGTGGATGAATTGTAAATGTGTTTGATTAAGTAATCAAGAAGAGATATGCACCTACTCGGTAAAATATGATGCATTTGTTAACACCATGCTGTTAAGAATACTTATACGAATGCATTCATCATGTGTCATCATTTTATACTTGTACGCATGTATGCATTCGCAATACCTTATGCCATATTCATGCATCTAGGATCGGAGGAAGAAATAACGTTCTTTGGAATTCAACGAAGTAGAGGAAGGGACCAGCAGGAGAATCCTCAAATTGTAGCTCCCGGCGAGGAGGCAGAATTGCGAAGAGCTTCCGGGTGTCACGATCACCGCCCTACTTCCTTTTCTGCGAGGCAAGCCCGGAGCATTCTAAGTCTCCCAGTATTTTACAAATGATTACTTAAGTACTTATGATTGATGCATTAGGTTATAAGAGTTGAATGGAACCACTTGATGCATATAAATTCCTTGTCTAGCTATTACACCTTTAACCAATATAGGTCCGAGATTGAATAAATGCTTAGCCATGCTTAGACCGGTAGAAGTCGGGTGATTTTTTACATCACTGCGAGATATAGGTGGATCTTAGGAGCACGGTTGGCTATATTTGCTATCGTGGAAAAGAACCATGGGTAATGTAAATGGAGACCAAGCGGGATGTCGAGAGAGAAGCAACAAGACATGGAGGTCTTGGGTGTGGATCTATCCCGTCGTCATGTCGATTAAGGACCGTACCGTTGTTGGTGCTTCGACAAGATTGAACGCATGCCTATCACTTAGCTGGGCGGATAACTTCGTTTTCGACCATGGCCGAGTAGCTCAACTCGGCCGGGACCCGTTCACAGCGCTCCTTACGGGCGATCGACCGAGACCAAGGGTAGGCTAGGCCTGAACGTCCCGGCATCTGGTGTCCTAGATTGTGCAGCACGGTACGGACCCACGAAATGTGTACCTGAGTTGTACCAAAGGTGACCTAAGGCTACCTTTGCGCGGTATGCCTGGGTTTGTGTTAGGAATAAATTCCCAGCTGGTTGAAATCGATTCGAATCGTCGTCTCTCCCGAATAGTGAGAAACTTGGCTAGTCCCAACATCATAGTAACTGTGTTATGGAACATGATGGTTCGGATGAATATGGAATTGCAATACCTGCTATGGTTACTATTGTATGCTTTTAAATGGATATACCACATGTTTGGCACAGGATAGTTGCTAATCTAGAGATGGATAGTTATAATTAACCTGATATTGGAACCATAATTGTCTAACTAAGTTATTCGCTTTTATGCAAAATGTTGTCAAGCTATCCCCACTTATACAGCCTTGCATAATCCTTGGAGTCATTTTTATTTCTAGTTTATGATGGGTAAGTCTAGCTGAGTACCTTCTCGTACTTAGGGTTTTATTTCCCATGTTGCAGATGGCACTGTGTATCATGGTTATTGCAAGAGTTGCTTCTATCCCGCTGTGGATGAGGAGTAAGCCTTGGGCAGGCTTCTTATTAATCCTTCTACATGCTTTTGTGGACCGTGATCGTATCTTGGCACTGTACTAAACTATGTTGGAAACTTTACTTTCAAATTTAATTTGCTTCCGCTTTTATCTATCAAACTCGGTTTGTAATAACTTTTATTCATACTCTGATGATGAAAATGTATCTGTGAACTTTATGTAATATGTGGCATGTATGTTGAATCATGTACGATCTTGGTTGTTGTAAATCGTTTATCGAGACCTGTCGTGGTACTCGATGGACTACCGGGTTTATATGGGTTCAAGTATGACAGTGCGACCGCTTGCGGGACGCCATTGTACTTGTACTCTTATAAATTGGTTGGTTCTGCGACAAGCAGTACCAGGAAGGAAGCATTGAGGAAGGCAAGTGTAGCAAAGGCCCCTTGTACCTATGAACTCTACAATTCATTTACATGCATGTGTTTAAATTTGAATTACCTTTAAGGACTTTACCTAGATTACTATTTGTACCACATATCCTTGATACCTATGGTTTGGGATGCATTTTGGATAGATGCTGCAACGCTCAACATAAAATAATTGTTAAGCATGATTAAAGGTATTATGCAATGTGTTAAAATGGAGCTTCTTAGCAATAATTAGGGGGCTAGAGTATGGGGTTGAGTGCTCTAGTGCCTCTCCATAAGGACTTAATCCTGAAGCGGCCACCTAGGAGATGTCGTACAACCCTGAGTGTCAAATGGCTCTGACTTTAACCTATTAACTAGATTGTACTAGCTTGTTTGTAGCTTTCCATAAGGGCAAGATGGGGGCACTAGTTGGTATGTTTCTTTTCCTGCTAGGGTGTGTACCGTGCCGCGACCACGAGTTCCACTCCTAGAGGAGGGTCACATACGGCTAGACGGCTGAAACCTTAGTAGGTATGACCTGTTAGTGTGACTAGCGAAGGGTTACATAGTGAAACCCTGCCACACTTCCTAGTAGAGGTGATGTGGGCTTTGCAAACCTTGGCATTAGGAATCACGGCTCAGAGGGTAAAGTTGTACAATTTCTGTAGAAATATTTAACCTATTATAATAGCTGGGCTCACGGATACGAGCGATCTAGATCCTTCATGATTAGTGGTTACTATGGATGGTTGGGAATTGACATAATCTAATTATTCATTATTACCACTTGGGTTGGGTCCATTCACTAAAGTAGTGATTCAGGATGCTAAAACTTGACCAACTAAAATTGCTAACCGCAATCAAACCATGTCTAGCCTTTGAGCCTCATAGATCCCTTTGTTATACTTGCTAAGCATGGTGCGCTTACACTTGTTTTACATTCAATGAAAATCCTGAATGGGTAACAGATAATGCATATGAAGAGTTTCCAGAGGATGTCCAGGATTACTAGGGTGATGTCCCCCAGTTGGAGTCCCTGTGGTGTTTTGGGCTTAGTTCTCTACTCTATGTACTAATGTTGCTAATGAGCAAGACTTGTGATAACTATGTGATGAAATATGTGATGTAATAAAGTACTTTACTTTGATATTATTGCAATTTGAGATTATATGTGTGTTTGGACATCCCGGGCGCACATATATGAGCACTTGGTTTTGTTATGCAAAATTGGGTGCGACAACCATGCTCCACCGAGAAGACCCCACCGCCTAGTCTCCAAAAGGACGCCTGAGCCACCACAGCACACTGGGGATCCTCCGTTGCCATCGCCGCCGCTGCAAGTCCAATGGACACATATTTGTTTCCACTTGCAGGGGATACATCCAATATATAAGTCAACATATCCACACAGAGAACATATACTACTATTAGGACTCCAAAGACATGTCAACACAACCAGGCGTCTAGCACAACGGTGAAGATGGTCTATTCCTTGATCTGGGTCCTAGGTTCGACTCCCAGGTCTCATGGCTTTTTTTGAGTTTGAATTTATTAAACCCCGGTGGCAACAAGTGACACGCAAGTCGTTGGGTCCCACAGGTCAGATGGAGATGGAGAAAGGTCCCACTGGCTATCGGGTCCCAAAGGTCAGATGGTCCCACAGGTACATGTGACATGCCAGTCATAGGATCCCACTGGTCTGTTGGGTCCCACAGGTCGAATGGAGATGGAGAACGGTTCCACAGGTACATGTGACACGTAAGCCGTCGGGTCCCATAGGTCGGATGTTGAAGGGTCCCGCAGGTACTCGTCGAATTGAGAAAGGACCAAACGGAGACTTCTATGACAAATTTCAAGAGTCATGAATGTGTAACTGTAGGTCCCATAGGTACATGTCGGATGAAGAAGGGTCCCATAGGTACACGTCGCATGGATAAAGGATCGAGCAGAGACTTTTATAACGAATTGCAAGTGTCACGGATGAGTAACTACAGGTCCCACAGGTACACGTCGGATGGAGAAAGCATAGTGTGGAGATCTATGACGAAGCCATTCATTATAGATCAAATATTGTCTGTCATAGATGTGTAATTAGTTCAATGATGAAGCCCTGTTTGTCATAGGTTTAAACGAGATCGTCACAGATGAGTCACGCAAGTGATCTGTAATGAAACCCTACGCTCTTCTATGACATTTTTTGTGATGATGCCTGATTTTGTCATAGAAAGGGAGGGTTGTAGGATTGTCACCACTGATCTATGATGAAACAAAAATATTTGTCATAAAAATGATCTTCTATGATGATTTTGGATTCGTCATTAGCATTTTCATCATAGAAGTGGATATTTCTAGTTGTGGGGGAAGGATAGGAGAGAGAGAGAAATGTTGTGAGTTTTTGTTGAAGGTTTCTTGTGATGGCCAGGCGTCAACATCTGTCTATCTATTGTCCGGTGCTAGGAGGGATCTTGCGATCTGGGCAGGACTGGGTGGCTTGGTCACTGGAGCCGCTGCTTTTGGATTCCCCCGGGCTCTGGAGCGCTCTGGTTCGGATGTGCGAGGTGGCCCTTGCCATGGGCAGTTCCACCATGCCGTCTCTATCCTTGTGAGATGGTGGCATTGAAGTCGTCTCTCAGCCTCGTGTCCAATGCTCCAAGAGCTACGGCGCTAGATAGAGTTTTGCGGAGTGCTTCTCTCCATCGTGTTTTGTTACGATGGAGGGGTGCATCCCGCAAGCCCCTATTCAGCACCATAGCTCCTGGAGCTTAGGTCGCTGCTATTGTGCCTAAGGTTGCCAGGGTGTGTGGCGTTGGCCATGCTTGTTTCATTGGGAAGCAGAGAAGGGTTTGTTTGTGAATGCCGTGCTTGACTGGGTCAGTTTCTTGATTTCCTGGGCTTTGACCTGGGATTGTTTCTTGATTTAGGTGAAAATTTTGTTTGGGCTTGGTGCCAGGGTTTTAGAGGTGTCTTCCTTGACCAGAGGTAGTCGCCTCAATCTGGCGCCATTAGGATCGTGGTTCTGGTGGGATGTGTTGCCATCCTATTGAGAGTCGAGGGTTCGGGGGCGCTGGCGCCCTCCCTTTCTGTTCCCTGATAACCGTTGTGACCGGGGGGGGTCATGATGCCTTTGTTATAGGATGGTTTTTAGTTTTGCCCCATGCAGGGAGAGGCATGTCCACCATAACCACATGGTCGGAGCGGTGCGCCTCATCGGGGTCGATGGGTAATCCGAGCGGGACCTAATATCCTCCCCAATCGACGTGGAGTTCAGCTGTGCCTCACATGAGACGTCCCATAAATTGTCAGCCATCAATCCCATTGGTCCCTAGCCACCTCTGCAGTAGCTAGAGGGCAAGATGCCTCCCCCTTGAGGGGGTCAACCTAGGAGACTTCGAAGCGAACGACTCGAACATAGGGAGATACGGTCGTGTGGCTCTGCACCACCGATTAGAGCCGTGGGGGCCCATCTCCTCCCTGCCCCTATCCCTTTTGTGGCCTTAAGCCCTTCTAAGGACTAGCCCAGAGGTCGATTCCTAAGTATGATGTCGGGTCATGACCACGACTCAGCTTCCCTGAGCACAGGCTCAGGGGCTTTCGGGCCTCTTTTGCCAGAGTCATAATTTATCGGCGTTCACTCAGCACGTGATCGCGTGTGCGTTTTGCGGTTATGATGACCATGGGTCACTCTACATGTGGATCCAGGAGCCATTAGTCTACCTAGATCCTTTGCATCTTAATGGCGCCTCTACGCATTACGGTCCGTCGGCTCATCTTTCGAGGGCTCATGGGGCCCGTATTAGGGTAGACTTCGTGTGGGTACGGTTCGCTTCCCTAATTGCAACCACATAGATAGTTCCCTCTACCCGAACCAACCTCTTACCTTGTTCTCGCCTCCTGCTGCCGTTCCTACAGTTTTTGAAGGAAAAATAGGAGAGGGGTCGAGTTCGTGCGGTTTACCTTTAGATCGTTTGCGCCGCTGTCGCTGCCATCTGCACCACTGCCTTCGCTTCCTCCTCCACCTACGATGTAGGATGGGGGAGTGGATTCCTTCATTGGTGATGGAGGCAAAGCTGTAGTGCCTCATGGTGAAGGGTCTTCTTTGCTGGATGGAGAGCCCCCACCGGTGAGGCGGTGCCTCATCTGTAGCCTAGGGAAGTGGTGTTGTTCACCGACTTCCACAAGCGTGGGTTTAGGATCCCAACGTCTGACTTCCTCCACGGTTTCCTCCATGAGCATGGGGTCCAGCTACAGCACCCCCCTCCCAATGTGGTGTCGTAGCTGGCGGGCTTCGTGGTCATGTGTGAGGCCATTTTGGGATTGCCCCCAACAAGGATCTATTTCGGAGGGTTTTTGAGGTGAAAACCCGCAAGGCGCATGGTTTGAATGGTAGCGTTCTTGCCCCCATGGGTGGGATGAACCTACAAATGCACCCGGGAGTCTCTCATAGCTATCCATGCTTGCCGATGAAGACTTCGAATTCCAGCTGGCACAACCATTGGTTCTATGTCCGAGACGATGCCGCTGCCCCCCTTCCCCTTTCTCCAACGTTGCTCTGGTGAGGCTAGACTCATGGAGCTAGGGGTGTGGCAAGAAGTGGTCATTGAAGGTAATAGAGATCGTGGAGATCCTTGAAGGTCGGGTGTCAGCTGGGTTGGATGGCGTCACAGTCCTACGGACCAAGATTGAGCGACGGGTCCAACCCTTGAAGCGGCGGGCGACCCTATTGTGTGATTACTCGAGGATCAAGGACCCGACCCATGAGACTAGGGAGACGCACAACGCTTTTGAGGTCATGAGGCAGGTCAGGGGATTGGCCTCTTTTGGAACTATCGTCGCCGCCGAATGCGCCGGAGGCGTTCTCGACGACCCATCGGCCTAATCTGGTAAGCCGCCACGATTCGTCTTTTGTCTCTTCGCTAAAGGTTGTTAGCTAATTAGTTTTGTTTCTGTAGCTTGTACCATCGTTCCACTCTCGCTTCCATCTTGCCTGCCCTAGAGGTACCGAGCGTGCCGCTCAGGAGAAGGCGGCCGCCGAGAAGCAGAAGCGCCTTAGGCAGGAGGGGGTGAGGAAGCAGATGGAGCGTCATAAGCGTGGGGCTTCATCGTCGAATGACGACGATGATGATGAGGAGGAGGAGGACTCTGAGGAAGATGATGAGGACCTGGCGGCCCTTTAGAGCATCCCCAATGTCTCGCTCGAGTCCAGCGGTGGCGCCGGGCCGAACGGTGCCGATAGATCGGCGGGCGCCGGTGCCGATAACTCGGTGGGCGCCGAGGCCGAGGAGAGTTCCACCCAAAAGTAGGCGGCTTCATCGCCGCTGAGGGTCCCAGCCCAAAGTGCCCCTACACCACCACCGCTGGTAGCTAGGACTCTTCCTGGGTGGCTCCTGTCGCCCCTCCCTGCTAGGGCCCAAGGCTCTTGCCCAGGGAGGAGGCGACGAGAACATGGTAGAGATGGGTGCTATGGGTAGGATGAATAGTGGAGCTTACCACCCTTCCCTAGAGATACTCGAAGAGGAGGACCCAGACCTCCTTCAGTGCCTTCTTGCCAGTATGGTGGCCGGGCCCCCTGTGTCCCCGGCCTTTCCTATGGAGACACCAGGACCCGAGGAGACAGGGGCCATCGGGGAGCACAGCGCGGAGGATGCTGAGATTGTCGGCGCTATCGGGAGTGCCTCACTAGCCTTTGGCCCGGCGGCGTCGGCGTCGGTGCCTCCCGTCATGATCCCTTCTATTGAACTATGTGTAGGAGGGTGGATTGCCCTGTCCTTGGTGGAATGCTCCACTAGGTACGCCATTCTTCTGATTTTTTCCACGCCGTGCTTGCCGACGTTGTCTAGCTGCCTAGGCTTTGTTAATCTTCGTGATATAGGGAACCCCTTCCGAAGCTTATGGTCCTAAGGCCCTCGAGAAGCGATGCGTGCCCCTCCACGCAGTCAGAGTTGTGGGGAGATAGTGCTGCCCTAGGAGCGATGGCCCGGTGGGCCTCTGCTATGGCCTCATGCTTGCCCCTTGAGGACGAGCTCGACCTAGGTGAGGACCGCCTTTCATGGCCGTATCCGATGAATTTTGGCGAAGCGCTGTTTGTGGTGGATGATGCGACTAAGCGAGCCACGAGGGAAGTTGCTTCCCAGAGCCACGAGAGGATTCAGGTGACCTTGGCTAAGAAGGGCAACGCAACCGCCATGGTCGCTAGGCTAAGCGCAGAGGCTCATCATCGGATGATCGATGAGGTGGAGGTTTAAGCGCAAGTAAGTTCTCTGATCCTCCATCTCTGCCATGCTTGTTCCGCTATTGTTGTGACCGTCTGATTGCCCTTCTTTTCTACAGGAGCTGATGAGGACTTCAATGGAGAAGTCCTGGTTCTTGCGCCTGGCTTTTCAGTCGTAGGTAGGAGGTGCCACCAACCATGGCTGTCTGGCCATGGTAGAGGCTAAGGTGCAACACTTGTGCGGGGAGTTAGTGGCCTCCCAGAGATCAAGGGAGGAGCTGGCTGGCCCGCCAGGAGGCACATGCTCGGTCTTAGGTTGAGGCTTTAACGTCCCAGGTAGCCGGTCTCAAGGATGTGATGGCTATTCAAGAGGCCGAGCTTGCCTCAGCTAGCGCTACCTGGGAAATGGCTGAGTAGGGGTGTCAGCGCCTTGAAGCTGAGTGCCAGAAGCTACGCTCCTCTTGTAGCGGCAAGTTCCCCTCTGTTCTGCGCTGTGTCTTTGTTCTATCGTTGTGTCTGGCTATGAACCAGTTATCTTTTCATTGGATTGCACATGAGGGCGCTCTCAGATCAGGAGGAGAAGGTTACCAAGAACCAGAGGATGCTGGAGATGGACAACTAGCTGGTCACGTTGACTGCCTCTGGACGGACTCTCTGCGAGGTTGTGCACGGCGTCGGTAGAGGGAGTGCCCTGCTACCGCTTCGCCTCGATGAGGCCCGCCTCCATATGGATTCCCTAATTTTCAAGGGATTTTGTCATGGCGCTCTTGTCGCCTTGATGCCGGTTGGCTCACACTACAACATTGTAGATTTTGAAGTCGTTGCACAAGGGCATGCTCCGGGGAGGTCCGAGAGTGAGGTCCTTGCCATCGAGAGTGCCACTGCCCATGGCGCGAAAGCCCTTGGGAGCAAGATGTCAGGCGTGAGCATTCACTGTCACCATCAATCTTCTGGGGTGTAAGGTTTTGTCAAGGACTCCTAGGGCTTTTTGGGTAGCTGATTTGTAATGGACATGTTTGGTTTTTTGCTCGGAGGACAGGTGATCAGCGCATTCTTTTGTAATTTGGCATCCTTTTCGCTTTCCTTTTCATTCCAATTGGAATGTGCTTCATCCCCTTTTGTCCCGTGCTCATATGTGCGTATTTTAGCCTGGGGGTTGGCCCGCAAGGCTAGAACGGTGCATACCCTATTGGAGCGGCGTGATGTCGAGGGTCGGTCACAGATCCAGCTAAATGCCAGAAGAAAGTGAGCAGGTGGCTCATGGCCTTTTCCCTCCTGTCCCTTTTGCCTTGAGCGAGCAAGTTCCCCATTTGTGCTGATGAGAAGTCGAGGCTCGGGTCATCGATTTGTCGTGGTGAGGGGCGCTGCTAGAAAAAAGTTCGAGATGGATGGATCGCTGGGACGATGACAAACGGTGTTGCACCATGGATCGTGTGTGTGTGCCTATGAGTGTATCCCCTATGAGTGAGTCATGTCTAACCATGGGTGTGGATCGGATCAAGCCACTCGGGAGTTGAGCGCTACTAGGACATGCTGTGTGGGAGTCGTGTTATTCGGTTTCGCTCTGTGGGTTGGTCCTAAGTTTCTGTGGCTATTGATGAGCCTATATATGTATGTGGACATGCTTGGGTAGTGAGGCTAAAGTCAAAGTGGATGTGATGGACCGATGTACTGGAAGCCATCGATGATCTAGTTGCCGTGTTTCAGGGCGCATCAAGCCCCTGAGCGTTTGCTTGTGGCAGAGCTATCATAGTCCTTGGGCTACGAGCTGATGGGGTCACTTCTTTACTGCTTTGAGTGGTCGTAGCTGGCGTGGGTCAGCCTCCTAGGCAGCCTTGGGTCGGTCCTCACTGGCTTCATGAACTTGAGGGGCTTGCATGCTCCCGAGGGTGATCTTCTTATGTCCGACTTGCTGTAGCTTTTGGCCAGGAGGGCTCATGTGTTTTGGTGCTCGGGTCCTCCTGGCTCAATGTCATCGCTGTCACCACATCTACATCTCTAGGTGCAGCTATAGCTTTTAACAAAGAACTGTCACAATCTATCGCTGTGGGAGCTGGCCTTGAGTGTAGCGTAGTTCGGTCTGCTCATCGCGACACGCGGTGCGCTCAGGGAGCTCGCTTCCCTGGATGCACGCACCTCCAAGCGACAGCTGACAGTTCGTCATGGTGTGTCATGCAGCTTGCCCATTATGCAAGATCAGACCCTAGTTCCAGGCTTGGCCCTATGCGACATGGTGCTGGCTACCTATCGGATCATTCGCGATGACGCCACGTGATGGCGGGGAGTTTCATCATTCGTGCGCACCCTGGTTCATTGCATTTCACCGGTGGTGACACTGACTGGGGCATGATTCTGTTGTAGGGTCCAGTTCTGCCACATGGTGAGCCTAGACAGGGTATGAGTGGGTGACAGGCGTTGCCCCATCGGTTCGGGCGATCTCATGGTTCTCAAAAAGGGTGTGGCCACTGCGGGCCATTCCTTGGGTGAGATTGCCATGAGACATGGCCGTCTAGTTTCCCGGGTGGGGGTCTTGGCCATGGCCAGTAATGAGAGAGGGCACTGGAAACCTCATGTGGGTGCACTCTAGGATGCAGCCCCCAAGGGTAGTTCTGAGAGTGTGTCTGCCATGGACCGCAGGATCCAAACCTATGGGACGGAGGTCTGGGTCACAACTGAGGGTGGACGCGGGCATCGTCCCTTCAGTACAGTTGACCGTGTGGTTTCCCAAAAGGATGTGGCCGGTTGAGGCCATTCCCTAGGCGAGTTTGTTGCGAGCCATGGACCTCTGGTTTCCCAAATGGGAGGACTGGTCGCGGTGAGCAAGGGTACTGGCCCCTCTGGGTAAGTGAACCCTAGGATGCTACCACCAGGGGCAGTTCTAAGAGTGTGTTCGCTATGGGCTTCGCGTCCCAGATCTCCATGGTAGAGGTTTGGGTCATAGCCGTGGGCGGACGCGGGTGCTGGCCCTTTGGTGCTCGTGAACTCGTAGTTTTTTGTGATGGATGTGGCCCGCCGTGGGTGATTCCACCAACAAGTTCACCGGCAGTGCGAGGATCCATTGCTTCCTTCTCAACAAACGAGAGTGCACGACTGTCCCCTACCTAGCGCACCAACTATCAGTGTTTTATAAACCAGACTACTAAACTTATACGATTACCGCGCTGCTCTAGGAAGACGATGGTAGCATCCAATAGACATGAGGATTTATACTAGTTTAGGCCAGAGCCCTACGTCTAGTCTCAGAGATGATCGAGTGCGTGTTCCTCACTTGAATGCTCTGAAGTTCTTACAATGGGGGTGCAAGAAAGGTGGAAGAGATGGAAGGTCCTATGCTAGGCAAAGGGTTGCCCGAAGTGTGGGGGTATGCCCCCCGGTATCCACAAGACAAGACATGGGCCGCACCATCAGAGGTGGCCTAGTCCACAAGATCAAGGTGTGCACGGTGCTGCTCGACGTGCACCGCAAGCTATTGTATAGTACCAAATAGGATACTTTCCTTCTAACCCTACCCCTCCAGAGTATATAAGGAGAAGTAGGGGTCTCCTAGCGGACAAGATACATACATCTACATACATCTGTCGACACAGAATTTTCGTCCCATGCTGAGGACACACGCAGCAAGCTGGAAGGGTCTGCTCGATAGAGCTGTAGATCCGCCTAGCTTCAGTGCAGGGGTGGTCAATCCTGCGCACTCCTCCCGAGACGTGCCAGTCAATTTGACCCTATAATTGACAAGGAGAGCAAGTTCATCAGTAATTAAGGGCGGAACTTGCCGGTGTTGCCAGACAGTCCTGAATGTGCGGCTCTAAGAGCCGATATGAAAGGAGATCGACTAAACAACCAATTCCAGCATATTCATGAGAATAAATCGGTTAAAGCTCATTGAGTTGTATAAGAAGAATCAGTTATCATTCAGGATAAATATCATTATTTAAGCAAATATTAACCAATGGCAATAAGATGTCAACAATGATCGGTTTATGCTGAGTCAATGATTACAAGTAACCAAACCCCTTTTTATATAAAGAAACAATTCAACACCATTTAACCGTTTAATAAAGATAAATCTAATGAACATGTTAGATCTCATCTATCGCTATGACCAGTGGGGCATGAGGCAGAATCATGCAGGCCATAGAAATAATGATAGACTCGACAACCCTAACTCATTACTAATATCAGTGGGGCATGAGGCAGAATCATGTAGGCCGTAATACAATAATAAGATCATGGGGCTAACATATCTTTCAACCTATCTTTACTTCAACGGTCTTGTGATGCGAACTGTTCGTGAAAGCACTCGATATAGGCTAAAACAACCGATTTAGGCATAACGCACAGCTAAAGTCATGCCTTATCAGGAATAGATCTATCAAATAATGATCCCCACTCCACGGTGCTAACAGTGGGGTGTGAGGCAGAATCACATAGGTCGTGATAACGGGCCATAGAACGGTTCTCGCTAGCCAATAAATCTAGTCAAGACGCAACACGCTTTAACCGCACGCTATGCACGACGAGGATTGACATAAAACAGCCGATAAAACGTAACTCATCGTTTAATGTATAGATTAGATCAGTTTCAGATTAGCAAACGATGGGCTAAACAAGATATAAGGCCTATCTAGATCAATCCCAATCGGGCAGAGTGATATTGTTGTAATTTAGATAAACAATGAAGGCAATAAGCAATATTGGTAATTTAATGAATCTACCAAAGACTGCCATTCTAAGGTAGAGCCGATAACTTGACCTTCATCTAGTTCATGCAGTGGGGGTCGACCGGATCGATGCAGCCATACTGGAACTAGGCAAGAATCGATAACTAACTTATACCAGAGTCGTAGTGGAGGTCGACCGGATCGATGCAGCCGTACGAACAGAGGTATAAGCCATGACAGTACTTACAACAAGCAGTGGAGGTCGACCGGATCGATGCAGCCGTACTTGCTGAAGAACTCGTCGAGATCTACTCTACTCCTACTCCTAAGGGGTGGTCGGAGCCGAAAAAGTAAATAACTTGTGTATTGGATTGATTGTTGTCTTTTTACAATAGTCGGGGCTTGATATTTATACCTGGGACCTGCGCATGACTCCTGTCTAACCATGACTCATCACAATTTTTGACCCTAAAGAAAACATTCCTAATTTAAGATAACTTGGACTCTAATCTTTCCCTTTTTGTAGAGTCCAACATGTTTCGTCCTGGCACCGAACGTAGCCTTTGTCGTTATCCGCTGGCGCTATCTGAAGAAAGCCGATTCTAGTTTTCACATCCGAATCAGCTGGTTCCGATCTGCGTGCAATTGATTCCTTGATGACACAATCTTGGGAGCTTTCGAGTCCCTATGACTCTTCTTCCAAATTTTGGTGTAAACACATGCCCCCAATTTTGGGATAAAAGTAATTTTATTCTAAAATTATCATGTCTGTATCCCTGATTGGTCCATAGTCATGGGTAGAGAACCTTGATCTGGGGTCCACTATTTGTCGCCGCTTGCGTCAACTCATGAGCTTATGCCTCAAAACTTTTTACAAGAGCGTCACTGCTTCACGGGCACTTGGATTCATCTTCCTAGGCCGACTATAAAATGTCTATCCGACCCTAGCGAGAGCAACTCAACAATTCAGCCATGTTTTTAGTCCATCTGCTCCCTCGAGTGCTCCTAGCTCCACTGGACCCTCCATGGTCTATCTTATGAAGATCTCAAGTGGCTAGAAGAATACTTGTGTGTAGGGTGATTGTGTCACTTATTCTAGCGCCTCGTTGAGCAAGAAGACTAGCCATTGTGGTTAGAAGAATTCTTGTGATATCACCTGAGTCTTCTCTCCATGCTCACAAAGTTGTTCTAGTGTTTGTGAGGGCTAGAATGTGTGGTCACCTTCACCTTGTTGCTCCTCCAAACGCCCACTGGGAAAGCCTTAGGCTTCTTTCCCATAGTTCCTCAATTTATCGAGAAATTTGTTGAGCATATGTTAGGCGGGCGACCTTTCTTCTTCTCTGGTATAATTTTATTGATGGGCCGATGCGACTCGGTTCACAATGAGTTTTGGCCTTGTGGAAATCCGGACTCCCTTCAATCCAAAGAAGTTTTGGTGGGTTAATCTCTAGTCAATGTATCCACCCTATGATATTTTGTAATCTGGGGAAGTAATAAATTCAAGTCTATTATCTCTTTGTTATCCATCCCCGGAATTTCTGAAGTGTTGATCCGCTTCCGGTTCTAATTTCAATTTCACACCTTCATCGAAATCTATCTTCTCGCTTTCCTAGGCTATATATACGGGCTACGGCTGTGAATCAAAAAACAACCCTCTTCGTCTCAATCCTTCTTTGTCTTCAGTATATCCCCTGCCTTTCCGTAGGTTCGAGGTCATGGAGAACAACAAGAGGTCTGCTAAAGAAGCCCTCAACGGATCCACATCATCATGCCAACGCCCTCGTCATCAAGAGGATGCATCTTGGGGTGCTCCCATCGCTTCGGATCAAAGGGCCGACTCTGCCCAACCCTCGAGGTCATCTTTGGCACTAATTCACCGCCAGCTTCCTCGTCACTCGAGGTGATAGATTAGTAATGATGATCTGCTGCCCTCCATCAATCGGACCGACCAGCATCTAGCCAACTACCTCTCCCTAGGTCGGCCTAGTGAGGGAAACGTTGGCCAGGGCTGAAGCTAGAATCATGGGTGAGATGTCTACCATTATTTTTTTGTTTTTCCTTGTTTTTACCCTCAAGATTTCTGATCACTCTTTCCTTGAATATTTTAGATATAACTGCTCAGTTGGAGAGTCTTCGATCAGTCGCGGATCATGCGGCGGGATTTGTCAATGCTAGGGGCACCACTCTGTTGGTTTGCCTGCATGATATCCCGAATCACGTTAGGGAGGTCGCTTTGCATGGTGTTTGCCATGGCGCCGCCATGGCGCTGGCTTCCGCGCAAGCTCATTCTGGCCATGAACTTCGGTTTCTCCCCCATGGTTTTCTGGCAGCGGCGCACCCTGAGGATCACGAATGCCTGATTGAGGATTTCTTTAGTGTTGCTAACTCTATAGCCTTTATCTCCCAGGCCGATGATATAATAGCCAAAGTGTTTTCTGGCTCATAGTTTGTAATAGGTGATATCAGCAAACAATTCTTTTGTCTTCATACTATATGCATTACTCTGTCCATGTTTGCTTTGCTCCTGTGGGCGATACACATTGTACCGGCTTTTACCCTTCTGGGTTTATTTTCACACCAGAAGCGATACCCTTTTGGTATTGGCTAGTAGAGCTATCAACCGAGCAAATTGGTTGTCAAGTATTAATCCAAACGTTAGGGTAATATTCCTTCAAATATTCCCCATTTGATTGCTCCATCGAATCCTTCTTTTCCTTTCGGTGTTTCTAGAATACAAATATTACCCGGCGCACATCGCTTGGTCTGATGAGGTTCTTCCCAGTTAGGTGACCATTTGTCGGATTTACTGCCTTCTGACTTGATCGGCCATCTTACTTTCTAGACCAAGTCTCCGTTAGAGAATTGCTTAATTGCAACCTTTTATATTTTACAAACCTCGGTTTAATGGCTTCAATGTTTTTCAAGGGCATGCAGCCGAAGTCAACTCAAGACTTTTAAGTTATTCATCATAATATTCTGGCAGACTTTGGCTGATAAATCACTCGGCAACATAACACGCCTTGATCCAGTTTGAACTTCCCAAGGAAAGACTGCATCGTGTCTATGCACAAGTTCATAAAGTGACTCTATCAGCCCTTTTGCCCTTGGTCATCAAGGGTAATTCATCCCTAGCCTTCTCAAAAGTCTCATCTCCCTTCTTCATTTCTGAAGATAAGGCCCTTTGTTCTGGCTGAAGAACCGATTTTAAAAAATAGCCGATTCCAGACTCTTGGCTTTAATTCTATCTAGGTCTGAAAACATGGCCTTTATTAAGGGAGCCCTTCGATCTTCCATCCTTAGTCATCTGGCACCGTATTCTCTTCGACATTGGTGAAGTGGCATTTCGCCTTCTATTAATTGTGGTTGCCTTTTGCGCGTCCCAAGGCGTCCGCCTCTTCGCTTCATGTCTTCAAATACCAGCCGAGGGCTTCGGCCTCAAACACATCTCTATTCGCAACTGTTCCTTCGCTCTCTTCCACCTGCCAAAACCCTGCAGCGGTTTTCTTCCTTTCTTCCATAGATCCAATCATTTCTTATGGCCGGTGAAGATAATCGAGGTAAGCGCGCGGCAGAGGAGATCCTAGCAGAAGACATGCCGATGAACCAGCGTCCTCGACGCATGAGGTGAGATTGGCAACCTCTGTTCATGATGATGACCTGTTCTGACTCGCCTATAGGTTCATTGTGAATGACAGCCTTCATCCTTTCCCCAGGACCGGCAAACCCACTGATGCTACTTCTTTTGTGCCGGCTTCATCGTCAGGTTCCTCCAACTCATATGATGGTGATGATGCTCGGCGCTTCTTCTGAGAATGGAGGGCGGCTGAGGACCGCTATTCTAAGGTGATTCGGAACAACGGCCAGCTAGAGATTTGTCTAGGGGTCTTCTAAGCGGCCCTTAATGTGGCTGAGGAGGAGGCCAGCGCCGTTCAAGCGTGGCTGGCTGAGTCTGACACCGCGGTAGCAGGTAAGATGAGCTCCATGAACATTTCTATTCTAGTTTCCATTGCCTTTGTCTTGATATTCTTTTGCAATCGCCAGCTCAAACGGTGCAATTGGAGTCTCTCTAATTGGCGGCAAACGTGGCCGTGGACGCCATCAATGCTAGGGGTTCCCGCATTGTCGCTCGTCTCCAAGACATCCCAGCCCATGTCTAGGAGATTGCCCTTCACGGCGTTCGTCACAGCGCATCGGTGGCGCTAACTGCGGCGTAGGTCCAAACCGGGCATGTTCTCCATGCCATGGAGGTTGGTTTCCCAATTGGCGATGGCCCTGAGGGACATGAAGATTTGATAGAAGACTTCACCGCAGCGGCGGAGGCCATCATGGACATCACATCCGCTCAGGATGTGGTGAACAAAGTCTTTGACTAGATTGTACTTAGGGGAACCAATGAACAAAGGCTTCTCTTTCATGAATGTGCCCCAGTGTAATGCCTTTGTATATGACTGCTTTTATCTTTTATTCTTGCTCTATAGGCGATATATATCGTATCAGCTTTTATTGTCTGTGAAGATTTTCATTTTTTGAACTAGAGGTGATACCCTCCTGGTACCGGCTATTAGAGCTAAGAACGAATCGGCTATTAAGTGTTGATCAAATGTTAGGATAACACCCCACAGAACTTCTTCATATCAAAGGTCAAATGATCAATCAACCTAGGTCAAGCATCCTATTAAGCGAAACAGAACTTCTTTAAGAAATCTATTAACTCTGAATCGCACTTACACTTTGACTCAGCACTCACATACGTCGGCCTAAACCCATCTCCAAGACTCAACGCTTATTTTTCCTTTAATCCAACGGCCGACGTGAAGTCGTGATTTTTCTACTAAAACAAACTTTCAGAGCCGATCGCTTGCATCGGCTGTTGGCTTTCATTACTGATCTTAATGAAGCCTCCTTCACATGACTTGCTAGAAAAACATTCAAAGTCTCCTAGTTCCCAAATGACTGGATCGGCTGTTGCGATGCTCACGGACTCATCAACGCGAACCAGTTCAACGTCATCTCCATGCCATTGAATCAAACACTGATGCATGGTTGATGGTATGCAGCAATTCGCATGAATCAAATCACGACCGAGGAGCAAACTATAAGACCCTTTCCCATCAATGACGAAGAATGTAGTGAGCAGAGTCTTGCTTCCAATTGTTAGTTCGACGTTTATTGCCCCCTGGGGTCTTAGACGTATTACCTCCGAAATCCTTAAGCATCATGTCAGTATCCATCAGATCTTTGAGTCCTTTGCCAAGTTTACGAAAAGTAGTGTAAGGCATAAGATTGAAAGAAGCACCTCCGTCTATCAACATCTTGTTCATCGGCTTCCCATCGACAAGACCTTTCATATATAAAGCTTTTAAGTGCCGATGTTTGACTGGTTTGTCAAATATTGCTTACTATACAACCGTTAACTTGGCAACTATCTTCTCATACTCTGATTCATCAAAATCTAAATAAACTTCTTGATCTGTCGGAGCTCTGAATTCCGATGGCAACAGAAAAGCCATTTGGATATTAGCCGATGGTTGCTTCCTATCGGCTATTTTCTTAGTACGCCACACTTGAGTTTTACCGGATACCTGAGCATGTTCCATCTCTTTATTCCTTAGGCGTTGCACCCCTTCTCTTCTGGCTTCTTGTTAAACCTCCTAGGCACCACTAGCCTTTCTGCCAAGCATACTTTCTTTCATTGCCCTCTTCTTCATGATCAGCCTAGTCCTGGTCAACAACTCTTTTTACAAGCCGATCATGAATATTTTTATTTTTTGAGCGCCGATCCATGTTATTATGATGATATGCATCTTGAGCATAGATAGACCGGCGGCTGGTTTGAGACTGCCTATACTCCCAATATTGATTGCTGCATTCTGGATAGTCATGTCTAGTAGGCAACTTCAAACCTTCATTCTAGCAACGTCTGAGGAAAGGACACTTCCAATGTAATTTGTCTTGTTCCCTTTCATACCTCTCTTGTTTCAGTTGACGCTGGTACGCTTGATCTTTTAACCAACACTGATAATCCTTTTCCTTCTGCCACTACCATTTATTCAACAGAATCCGAGATGTGACCCGCGGCTTTGTTGTCTCTGCTTTTGACGTCTTCCCTTGCTCGTATTGGCTCTTTTGCTCAGCACGATGTTTTCTAATCTCTCTGTACTCGTCAGCTGATATTTGCATCTTGGGATCGACTGTTCCAGCTTCTTTTGATTTGGTTGATGTTAGGATCTTAGTTTTCCCTTTGAATAGCCCAGCATCAACCATGTTTTGATCTCCTGGGAAAGGATTATCATCAACTTTCATTTTCCGAGGCGTATCAAATTTGAGCCTCCCCTGCTGAATGGCCCTCTGTATATGCTACCTGAAGATTCTGCATTTATTAGTGGAATGAGAAGTAGCATTATGGAACTTGCAGAACTTCTTATTCTTCAACTGATCAGGGGGCAACATGACATGACCATCGGGCAACTTGATCTACCCTTTCTCAAGTAAGAAATCGAAGAGCTTATCTGATTTGGTGACATCAAAGTCATAGCTTTCCTCGACTCCTCTTCCCCAAGGATTGGGCACCATCATTGTCTTCTTACCCCAATTCCATTAAGCCGCAGCAACGTCTTCTTCTTCATCTTCATAGCCATCATCGACTGAGTATGGATCATAAGCTTCGGCTACTATGGTACTCTTCTGGAACCGGGTATCTCTGCGCATGCTCTGAAATTGGCTATTGAGCGCTGCTACTCACTGAGCCAATTGACCCAAGTTGTCAAATTCTTATCCCAACAGCTTTTCTTTCCACATCGGTGGTATTCCTTGAACAGCTAGAGCAGCTAATTGATCATCGGCCAAGTTTAAGGAGAAGCACAAGTTCCTAGTTTCTCGAAACCTCTAAAGAAATTTAGTGCCCAATTCATTAGTCTTCTGTCTTATAGTTGTTAGATCGGTAATCTTCTTTTCTCCAGTCCTAGTGTAAAAATATGTATGAAACTTCTTCTCCAGGTCATCCCAATTGGTAATGGAATTGATTGGCAATGATGAAAACCAAGTGAAAGCTGGCCCTGATAAGGACAGAGAGAAGAAACGAACTCGATGGGCATCCTCAACTGACGCTTCGCCCAATTGTGTAAGATACCGACTGATATGTTCTATCGTGCTTGTACTGTCTTGGCCAGTGAACTTAGCGAATTCTGGGAGCCTATAATTTGTGGGAAGAGCGACCAAATCATACCATTCTGGATATGGGTGTTTGTACAAAAAGGTCAGCCCTTTTGTCTTCAGACCGAACTGATTCTTCATCATCTCGGTCACCCTCAGTAATAATTTATCAGCTTGCGGATCTAGATTTCTTTGCACCTGCTGACCTATCTATGGATTGAAATCTCGTGTGCCTTGATATCCTAGATTTGGTATCATGTGAAGGGTGTTATAATCCGTGCCATAGTGATACCCTTGTGGAATCTCAATCTGCTGGGTCCTTTGCTGGCTTGCTGCTTGAAGTCTCTAATTATAGATATAAGGATCTATATCTCTATGGATCCTTTGAATTGATGGTGCTATTTTTTGAGTCGACGACAGTATGTGGCCTGATGTGCCAAAATTGATCACCTGGTTCTGACTTTGCTCCGCTGGCTGTTGCACATGCTGTACTGATGGTCTAGGATTATACTGTGTCTGATTTGCAGTAGTTCCTTAAGTTTGTTCAGATGAACCCTGAACTATCTAGACATCACCACTACTAGTTCGTGCTGCTTCTTGATGGCTGGTACCGACTTGATTGGTCCCTTGGGTCGACGGATTTGGAATGTTGTAATAAGTCGGTCCACCTTGACCAACTAGAAACCCATGAATCGCCTCTCCTGGCGTTGTGGAATATGTCCACGAAAGCTTTGTTATGGCTTGACATGGCATCACAAATAGATTTGTCTACAACCTCCTTAAAGAAACGCCTGTCTTCAGCTTCAGTTGTGTCTTTCTGCCCATGTAACAAAACTCTTGGTAGTGCAAATTTCTGAACAATTGTGTTGTCACGTGTTTTGGTGTAGGACAACAAATATTTGTTCTGAAACTCTTCTGTAGCTTTGCTGATGATACCCTTATCCCCATCAAGTAGATCTTCATAATGCAGCATAAGGATGTCGTTGTTGTTATGAACCGCCATGACGATTGTGGGGTCCCACCGGGCATGCTAGAAACATGTGTCGACACAGAATTTTCGTCCCGTGCCGAGGACACACGCAGCAAGCCAGAAGGGTCTGCTCGATGGAGCTGTAGATCCGCCTAACTTCAGCGCAGGGGTGATCGATCCTGCGCACTCCTCCCGAGACGTGCCAGTCAATTTGACCCTATAATTGACAAGGAGAGAAAGTTCATCAGTAATTAAGGGCGGAACCTGCCGGTGTTGCCAGATAGTCCCGAATGTGTGGCTCTGAGAGCGATATGAAAGGAGATCGACTAAAAAGCCGATTCTAGCATATTCACGAGAATAAATCAGTTAAAGCTCATTGAGTTGTATAAGAAGAATCGGTTATCATTCAGGATAAATGTCATTATTTAAGAAAATATTAATCAATGGCAATAAGATGTCAACAATGATCAGTTTATGTTGAGCCAATGATTACTAGTAACCGAACCCCTTTTTATATAAAGAAACAATTCAACACCATTTAACCGTTTAATAAAGATAAATCTAATGAACATGTTAGATCTGATCTATTGCTATGACCAGTGGGGCATGAGGCAGAATTATGTAGGCCGTAGAAATAACGATAGACTCGACGACCCTAACTCATTACTAATATTAGTGGGGCATGAGGCAGAATCATGTAGGCCGCAATACAATAATAAGATCATGGGGCTAACATATCTTTCAACCTATCTTTACTTTAACGGTCTCGTGATGCGAACTATTCGTGAAAGCACTCGATATAGGCTAAAACAGCCAATTCAGGCATAACGCACAGCTAAAGTCATGCCTTATCAGGAACAGATCTATCAAATAACGATCCCCACTCCACGGTGCTAATAGTGGGGTGTGAGGTAGAATCACACAGGTCGTGATAACGGGCCATGGAACGGTTCTCGCTAGACAATAAATCTAGTCAAGACGCAACACGCTTTAACCGCACGCTATGTACGATCAGGATTGACATAAAACAGCCGATAAAACGTAACTCATCGTTTAATGTATATATTAGATCAGTTTCATATTAGCAAACGATGGGCTAAACAAGATATAAGGCCTATCTAGATCAATCCCAATCGGACAGAGTGATATTGTTGTAATTTAGATAAACAATGAAGGCAATAAGCAATATCGGTAACTTAATGAATCTACCAAAGACTGCCATTCTAAGGTAGAGCCGATAACTTGACCTTGATCTAGTTCATGCAGTGGGGGTCGATCGGATCGATGCAGCCATACTTGAACTAGGCAAGAATTGATAACTAACTTATACCAGAGTCGCAGTGGAGGTCGATCGGATCGATGCAGCCGTACGAACAGAGGTATAATCCATGACGGTACTTACAACAAGCAGTGGAGGTCGACCGGATCGATGCAGCCATACTTGCTGAAGAACTCGCCGAGATATACTCTACTCCTACTCCTAAGCGGTGGCCAGAGCCGAAAAGGTAAATAACTTGTGGATTGGATTGATTGTTGTCTTTTTACAATAGCCGTGGCTTGATATTTATACCCGGGACCTACGCATGACTCCTGTCTAAGCACGACTCATCATAATTTTTTACCCTAAAGAAAACATTCCTAATTTAAGATAACTTTGACTCTAATCTTTCCCTTTTTGTAGAGTCCAACATGTTTCATCCTAGCGCCGAACGTAGCCTTTGTCGTTATCCACTGGCGCTATCTGAAGAAAGCCGATTCCAATTTTCGCATCTGAATCAATTGGTTCCGATCTGCACGCAATTGATTCCTTGATGACACGATCTTGGGAGCTTTCGAGTCCCTGCGACTCTTCTTCCAAATTTTGGTGTAAACAACATCGCATATTCAATGTAGTACATCAGAACACAGGATGTAGGTATTACGTCATACTGACGGCCGAACCTGTATAAATCTTGTGTCTTGGTGCTTGCATTACCATCTCGCTCCTGATCTCGCTTACCTCTATGACAAATCTACCATCGTGGGAAACCCCTCGGTGGACTGTCGAGCATCTTTTGTCGACAGTTGGCACGCCAGGTAGGGGTGTGCGCTTGATCCATGGGGGGCCAGATGGGATCTCAAGATCGACGCCGCTCGTGGCAACCTGACTTCCTGTGGTGGCATCCTTCAGCAGCCCAATGGGCTCGACATGCGGCGCATGCATCACCTCCCGACGACATCGGTACACGCCACAAGAACAGGACTCCTACTCCAGCAAACCTATCGACGAGCGCGACTACCACAGACTACATGGACTCGGACGATGCATGTACCATGCAAGCTACTTGGCATCATATGTGTATTCATCAACGACAACATCCTAGAAGATGACCAAGAACTACTCACTCCGACCACCTGCCGTGTCGCAATGATGATCGCCACAAAGAACGACGCCGTGACAACCGCGACCGCCACTATGATGGTAGCTCGAGCGCCTGGCAATTTCATCAACGCCGACCAGATAACTCCATATGCCACTGACCAGACATTTTGTCTAAAGCTCAGTCACGCTTTAATATTTTTCTAAATATTCTCCAATCTTCTCGTATATCGCCATAATGTTTCTCTGAGCTGTTTTCCCCATATTTGCTCTCCAAACGATTTTCTGAACCCCCAAATAGTCATGTTGATGCTCGGACGCCTCTAGAGACGGCCCTGTCTCTGGCTCCTCCCTACACGTGCTATAGGCTCCGCGCTCTGCGTTTTGGGTGGTCGGCTGCGGTTCCTTGGTCACGCCTGTTCCTCCTACACGTGCACGGGCTCCGCGCTCGACATTATGGTTAACAGGCTAGCTAGGGCTGGAGACTCAGCTACACACTAACTGGTCGAGCGGTTTATATTAAATATAATTACATCTTCACACCAACTGATCGCCGAGCTACATATGCTATTTCATCACCATTGCTAATTTTTCTCTGGAGTTCATATATTTTTACATCATGTACTACCTGTTCTACATATTTGTATTGCAGGATCATCGTCCAGGTGATCGGATCACCTGGTGCTCGGACTTCACCACCGATCAACTGGTCAGACCGCTAGGTTCATCGACTTCATCACTGACAAGTTGATCAAACTGTTCGCCGGTCGCTTCTGCTCAATGCTGACTTTGTCGCTGACCAGTTGACCAGACTGTTCGTCGCTCGTGCTTCATCACCAGATACGCCAGTTACTCCTCGGTGGACTAAGTGGGCACACTTCATGGCACGGACAGTCGCCAGCAACACCGGGGACTCCTCGGTGCTTGGACATCACCAGCTGTGCTGAGAACTCCTCGCTGCTCGGACGTCACTAGCGGCGCCGAGGACTCCTCGCTGCTCGGACATCGCCAGCTACGATAAGGACTCCTCGGTGCTCGGACATCGCCAACTACATCGGGGACTCCTCGGTGCTCGGACATCGCCAGCTACGCCGGAAACTCCTTACTGCTCAGACATCACCAGCTGCATCGGGAACTCCTCGGTGCTCGGACATCGCTGCCTATGCTGGGGACACCTCGGTGCTCGTACATCGCCAGCTGCGCCGTGAACTCCTCGCTGCTCAGACATCGCTAGCTGAGTTGAGAACTCCTCGCTGCTCGGACATCGCCAGCTGCACCGAGAACTCCTCGCTGCTCGGACATTGCCAGCGGCGCTGAGGACTCCTCGCTACTCGGACGTCACCAGCTGCGCCAAGGACTCCTCGGTGCTCAGACATCGCCGCCTACACCGGGGACTCCTCGATGCTCGGACATCGCCAGCTACGCCGGGGACACCTTGATGCTCGAACCTTGCCAGCTTTGCGTGAGAACTCCTCGGTGCTCAGACATCGCCAGCTACGCCGGGGACTCCTCGGTGCTCGGACATCGCCAGCTACACCGGGGACTGCTTGGTGCTTGGACATCACCAGGTACGTCGGGAACTCCTCGCTGCTCGAAAGTCGCCAGCTACGCCGGGAACTCCTTGGTGCTCGGACATCGCCACCTACGCCAGGGACTCCTCAGTGCTCGGACATCGCCAGATGCGCCATGAACTCCTTGTTGCTCGGACATCGCCAGCTATGCCAAGAACTCCTTGCTACTAAGACATCGCCAGCTGCGCCGGGAACTCCTCGCTGCTCAAACGTCGCCAGCTGCGCCAAGGACTCCTCGGTGCTCGGACATCGTCACCTACGCCGGGGACTCCTCGGTGCTCGAACATTGCCAGCTACACCGGGGACACCTCAGCGCTTGGACATCTCCCTTGGTGGTCGGATCTTGCTATGTCTCATCGGTGTGCTATCAAGCTGCTCCATGCTATTCGGATCAGGTTGTTGATCTTGGGCAGCATGTCTGGGGTCTTGATACGCACATGTCGGATGACGTCGGCAAAGCTTTTAGACTTCTTTTTCTTTGACCCTGCTACAAGATTCATTCTTCATCTTCCAGCAGGCTTGAGGACTAAGTGCGCACACTTCACCTTGCGGTGAATGTGCGCTTTTCTCATCTCAAGGCTACACCTGGGGACTGACTGCCTGCTCGGCTGGTCTTCCACTTTCTGACCCTGGCACCACGTGACTACATCACCTATTGTCAGGCTCGGGGACTAGCTATGGGGGTATGGCCCTTGGTATCCACAAGACAAGACATGGGCCGCACCATCAGAGGTGGCCCAGTCCACAAGATCAAGGCATGCACGGCGCTGCTCGGCGTGCACCGCAAGCTATTGTATAGTACCAAATAGGATACTTTCCTTGTAACCCTACCCCTCCAGAGTATATAAGGAGAGGCAGGGGTTCCCTAGCGGTCAATATACATACATCTACATACATCCCATATTCAATGCAATACATCAGAACACAGGATGTAGGTATTATGTCATACTAACGGCCGAACCTGTATAAATCTTGTGTCTTGGTGCTTGTATTACCATCTCGCTCACCTCTATGACAAATCTACCATCATGGGATACTCCTCGGTGGACTGTCGAGCATCTTTTGTTGACACGAAGAGAAGCTTCAGGAGCCCTACTACAATGGTGAATGAATGGAATGGTAGAGGATGTCAATCGTGTCCTGAGATGGGTGCCCTAGCTGCCCTTATATAGAGTTCAGGGCCAACGCTTATACAAAGAGGAGGTTCTCCCGACTAAAGGGTCCAGAGCCTAGGGGAGGGCCTAGCTAACTTGGCTTACAAGCTACGCTGTCTTCTGGTGCACGTCCGATCGTGGCTATCGTCATGGCCTTCTAGCCCCATTGCGGTAGGATGTGATGTGGCGCTACTATGCTAGTCATGACATCATTGTAGCCTCGATGGTGGTTCGTCCGTCGTCCTATACAATGCAGTGTCCATCGTGGCCTTTGTCATTGTCTCCTTGTCCCAAGGGCGTCATACCCAAAGTAGGTAGCCACCCCAGGTCATCGTTTGCTCGGTCGCTTCATGGGGCTGAGGGCCACGACCCCGATCATCGGGGTCAAGGCACTCTGCCAGTCTGGATGGCCTTTTCATCGATCCCCTTGTCGTGGATCCCCATCTCATAGTGGCTGGGATCATACAAGCGTCTAGTCGGTCTGTATTTGGACAGTGGGTGTCATACCCGTTGCCACCGTGGTGCGGTGGTGCAGTATGGTACAAGGATGGTGTCTTGCGGGGTCAGTGCGGCATGCTTGTTCTTGTCAGAGTAGGCGCGCCAAGCTATGCTCGACCTCCCCCATCCCTTTAGGGATCGTGATGGGGAGAGGTCGTGTGTCTTGCGAGTGTCGTGTACTAATGCAGGTGGAAAAGGTCGGGGATGACCCCGGCCTTAGCGATTGGCCTACTTCTCTCGGCTTTTGCTGGGCCTCAGTCATTCAGGCCTTCGTTAGCTGCTGTATTGTGGGCCACACGGCCTACTAACTAATCAGTGCCTTGAGGCACCCTAGGGTTATAACCCTGACAATGTCCATGCGAGATGAACCCATCACGTTGAAAGGCAAGGAAGGCCTAGATGGCAGGGAGCGGGTGCGAGCAGATGGTGAGTATGAGATCCTACACTGCAAGAGATAGGAAGGAATGCATCGGTGTTAATGTTGAGTATGACTGTCGTGGTGGAGTGGTGCGAGGGCTGGGCCTAGCGCCACAGTGAGGTGGAGCAAGAGCGAGTTGAACAAGAGCGAGGAGGGACACAACACAGGGGCTCAACAAGGCATGGCATGGCAGCATAGCACGGTGGGGTGACTGTGGTATAGTATGGTACGACCACATAGGTGAGCGAGCACATGCGGCGTAACGAGGTGATAATGACGTAATTTGGGAAACGAGAAGGATCGGCATGGTAGTATGGTACAACAATACAAGTTTAGAGTTTAGAAAGTTAAGAACGTGTTTGGGTTTGGAACCAGAACATGTTGCACCAAAGTTTTGGTCTTGCCAAAAGTTTGGCCATCTTTGGCACAGAAAATGAACTATAACACGCCACAAATATGGTGATGAATCAAACACCTGCTAAATTTAATTAGGCACGTCGAGTCATGGCAAGCTATGTCACAATATGGTCATCAACCCAACATGTTGTAAGTGTGCAATTTGTCAGTACCAGGACGTAGATGAGAACTCAAAGTTTAGAGAGTTGGGTGTGCAATTCTCAAGTATCAGGACTTGAATGAGAATTCAGAACAAGTTTAAGAAGCCCTAGCATAATTTAGTCACCTTGACTTGAAGTATTCATAAATGATATAGATATTAAATAGAGCTAAATGCACCAGCGGCCCTTAAACTTGTAAGCATGTGTCACTTAGGTCCACGAATTTGAAAAATGCATTCTTTGGTCCCTAAACTTGTATGTTGTGCACCGCAGGTCCGTATAATACATGTAGGCATTTCTACCTGACCTGGCGTAACAGCGTGGCATGTGTTTTTACATTTAACCCCTCTAATTCTCTCTTCTTCTCACGTCATAGCCCATGACCAGCACGACGTGGTTCAAAGACGTCCCGTAGCCCAGTGAAGTAAAAACACATGCCACGCTGTCATGCCACGTCAGCTAGAAATGCCTACTTGATAAGTTTAGGGACACAAAAGTGCATTTTTCGAGTTCGTGGACCTAAGTGACACGCTTACAAGTTTGAGGGCCGTTGGCGCATTTAAGTCTATTAAATATTTAGGCTAATATATAGATTATTCATCTAGGTATCCGATGCCTCTTGGACGAATGGATATGTGAAATACCCGTCATGTTTTCACTCACATTCCTATATATGGACAGGAATACAACAAAGAGAAAATGTTAGGGCGTGATTGGTTGCTGCGGGGATGGCGAGCCGGGATGGAGGGCCGATCTAGGCTCATGGGAAGCCAGCCGAACCGTACACTTTGCTCTTTATGGTTACAACTTAGTCTAGATACTAGATGACGGTCATCGTATTTGGTTGCATGCATGCATTAGAGTTTTGAGCGTCTGACACATGGGCCCGTGCACCATATGTGCATCAAGCCATCCCGGCTCACGTGGGAAGGAGAAATCGAGAAGACGTAGGCGTGCGGGATGGAGGAAGAGAAAGGAATGGAACGAAGCAGGCAAATAGTGCGAGGCAGGGAACCAAACAAGGCCGAAGTGCATCGCAAGGTGCCGGATGGCCCTTTGGACGGTCTGAGCAGGACACCCAATCATGCCATTACATTAACTTGTGAGAGCAAGTACATTGGTATTATCTCATAGAAAGTCTCATGCAGTGCCACGTAATTATGAGACAACTGAAGAGGTAACACATACAATAAGTTGTCTTTTTAGTTGTCTCATAGTAATTCTAGGGTCCTTAATTTGTGCATACAACAAAGAAATGTTTGTGAGTTGCATGATAACAACTACCCAGGCATTGAGCTCCTCGACAAAGTAGGAGCCGTCGTCGAAAGGCAGCGCCCAGTCAAATTCGCCTCTCAGCGCGCAGTCCGTGCTCTCGTGCACGTCGAGGCAGAGGGTGGTGTCCTGTGTGGGCTCTGAGTCTGGCCCTCCGCCGCGCCAGGGGGCAAAGATTTTCTTCTTGAAAGTTACAAAGATAGTTCGCCCATCGGGGTGCACGGCGTAGGAGTTGACACAGCTGGAATCGAAGGGCAGTTCCACGTGGAGTTCGCACCACCACCACAGGTGGCCACCGGCGGACTCCTGCTGCGGCGGCGGTGGTTTGAGGAGCTAGATGGAGCGCCCCCACAGAGCGCAGAACCTGTCACTGATGGGGATGAAGACAGGGCAGACAGGGTAGTTGTTCCATGGATTTCAAACCTCGCCGTCGTCAGGCCGAGGGCCATAGACGAGGGACCTTGAGCGGATGTCGAAGCAGCGGGCGTCGTTCAGCTAGGGATGCATGGCCATGATCTTTGATGAGCCGGAGGAGGCCGCGAAATACATGGACACGTGCAACGCGCTCGGCCCCTCCAGTTGGAGGACGGGTCTCGGCACAGGTTGTAGGGATTTTTTTTTAATTTTAACACTTTTTGGAAACTAATTTTAAATCTAACACTATTGATTTTTTTTAAACTAACACTTTTGGTCGTGCCTATTGCCCTGGCGCGGCCAAATGCCTATGCCGTGCCATGCATGGTGGCGCGGTAGAGGGCTGACGTGGCGGTGACCGAAATCACGACCGGTGATGTGGCAGGGCTCTGCCGCGCCACCGATCTTGGCACGGCAGTGCCATGCCCTAATCCGTGGCATGGCAGAGCTGAATAAAACCCCCGTGGCTAGTCCCGCTGCTCGAGCAGCAAGGTTACCTGGCCACCATGCCCTCGTCCGCCCGCGCCAGCCCGCCACCGAGCACGCCGGCCTCCACGCCATGAACACCGGCAGCCCGCCCCCCGCCCGGCCCTCCATTGCCGCCTCCCTCCCTTCTCTTCCATTCCCCGGCCGCCTCCCTCCCTCCTCATCCTCGTTCAAGGTAATGACGCACATTTTATTTTTGTTTGAATGGTGGATAGGATATTATGAATGGGAGTTAAGGTTAGGAGGAAAATTATGTTTGGGAACTATGGTCTACGGTTTGAAGGAAGATATTAGTTTGATTTTGTCAATGTTAAGGTTAATTATTTAGTTAGAAGTATGTTTACCATGTATTTTGTGTTGCTATAATTGTCGGTTATATTATTTTAGTTGCATTGCAAATAATTATATTTTACATTAATTTGTGTTGTTTTGATTGATGTTTAATTTGAACCATTTTATTAGATGGAAGACATGTTTCGGGAGTAGTTATGGCGAAAACGGGGTCATCCTAGAGAATTGTACCCCGACGACTCTAGCAAAGATGCCCCCGTCACTCCTGAACTCCCTGTCCCTAACTGTGACTGTGGTCGTCTGGCCGACGTGTTTCAATCGAGACATTCGGACACAGCGGCTCGTTGCTTCTACACATGCAGTCGTTTTAATGTAAGTAATTGTTTTCGTATGTTTTTTTTCTTCATTTGTATTACTAGGTTACTAATATTTTGTTGGAATTTTCTTGTGTAGGCCATGAGAGGTGCTTTTTCTTTCAGTGGATCGACGGTGCAGACAAGTTTGACCCTAGGTACCTCCTTTTTAACGATTGGTGGAGAGGGCAACATCCACGAGAGCACTTCGAGCGGTGGGTTCCACCTCCCCCTAACCCCCCTCCAATGACGGCTAAGGAGAAGCACTTAGCCGCAGTTAGACGACTCGAGAAACCTCCTCTGTGCCATTGCAGAGACCGAGCCGTGATAAACCCTGACAATACGTTGGAGTTTGTGTGTCCAAACAAGCATGAAGGCAGTGACACGGACAGACAACATCCAGCTTCAATTGAGTTGTTATCGGTGCTGTACAAAACTACAAGTGCTGCCACGACCGTGCGCAAGTTGAAACGAACATGAAGCAAATAAATGGATGACAAGTTGCCACATAACATTTTCATTGGTTTATGAGTCTACAAGTTTTCGACGACAATATTCGTTCGACATAAGTTCGACGTAACAAACTAAGTCCCAGGAATGTAAGGATCCCTCGAACGCCTCTTGGAAACCTCATCGTCCGGTGGAAGAAGGGGGTCGTCATACTCCACCTCAAGAAGGGGGTACAGCTGGTGCAGCATGGGAGGGGCCATCCTGTTACAAATTGATAAACAAAGTAATAGAGTATTCAAATTAACAATATTCAGATTAATATTATGTAGCATTGCAAAATTTGAACTACTTGTTATGCAATACGAACACGATATGAAATCACCTGCTGCCCTTGTCTTCTATGCCGGCTAGCCTTGCGACCAGATTGTTTGTAAATGGAGCAAAGATTCCTGCCGCGGGTCTCGTTGAAGTCTCCCCCACCGTACATGACTTCGTCGTACCCTCTCATAGCATACATGTCCCCCTTGAGTCGCTTCTTCTTCCTCCTACCCTTCCCTACCTTTATTAGATCCGGATGCGGCATGTAGTCATAACCATTATAAGGTGGCCACTATGTCGGGTCAAGGTATGCCTCGAAGCTCATCTCCCAAATACTAACGGTGTTCGAACAAAGATACAAGGATGACATATATGGCAGATCCTCATAGTTGTACCCACGAACCCTACAGGCCGTGATCATATGAGAGCAAGGGGCATGCATGATCTGAGGGACGTTGCAACTGCACTCTACCTTTTCAAGATCAACTCGGTAGTTTTGTCCACCATAACGTTCGCCGCCCAAGCTTGTGCCACCCTTGCTCCGTACACTAAAGATATGGTGGCGGGGTCCATATAGCTCGGCGGTGTGCTGCTTGGCTAATTCCTTAGCCTCCTTCAAATGTTCAGCTCTGGCCTTTCCAAAATGTCCCTGCTTAGCTATATTCCTCTACGCAAGTTCCCACCTCTTCACAAAATATTCGTTGCACTTATGAAAGGAGAACTCAACAATTCTAGACACAGGCAACGATCGAACTCCGGTGAATACACGGTTGAAGGACTCCGAGGAGTTAGTGGTCATGATGCCATACCTGAAACCCCCCTCGTCATATGCTAACACCCACTGAGCCTTCTGTTCCATCTACGCCTCTAACCAGGCCTTTCCCGCTGCATTTACCATCTTATCTAGTTCTCTCTTTGTCTCCTTCAACTGGTGCTCTGTACGTACACAACATAGAGCCTTTACCTTGTCACATACCTCCTGCTTCCGCTGACGCCGTTAGAAATTAGCGGCCAAGTGTCTCATGCATCATCTATGTACTAGAGGCGGGAACCCATCTATATGCTCAGCTGTAGCATTAAGAAGCCCTACGTGACGGTCCGAGATCAAACATATAGTGCGAGTTGGGCCAAGCACTTACACACGTTGAAGCCGCATGAACCATGACCATGATTCATTGTTCTCTCCCTCTGCTAAAGCAAAATCCATGGGTACTATCTGGTCCTCATGATCAACAGTAGCAGCCATCATAAAGGTGCCCCTGTACTTTCCTGTTAGGAAAGTACCATCAACAAGTACGACTGGCCGACAAAACTGGAATGCATGTTCCGTTTGCGCGAACGACCAGAACACACGATAGAGGACATGCCTCAATGGGTCCCAAAAAAATATCCCTCCGGTGTCCACAAACCATTTCAAGCCAGGGTTGTAGTAATGCATTGCACATAAGATGCGGGGCACCCTGTTGTACGCTTCCTCCCAAGTACCCCATCGAATCGCCAGAGCAATTTGCTTAGCACGCCAAGCCTTTCCGTACGTCACATCGTACTTAACGAATCCAGATATGGACTGTTGTAAAGAAGACACCGAGATGTCGTTATTGTCATCAATGAGCCCCAATATACGACGGGCAAGGTAACGTGCAGTGAGCTGCTGATGATTTTCCTTCCCCCTATTGTCTAGGCAAGTGTGGGGTTTGACAACTTTAGTTATCCTCCACTTGCCATCACTCTGTCTCTTTCGTGCATTTAACCTCCACATACAACCGTTTTTGCATATCACGTGGTACCTCAACTCCTGATCCGAATGAGTGACGGTGTACGGCCTATGGTGGTACACAGCATAGTCCTGAAGGAAGAGTTTTATCTCTGATATTGTGTTGAATATCATCCCCTTCCTAAGGGTTTCTTTCTCATGGTTGTACAATGAATTCCTACACATCTGGAGACCGGTGTCACAAACTACCATATCCGTCATGCTTACATCCCTATAGTTTGGAATGCCCTTGAAAGGTACGTTCTTGGACCTTAGTTGCTCAAGCTCAGCCGCTGTGTAAGGTGGTGGTGGAACATACTGCTGCGCTTCGCTAATTCTGGCCCATGAATCATAGGGGGTATCATCTGCAGCCAAATCAGTGACTAGTCTACCCTGAGCCTAGACACCATGCAAAACCTCAGTTGGTACTGGTAATGGCATAGTATGAACCGGTATTGGCATGGCATCAGCCGGTGTTGGCATAGCATCTGTACCTCCTTGGTCATCATCAAAATTGTTTGAATCACTGCTAACTACATCACCGATCCTGTACTCCTCCTCCTGCTCCTCCTCTTCCCATTCAAAATCATTCACATCGAAGTCATTGCTTATACAACCTACTGCAGTTGAATGAAACTGCTCCTGCGTCAACTGACCGTCTAAATCCATGTTATCCTGAGTTGCTTCCCCTACGACCCCTAATTCTTGGTCATTGCCTCCAAAACCATCAATGGACAGGCCGTCCTGAACACCCTGCATCCTGTACCCATTCTCCACCACCACCTCAGCCATGGGCACATTGAAACCTTTGAGAACCCTAGTGTAGCGGGACCAGTGAGCAGGGTCGCGCAAGGGCATGAGGACATAGTGTGCCCTAGTCTTCCCAGTATCAAACCTCCCCTTCAGTGTGAAATCACCGCCAAACTTTGCATTCAAACGGACACAAAGGTCGTTGAAGCTAGAAAGTTCATCAAACCATTTCAATTCTTCCTCCATATCCTCAAACATACCATCTTCTCTTCTAACACTTCCTCCATACAAAACTCTAACACAATAATCCATCTGCAAAAGCATTTCAAAAAACTTCATCAAGTCGTCGAAATCGTCGTACGTAATGTCCATAATAATATTAATACATATTCTAACTATAACTATACTAACTAATCTAATATTAACATCTATACAAGGCTAACTACAACAACTAATTAGACTAAATCCAATGTATAACTAGACTCAATAACTGTACTAACTAAACTACCTAACTTTACTACCTATACTAACTTACTATATTACCTATATTAACTAACTTTACTAACTATACTAACTATACTTTAATAATTTTACTAACTTTATTAACTATACTAACTATATTAGGGGAGTACCTCGCTGCAGTGCGCTAGACAGGGCCGGGAGACGCGGGCGCAGGCCTCGGTGGGCAGCCGCCATGCATGGCCGGAGGGGGTGGCACGCCGGCGTCTTGCTGGCGCGCGGCCGCGTGCCGCGCTTCTCTGCAGGGTGGTTGGTCGTGGCGCGGCAGGCGGTTTCGGAGGCGGGAGGCGGTGGCGCGCCGGACGCGGCGCTGGCGGCAAGGCATACCATCTTCGCTACCGCTATAAACGGCGCCGCTCGCCACTAGCGGACGCGAGACGCAGCGGGGGTTTTATTCGGCTCTGCCGCGCCACGTATTAGGGCGCGGCAGTGCCGCGCCAAGATCGGTGGCGCGGCAGGCCCTGCCCCGTCAGCGGTCAGCGATTCCGGTCGCCGCCACGTCAGCCCTCTGTTGCGCCACCATGCATGGCGCGGCACAGGCATTTGGCCGCGCCAGGGCAATAGGCGCGGCCAAAAGTGTTAGTTTTAAAAAAACCGACCGTGTTAGATTTAAAATTAGTTTCCAAAAAGTATTAAAATTAAAAAAATCGTTGTAGGCCGGCGTAGCATCCGTAGGCCACCGCCAGATCGATCTTGCGGATGGAGTACCCCAGCAACCAGTCGTCCAAGACGAGATAGAGGTGCCGCCGCTGCCGCATCGGCCTTCTTCTTGCCTTATGGTCTCCGCCACGCTCGTCGGGATCGGACCGCCGCTTTGGCATCCTCCGACCTTTCTTGCTCGCTTGATTTCTTCTCCTGATCCTTGACGCCCTGCGGTTCAAACTCCAATGGTAAGACAAGAATCAATCCGCATAAATCCTACTCCTATTGCAACTTAATTCGACGTCTATACGATCCTAAAATCTGAATCTCAAATGGGTGACAAGGAGGAAGAGAGAAGGAAATCACACCTGGGAAGTTGTAGTCGACGCAGAGGATACGAGAGATCGGCGGCAGGGGAGCCGGGCCGCTTGGCCGCTTGGGACTTTGGCCATGTTTGGGGCAGTGTATGCTCAGCTTCTGAGCGGAATAAGCAAGTAATCCCGCACAAACGGCTGCGATCAGTGTCCAATTGCGAACGCGCTTCCGCGATCTCCCGTCGCTAGCAACATATCCGAAATCGCGAGCCTTACCCTGCTTTTCCTAAATCGCAACATGTCAAGGTAAATTATCTAGGTGTAAAAGTTGTTTGTTCAGTTATGTGACTATTACTGTTTTGAGGTTATCTTGGGTGCACTCGAGATAATTCTGGGGGTGGTGCTCATGGTCTTTGGAAGGCCAAAAAGAAAAAAGGACCCCTCCAACAATTTGGTAAAAGAATATAATTCGAGAATCGAAATATATTGGATTGTTATTATTATTATTATTATTATTATTATTATTATTATTATTATTATTATTATCCAAAATCCATATTCTCAAAATCACTATCTACTATCCAGATTTCTATAATTCTTTGAAGATCCAAACAGGGCTTAAGAGCATCTCCAGAAGTTTTATAAAACAACTCCTTATTTTAATCCTTTAGCACAAAGAAAAAAGTCCCCTCCAACAATTTGGTAAAAGAGTTTCTTAATAAAAATAAAAAGTTGTCAAATATCCTCTCCAACTCGTAAGTTCCACAGTCAAGAGGAACTCCATATCTCCTTCCCATCTAACGTTTTTCTCGGTAGATTAGTGTAAATTTAACGCATAAGTAAATTACAAGAAAATAAATGGTACCTGTTAAGAAAACATTAAGAGAAAAAAAGAAATTATTGAAAGAGGTTTGATTGGTTAGATATAGTTTAGGGTTTCCAATACAAAAATCGCTTAGGAAGCTAATATAGAAAACTATCAGAGAGGAAAAAATATCGAGGTTGCTACTTATTTTGTTAACTCGCTAAACTTATTAGTTCAGCAAGTTAATTATATGAAACATCTAGAGTTGCTCTAAGAGCAACTTTCGAATGTTTGTAAGTGAACTCCCTAATTCACTTTTTTTAAAAGCTAAGTAAAAAAGACCTCTCTATCAATTGGTGAAAAACTCTTTAAAATAACAAGTTGCTAAAAATCCACTCAACTCATAACTTACGCGTGGGGTAGGAAGCGTGCATCCTCCCCGTTCATGTCGGTCTTTTGTTTTTGGTGCTGACAAAGAAAATTATCACCCTGTTCGTTTGAGCTACTTTTCAGCCATGGAACGATGTTTTCCTCTCAGAACATTTCAGCATAAGCATATATATATATATATATTGTTCTGCAACTGGCCATAGAATAACTTATTCTGTAGCCACTTTGAGTTATGTTGAGTTACAATATACTATTCTAATTTATGAGATTACAGTAACTCCTTACTAAGTGATTTACTATAACATTATAGTAAATATCATCGTGAGTTGTAGTAACACGAGTATCGTAAATGCATATTCATATTATCGTAAATTGATACAAATATTATTATAAATCAAGGTGGCTATAGAATAGCCTTACCCTATACACACACTAGGAGATGAAAGGACGAGGAAAGCCTCCTTAAGTTGTTGCAATCTACTTCCATGGCTTTTTTCACGTGTTTACCAACTAATGATGTTGAGAGTGCAGATGCGTCGTCACAAACTGCAAGAGTAGCTCAATTATGCATGGACTGGCAATTATTTCAATAACCTGGTAAAACATTGTCTACTCATGCCTACAAGATACATAGTAAAAATGATCTAGGAAAGGCAAAATGTTTTATAATTTTAGTAGTTTGACATCAAAATAGTTCATGTAGGCTATCTTCTTATATGAATCCTGGGTTCAAAAGCTGGCCGGCGAGAGTGGCCACGTCGCCTGCTTTTCTCGGCCATTCGATCGAGCGCGCGGACGTCCCAGATCGGACGAGCCGCGGTCTTTTTTCAAAAAAGCACTCGAGCTTTAGTCGAATCAACCCGTAGTCCAGGCCTCCTCTCAGGATTGTTTTCAAAAAAGCCCTCGAACTCTGCTCTCCCTCTCCTGCCTCTCACCTCCATCTTGCCCTCCCCTTCCTCTCTCTCGCCCTCCCCTTCCCTCCTGACGCGGCGGCGCGTGCCAGGCGACGGCGCCCCTGCAGGCGCTGCGCCGGCGCGAGTGGGGCCCGGCGGTGGCGGCGTGCCCTCGGCGCGGCGCCTCCCGGCCGAGGTGTGGGTGCGGCCGGCCTCGGGTCGCCGGCGCGAGCGGCGACGCGCAAGCCACCGGCTCAGGTCCCTTGCGCGGCAGGCCACCGGCGCATATCCCTGCAACCAGCGAGCTAGCAAGGCAGCGGGCTCCAGGCGACGCGGGGGCTCCCAGCGCGGCAGCGGGCTCCAGACGCTGCGACATCCAGACGCGGCGCCGGCTCCTCTGCATGGATTAGTACCAATGTGCAAGCTCTTATTAGCTTGTACTGTTCATCCTCTTGTCGTAGCAGCAAAAGAATAGGTAGACACTGTGATACTCCTGCACATGAAGCAAAAGGGCCTTGTATTCGATCCCCAAACTATGCTCATTCATGAGTGCCCCCACACAGATTACTATATGTGGTGCTATGTCAATTTGCATTGCTTCAATTTCAGTACTACTTATTCCAATAGAAATTTACCATGTATTTTCAGGAATCATCACGAAGAACTGATCCCAAATAAGTCAAGGCTAAAGAGTAAAAAAAAGGTATGCAATTTCAGCAATAGCTTTCATGTAATCTGGGATCACTTATTTCCAATCATTTGAATTTAGCTAAACTTCTATGTGAGCCTGAATGGGTTAATTTAATTTAGTTTCAGTTTCAGTTTCATGTGTACTACTTATCTGTGGGATTGCGACAACATAATTCAGCTGAAATGCTCAATATATAATCCATTCTAGATAATGACCGTGCTGTAGTAGAGCTCATGCTATTTATATAGTTGCTTGACCTGTTTAATTTGGTACATCTTTACAGCACAAAACTGAAACATCAGGTTCAGCACCCTGAAACGAAGGTGATCTGTTTTATCAGTCCCATGCATTGCAGTATAGTCTTCGAGTTTGCCTTGCCAGCCTCTGATTACTCCTTATTGTAATCACCCATGATTTACCTGCTGAAACGGAATGCAATTATGTCATGCTGAAAATATTCATGTTTCGTTAATTATTATAACTTCCCAACAGATTGCCATCTTAGGTGACACCAGTTCAAAAACTGGAACTCCAAAACGAAGACTACATGGAGCAAGGTGTTGAAGAAAAAACTCTGTTTGACCTCAAACAGATATAATAACATTTTCGATCCGCAAGGAGCCCAGATCATCTCTCAGGTTAATTCTGTGCATAGTGACTAGCAAGATATTCTTACATGGATTCCGGCAAAAAAAAGGGCGATTGCACAACTAAAAATATTTACAGGCATTTAAGGGCACAGATGCAGGTCCAGCTGCCTCAACAAGGCTCGCGAAGCATTCTTCCTCAAGCCAATCACATCCTCCGTAGGATGTGGAAACTAAAAGAGATTCCTCCTCTTATTAAGACTTTCACCTGGAGGCTCATTCGAAGGGCTCTGGCGTAACTCATCAACGAGCAGGAAGATACTCACCTAACATTGACAAACTATGCACTGCAGGCCATCCACCGATGACACTGGATCATCAGGTATAAACAATTCAGCTGCAGGATGCACTGCCATTTCGATGGACAGGTACACGATCCACTGCTTCAAGGCATCAGATGCTATGCTGATGCATCCACTTTGCCTGATCATCCTTCAATTCCATCGAGAAAGGCTGGAATTGGCGTCTTCATTATCAACAATCAGATGCAGCCTCCGTAAACTATCTACATCAAGGCGCTCATGACAGGCTCAAATTCAGTGCTCATGGCTGAGGCTGCGGCTCTGGCTCTAGCAGCAACTGTCATTGATCGGCTGAATTTCAACAATGTCGACTTTCTTTTTCGTTGAAGTAGATAGACCATGCCATCATGCTATGCTTGCTATTATACGATTTATGATGTCACTGACTCGTAACACCTTAGATTCTCAAATACTTATCATGAGCACCAACAAGTAGTGATAGGTGACATTGAGCCACATTGTATTGTATTAGACATCATTAAAACCAAATTCACAATAATGGCAGCACTCCATGTAAGCCGCGTGGCAACGCCGCGCGTTGCTTTCTAGTATAATCTAATCTCTTTCAAATATGCTATGACAAATATTGCGAAGATCACTCCAAGGTCGTTAACATAGTTTTTCAGTTGTGGCACAACGACACGCATGCAAATCACAATTACCATGGTGTTATATTTGGTTCCTGCATAAATCACAATTATTATGATGTTATTTTTTGTTTCCATTGCAACACACGCTATGGTACATTTCAAATAACTTGATGAACTTTAATAGAAACATGAATTTAGTATTGGTTCTTGATATACACTGACAAGATAGTGAAAAAAACTCTCAAGTATGCAACAAATTTACTATAAAATGTTCTTGTCTCCATGCACTCCATATCCGAATTGCCAGTTGGACATTCCCTTTTTTTTGTGTACTCAAGAGTCAAGACCTTAGCGTGGGAACTTCACAGGTCAATTGTAATCTGGGCCCTCTCCCTGGCTACCTCCGCATGACGCATGGGCTGACCTTGCAAGAAAGGAGTCTCCAATTTTACTGGGCTCTCCTGGGTTTTTCGGTCCACTGCTCCCAAGGCCCAGCATCTGCCAGTCGCATGCCGTGACGCACAAAACCCACGGCGGCACGGCCCCATTCCGCGTCCGCACTCTCTATATAAAGTATCCCCTCTCTCCCCTCCAAGCCCTAGCCGTGCCCCTTCTCTTCGCCCCGCCGCCGCCGCCGCCTGCCTCCCTCAACCGCCGTCGCCATGGGCAGAAGTAAGTTCGCGTTTTCGATTCAGCTCCTTCGTACGCTTCTACTGCGATGTTTGTTGCAACCGCTTGTCCGAATAGGGCTCTCCCTTTTCGTCTGGTGCAAATCTCGACTAGACTAGATCCACACGAAATCGGGTTGATACTTTTGATGAATCCGTGGTGCACGGGCTTAGTATTGTTTGTTTGCTGAGTCGATTTGTGAAACTCGCAAAGTTGTGGTTGCCTTGTATATCGGATAAAGATGAGAAGCGCTGGGGCCTTGCTACTAATATATTGATCCAGATTTCCTGTGTTCTGGGTGGGTGATTTGTTCCGAGGTAACATGCTCATAGTTTAGGACCTGTCTGACTACTGGTAGAACATGGCATCAATTGATTTGCTTTTCATAATTGGATTGGAAAATCGTGTTTTGGTTCGAGTTTATGCTTGTTGACCTTATACAGTTGCTTTACCTGTCAAAATGGGGTTATTAGTTATGTTCCATGGATTTTTAACGAATACATTTATGCTATGAAAAAATACTATAGGACCAATCTGATTACACTGCATATGCTCATTCTGCGTGCCTCATGCATGCACCGTTGTATATTCTGTGGAAATTAATGTTCTGTTTTGCATCTAGATGGTTTATGTTTTTGTTTGCACTGAATATTTTTATTACTGTAGTGCATTATTATTATGTCCATTGATAATAACGAGCTTTTATGTGTCTGAAACTTTGGTTAGGGCCTGCGAGATGCTATCGCCAGATCAAGAACAAGCCATACCCCAAGTCCAGGTACTGCCGTGGTGTCCCTGACCCCAAGATCAGGATCTACGATGTTGGGATGAAGAGGAAGGGTGTGGATGAGTTCCCCTACTGTGTGCACCTTGTCTCTTGGGAGAAGGAGAATGTTTCAAGTGAGGCTCTTGAGGCTGCCCGTATAGCCTGCAACAAGTACATGACCAAGTCTGCAGGAAAGGATGCCTTCCACCTTAGGGTCCGGGTTCACCCATTCCATGTCCTTCGTATTAACAAGATGCTTTCGTGTGCCGGGGCTGATAGGCTCCAGACTGGAATGAGGGGTGCCTTTGGCAAGCCTCAGGGTACCTGTGCTAGGGTGGACATTGGTCAGGTCCTCCTTTCTGTGCGCTGCAAGGACAACAATGCTGCCCATGCTAGTGAAGCTCTGCGTCGCGCCAAGTTCAAGTTCCCTGGCCGCCAAAAGATCATTGAGAGCAGAAAGTGGTGAGTGCATAATAACTTCATTGATGCTGTGGAACCAAACTGTCATAATCTAATACCTTGCTTAGATTATTTTGTATTATTGTTTTAACTTGAATTATCCTGTTCAGGGGCTTCACCAAGTTCAGCCGTGCTGACTACCTGAAGTACAAGAGTGAGGGTAGAATTGTTCCTGATGGTGTCAACGCAAAGGTACAGTTATAACTTTTCTTGCCGCATTTCATGTCGATATGTCTCTGCATTTGTTTCGGTACAGTAGATATAATTTCCTTAAATAATGCATGTTTCGAAATGTAATTATGCTTTTCCTTGGCCTCATTTCTGGAAGCAAGCTTATTTAGGACGGCATAGTCATCTATGCTTAAATCACAGTTTTTAACATCTCTGAGCATTCTTCTAATGTTTGCTCGACATAGCCATCTATGCTTAACCAGAGTTTTTACATCTCTGAGCATGCTTCTAATGTTTGATCAATGTAGTCATCTATAGTTAATCACAGTTTTTACATCTCTGAGCATTCTTCTAACGTTTGCCCCCTCACCTCTGAGGGCAGTATACTAGCCAGTGCATAATCTAATTTCACCTTGTCCTGACCTTTTACAGCTGCTCGGTAACCACGGCAGACTTGAGAAGCGTGCTCCTGGGAAAGCTTTCCTCGACGCCGTTGCTTAAGTGGAATCCACAGTGGGAATGCGGATCCAGACGTTTTGTTTTAGTCTATCTTATTATTTTGCTTTGTGGAACATGAATTTCAAGTGTCTGGGGTATTACAGTGTCTTATGTGAACCTGCCTATGTTGTGCTGAACATCGATATTGGATGTAGTTCTCTTTTGTGTCTGAATGCTGAGAATTAAGTGTGTTTTGCATCTAAATCTATCCTATCATTATTGTTGATCGCTTTAATTTTATTGGAAATGGGTTACGCAGACCTCTTGTAGAGGTGTCAATGCACAAAGCTGTGCAATTTACACGAATTTGATTTTTCTATGAGCTTTTTTATTAACCTCATATTTAGCCATTTAGGTGCATTTTTTTATCGTTTTCCCCCGTAGTGGTTAAAACAGCGTATTCACTACACGATACTGCTCACTTGTGGGCGTTATCTGATTACGCCCGAACTCCATTTTCGCGTGATTCTCCTGTATGCTCACGAGTCACGAGACGCGAGCGCATGGCCGCCGAGCCAGCTGGCCCTTAGCAGGCATGTTTCGGTTCCCGGAACAGGATCATTTTATAGCGTGTGAACGGGAACGTTTCTGTTCCTGGACGTAGACGTTCCTGAACGTGGAATATGGGAGCGAGAACATGGGTCATGTTTCCGTTCCCAGGCTGCTAAGAGCTGGCCAGCTGCTTTGCATCCGGAGTGCTCACGCCGGGGCTGCACCGGCCGCTTGACTCTCTCCTGCTGCTGCCACCGCGTGGTGGCGTGGGTACGCGGATTGCGGAGCGCCGCTTGCTCGCACGATGCCAAACGGAGACAGGAGAACAAAAGGCTCCCTTGGTGGAGTTTCCACGCCTTCAGCTCCACCGGGCAAATTTACCATAGCAGTATTCGGCTTCGCTTGTTGGTTTTTCGCTTGTTGGTTTCAGCCAGAGCTTATCAGTCAGTCAACAGTGTTTTTCTCTCACAACAAACCAGCACCAGCTAATCCAAACCAGCCCAGAAACCAACCAGCGAATAGACCGATTGTTTTGTTTGATATCGTAGCATTGAGCTCTTCTTCCCCTCAGTAGGCAAGTTGAAGCCACAGCAAACTCTGCCAAAGAGATCCAACCAAGGTCTGTAGTGATCCCAACTAAACAAAGTCTGTTAAGTGATCCTAGCATCGATTCCCTGCAACTCATTTCCGTTCTAGTCGCCAGTACCAATTTGCCAACCAATCACTACCACACATATATACACACACTTTTAAAAGAGCGAAGCTTTCGTTTTGCTTAGGACCAGGTTAGATGCATTCTACCGCCGTGAATGAAAAAGCGTGCCATCAAAACATCCAGAAACGAGTTATAAATAAGAAAACATATAGGGCCGTTCGCTAGTCTTATCAGTCCAACCAGTCGTCTGATCCCCTCTCAATGTATTGTTTATCAAACCAGACAAACAGTGTTTTTCTCTCACAACAAATCAGCGGGAACAGTGTTTTTCAGCCAAGTTTCAGACCAGCGAACGGAGCCATATTTTTTTATCTTAAACTTGATGAATTAATTTCCATAACATCGACAATCTGTTGTTATTTTGAATATATGACACACAACAAAGGTTCTGTTCGCTTGAACTTATCAGGCGTACCGTTTCAGTAAAATAACAAAATCAGCGTCAGCGTCAGCCATTTTTTCAGCCAGGTGAATAGAGCCAAACTCTTCAAAGTTATACTAATAGTATTTAAATTCAGTAATGAATTGTAGTCAGTAATAATATTTAAATTCAGTAATGAATTGTGGTCACTAATTCAGTAATAAATTGTAGTCATACAATGCAACCGTCGCCAGGATTTGGAGCTCAGGAATATCGCAATATTCCCTTATAAAGCTATACGTCTTCTTTTGACGTTTTAGGGACCTTGGAAATTGGAAAGCAGGAATTTGATAAGAGACTCTGGGTCCCCAAAAAATGTTATTTTCGCTTTCCGAAGAGTCTACGGGTCTCAAGTTTGATCAAATATTTAGAAAAATTTTAGTATTTATTATGACGTGTAATAAGTATCGTTAGATGGATTATGAAATATATTTTTATAATTCATATATTTAGAAATGCAAATATTGATAATATTTTTCTATAAATATAATCGAACTTAAGAAAATTTGATTTATTCGAGGAATGACATTCTTTCTAGGACGGAGGTAGTAGACTCTATTTGAAATGCAAAAAATTTCTCTATTGTTGTGTTTGTTTGTGTGAAATTAAACCGATTTCTATGAATTTATGTATGTAATCAATCTGTTCATTTTTATAGAAAGAACACAAGAGCGAGGAAAAAAAATCTTGCATTAGAGGGTCCTATTTATTTTTACTTTCAATCTTATTTGTATCTTTTAATGCTTCAATATTATTATTTTAACTAACAAATAAACCATGCGACATGCTCTCGCCGCTACTAGAATCCGAAAGGATTCTCTTTTTTTTTGAGAAAAAAGGGTTGGATTTGATTAAAACAAAAGTTTTACATCCAGCCCCCTGACAGGGCATCCCTGAAAGAAAGAAAAATTATAAATGAATCCACTGAAGGAGCACCCAGAGATCGTTGTCGTCGCCGACTGTTGTTGCCGCAAGTCAGATCTTCCTCACCTCCCGCAATGAAGAAGATCCAGGATGAAGCTCATGGCTGGATCCCGAATTGACGAAGAGTCAACTTTTAAGAAGGCCATCAGTAGCACACCAAAACACATGCAATTTATCTACTGAACGCTCAGGCCAAACCTCGATTTCACCGGGATCAGACACCGACCGGTGAACCCCAGCTGGCAAGCAACTGACCCGCATGGGGGGTTCAAAGAACACCAACCATTGCAAACGAGAAGGTGGAGAAGTAACTTGGCAATTCCACTCGACCGTGGCGGCCATCAGAATCACCTTGAAAGGTCAAAACAATCCTCCAGACTCCAGCGAGAATCTGAAAGGATTCCAACGGGAAATCAAGGAAATCACGGCCCAACTCTGTTCTCGGCCCGCTCGGACTCTTCTCGTCCGCGATCTATAAAACGCTGGCATCTTTCGGTTTCTTCCCACACGTTTTGAAACGGATGGAATCATGGAGTCCGCAATGGACTCGCGAAACGACGCCGCCGCCGCCGCCGCTCCACTGCCCCTATACCCTCACGCTCTCCTGTCGCTTCCAGATCTCTACCGCCCTCCGGCGGTCATGGAGATGTGGGAGCTGGAGGCGGTCGCCGCCGCGCTCCCGGCCAAGAAGCGGCGCCTGCGGGAGACCTTCGACCGCCTGGCCGCCTGCTCCCCGACGCCGCTCCCCTTCCGCTGGGAGGATCTCGACACGTACATCTCCTCCCTCCAGTACTCCGTTACCCTCCGACACCGCCAGCTCTGGGAACTCGAAAAGTCCCCAGCACTTGCCCCCGCTCCGGCCGCAATGTCCCTGCTGCCCGTCACCAGCGGCGGCGGACGTCGGCCAGGTGCGGGTCCTTGAAAAACCACGGCCTGCCCCTGCCCCTGTTCTTCCCGCCGTCTTGGCGCTTCCGGCCACAGACGGCGACGTCCACGAGCTTCGGGCCCTCGTGAAGTCCAAACCCGTCCAACCTCAACCTCCTGCGCCACCAGCTTCCGCCGCCGCAGTCTCCGCGCCGGCTGCCACCGGTGTCCACGTCGAGGAGGGAAGGAAAAGGATGGCGTCTATCCAGGAGGCGGAGGAAGTCCACATGGCGAAGCGTACGACGCATACGCAGGAGGAGGGCCAAGCAGAGATGCAGTCGCTAAAGATCCAGGAGGATGCAGCGGTGAAGAAGAAGGCGTCTCCGTTGCACGACAGCAACGGCAAGGAGTTGATGCCAGTTCCTCATGGCGACGACGACAATGGCCTCGCGGCGGAGGCGAGCACGAGCACGGACGCCACAGTGCAGGTGGATCCCATGAGCAAGGTCGCCGTCCTGCAGCCGGAGCTCCCTGGACCTGCCACGGCGCGCGACGCCACGAACCGTGTGCGGGCTGCTGGCGTCCCGAACTCCACTAGCCTGCAACGAAGTCGTCCGCCCCGCCCCGTCCCGGCCTCTGGCGCTGCAGCGTCCGCGGCGGCTGTCACCGGCAGGGATCTGGAGAGGGGCAAGAAGCGGAAGGTGTCCAGTCTGGAGGTGGAGGCTGCCAGAAAGAAGGTGCAGACGCAACACGCCGTGCGTGAGGTTGAACGACGACACGAGTCACACGACTCGGTGGTCACCACCAAGAACATCCCCTCTCACGATGGTGGTGAGGCCAAGGCGAGCCCGCGTCGCGCTAGCCCCGGCAGCGGCAGTGGCCTCCCGATCACGGCCGTCATGGCCACAGCGCAGGTGGATACAGAGCCCAGCAACTCCAGCAGAATTCGGCACGAGCCCCCTGCCACGATGCCCCACGCCTCCAACGCCACTAGCCAGGCGGTGCCTCCCAACTATGAGGTCGAGGTGCCCATGGAGATAGTGCAACCGAAGGAGATGCCGCAGGTGCTCAAAGAGGATGCGTCAATATTAGCCAAGAAGGCATATCAAACACAAGTCACCATCAAGTCTGAGGAGGCCGACAAGGTAAGTCCACTTCCTCTAGGCTGCAGCAATGGCCATGCACAGGCCGTCGCTAGCGCGGCCACCGCGATGCCGCAGGTAGCCGCTGCTGCGGGAGCCACCGTGTGCAAAAGCTCACCCACCATGACGCGCGACACCCCAAACCTTGTGCAGGCTAGCGTCCCGTCCCCGAAGAGCGCTGGCGTGCCCGCTGCCACGCGCGACGCCCCGGCCCCGAAGAGCGCCGGCGTGCCCGCTGCCACGCGCGACGCCCCGGCATCGCACGCCACTCGACGTGCACCACCGGCAGCTGGCTCCCAGCAGGACGCCAGTGACGGTAGTCCAGTTCCTCCACGTGGAGGCAACGGTCTTGCTCAGTCGTCCCGCGTGAGCGCCGGCGCCGGCACGCAGACGGACAGCGCGCGTGACCTAAGCGCCACTACCCCTGTGCCGGCAAGCAGACGGGAACACACTGGCCCTTCGGAGACCAGTGCTCCCCCGAATGCCGGCAAGCAGGTGCTCCAGCAGCAGCACATGCCCAAACGTGAGCCGATTTCTTCACCGAAAAAACAGCAGGAATGGTCTTCCAAACATCATGGCGGCCGTCCGACGGGCTCTCGACCTGTGCCTGAAGCACAGGACGCTGATACTCAGAGGTCGTGGAGCAGGCCCGGCGAGGGGAGAGGCGGCGGAATCGCAGCTGCTAGAGGTCTATGGGGAGACGACAACAACCGAAACAAGGACAGCTACAAAGCAAAGCGACCCCTATTTTGCGACAAGTGCGGATGCAAGGGCCATCTGGCCGAAAATTGTCGCACAGCAAAACACCTCGTGGCCCTCTATCAGAAGGCAAAAGAGGAGAGGGAGAAGGAGCAGAAACAGATTTGCTACAGGTGTGGATGTACATGCCATTGGTCTCGCAATTGTCGCACAGCAAAACACCTGGTCGACCTGTACCAAAAGGATCGAGCGGCCAAGCGTGCCGCAGGACTTCTTCAGGAATAATGTCCAGTGTTTTTGGAGATTTATTTCAAACTTATCTGGAATCCTGTATTTGGGGATCAAGATTGCAATATCTAAATGGAGTCTCTACAATATCCATCGCAAAATCAGCTGTTTGTTATCTTCATATTTGTTGCATTAACCCCCTCAAATTTAGGGTACCAAATTAGAATTCATGTTGGACTATTGGAGCTCCTTTTGAAATATTTGAATATTTGAATGCTTGTTTAAATTTATGTGATATGAATCTCATCAATATGCATTTCACAATTTCTTTAAGTCTAGATAGAATAATAACTATGCCGAAAAAATGGTAAATGATAAAACCGAGATTTCAAAAGTAGTTATAGCACTTTATGAAACTTGCCGTACCCCAAAAGTTACATACGTAGGTCCATAAACATGTATTTGGTTTCGGGACGAAGGAGGACACGCTAGGTCCATCCTCCTTTTTTTTATGTGTTTGGTTTTGGATAGTTGGATGGGATCATCCTCTAGGGGAATATACCATCAGATTTGTAGGATCTACAGGAAGATAAAGGAGGCCTAGAGAGGGGTGAATAGGCCTGTAAAAATTCAACTCAAAACTCTGTTAGAACAGAGGGCGGCACTACCGGCCTTTCAGGGCGGCACTGCCGCTCTACGAAAATAAATCTAACACAGCTGAGATTTTACAGAGATGAACCTGACCCCACTAGTTGCTTAATCCTGCAATAGAAAGACAAGATCCAGTTCGAAGACTGAATACCACAGAAACTCCACACAAGAGTGGATCGAGCAACCAAACCCTAACAACAGCTAGCAATGAGCTAAACCAGCAAGTAAATAAGATGAAGCACGCGAGACATAAGATTTATCCCGTGGTTCGGCTCACCACAAAGGTTTGTCTAAGTCCACGTTGTTGAGGAAGCCACAAAAGGCTTGGGCTTGCCACAAAGGCTTGCCTTACCCTCGTTCTCAAGTCAAGAGGATGAACTCTTGAAGTGAGAGGTGATTTCTTAGTTTCGAGAATGAGGTTACAAACCTCCCAAGGCTATCACACGAGTTGGCAAGTACAAGGGTGACGCCTAGCCGACTAGGAGCAAGCTCCAAGAGTAATAAACCCTAGAACCGCCGGTCAAACGTGAACCAAATGCTCTTAGACTTTGGGAATCAGTGAATCTGCTCTCCAATCAAGTTTTGCTGCCATTTCTCTCAAGTTTTGATGGTTGGAATCAAGGATTTGCTTGAGGGATGGTGGGGCAACAATGGAGGAGAGAAGTGAGCTTTGGTTCTGTTTTGTTTCGAGCAGAATGACTCAGTGAAGAAGATGACCGTTGTGGGCTGGGCCTGAAGGGTATAAATACCCCTTGGGTCCAACGGTCAGTTAAGGGCGGCACTGTCGCTCTTAACAGGGTGGCACTACCGCCCTAGCCAAAACAGGTAAGTTGAGGTGAAATTTGGCTGGCTGTTTTGACTAGGTGAGAGGATGTAAATCTGTGAATTTGAGTATCTGGTTCAACAGTTGACCAACTGTCCTAAAATCCCTCTTAATAGTACGACTTTCCCTAAACTCAATTTCAAAACATAAAATAGTTTAAACCTCCTTTGAGCTAGGTCTGACCACCTTTTGTAATTAGGACACCTGCAACCTGTACATCATCCTTATTTTTCGATTCCCTGCTTGTCATCTCGATAAATCTCATTAGTCCTCTAATTTGGTGGTCATCAATGCCAAAACCCACAATATGGCTTGATTGCACTTACAATCTCTCTATTTTTGGTGATTGATGACAACCCAATTAGAGCTTACAAATGATATGAAATCTAAACTGATATTTTTGAACCATGGGTGTAGGAGCCTCCCCCTAAATATATGAATAGATATTTGAATTCTCAATTTGGCATAAAAGGCCATGATTCACATTTTAGGTGTGATGGGAATCTCCCCCTACATCCATGTCTGCTGTGGGGTGCTGAACAAAGTGTCACATGAATAAACATGATGCATATGACAGGTTATATCAGTTTAAGCACACAAGACCCTGGCTAATACAGCACAGGGCGGCACCACCGGCCACAGAGGGTGGCACTGCCGTCCTGACTATATTGGTCTGGTAGCAATCAGGTTCCTACAGCAGATCATATGAATACAAAATAATCTAAACTCAGAATATGACAAGCTAAAAACAATAACCATGAATACATGTACATATCCGAAGCAAATTAAGTCACAAAGTAGCTTATTTCATAAAATAGAGTTTTGAACGACTCTCAAACTCACAACCTAACAACTACTCTCATAGAATCTAGACATGAAGCGCAGCAGCAAAGAACTCATGGCGTCGAAAATCTGTTGACCCCTCTAATTTTCTCCCCCTTTGGCATCAAGTACCAAAAAGAAAAGAAAAAGAAGAAAAGTCACTCGTCACTGTCGGAGTCGACGCGGGCACGTCCTGCGACATGGGTGTGTGAAGTGAAGCATGCTGAACATCGCGGAGAAGCTGCCTCGGCTGCAGTAGAAGGACCTGGCTGATCCGTCGAAGGTCGCGGTCTCCTGGAATATGTGCGAAACAAAGCTGTCTGAACCTATGGATCAGCCTCTGTAGGGTGAATCTCTGCACCAAGGTCCTGCTGCCTTGGGGGCTGCTCAAAATGCTGCCCCTGTGGGTACCCGTAGTACTGACTAAATGGCTCATATGAGTGCCCAAACTGCTGATCATCTAGCTGTTCATAATGATGCTCATGTGGCTGATCCTACTCCTCACCAGAAGAAGAAAGGCGAGGCAAGTTAGGAAACTAAGGTGATGACTGCACTGGTGGAAGTGGTGGTAGCCCTGCCATCTCCCTAGCTTGCCTCACTGCTTCCCTGTTTTCCATTCTATCCTCATAAGCAGTCTGTGAAGCATATGCACAATGAGTAAAGATTGTCTTCATCCATGCACTCATCTTTCCCCACTTTGACTTCTTCTTTTGTTCCCTAGCCCTGTATGGCTCAGGAATATCTCTATGTTCATCTCCAGAAGAGTGAAAGCATGCTGCCCCACTATCTCCATGTCCTCCAGAACAAGTGCGCTGAGTAGCTGACCTAAGTCCCCCTAAGCCCCCATGGGTCTTTTTGATCTTGTAAACAGTGTGCTCACAATCCTTAGGGAACCACATGCCAGTCACTCTCTCAATCATAAACATGAGGTAAGGAGCATAGGGCAAAGATCTCCTCCCATCATCCATGGCATATGCTAGCTCAACCCAAATGAACCTTGGAACATTAAACTTCTCACTACTGGGAAACCTAGACAATACATTAGTGATATAGCCATTTAAATCTGTTGCATTGTCTTTGGGGTTAAGAGTGATCCTAAAAATATTGTTCATGATGTAATAGAAGCTCTTGAGCTTGGTCCTTGACCAATCAGGAACTGCAAGATTTTGATTTTCCCACATGAAGCTTACTTCCATTGACTCAAGATGATGTTCATTATGAATTCTCTCATATCCCATGTGGATGTGTCCAAAACCAAGAATACGGCAGAAGGTGACAAAATTAATGCGATAATGTCGTCCATCAGTCATCCAATGAAGCTCATCCACTTCCCTGTTCCAATAGTAAGTGGCATGGAACTGTGCAAGAATCTCCTTGTTCCAATCATGCCTGAAACTCATAATATCTGTCATCTCAAAGCGGTCACAGGTCTTGATGGCTGCAGCAAACTCATGACCATCCCTGCTCTCCAAGTCACCAAAGTCAATGTACTGCATCTTGCTAATCTTGCCCTTTAACTTGGATAGGATGGCTGTGGCATAAAAATCAGATTGGAAAGCATTCCAAAATCTATAATCAATGCCACTGGACTTATCAGAGGAGTAAGGATCAATCTCTCTAGCTTCACCTGTCTTCTTCCAACTCATTGAATAATCAATAACCTTATGATTGTCACTGTTTTGGGGAGGATTGAGGTTGAACCCATCAGTGTTTTCTCTCATGTAGCTGCTATCAAACTCTGAAATGTGTAGAGCAAAATCAGGCCACCCACGAATGGTCATTCCCGTCCTCTGATTTCTTTCTTCTTCAGCAAGGTCTTCATCAAGATTTCTGTCACTGGGAATATAGCTTGCCTGTCCCCTGCCTCTCTTGACCTTTTGCTTAGTTGACATCACCTTCTTTTTTCCTTGGTCCATCTATGCAATTAAATGAGACTTGATAAGAAACTGTATAAGATAATGAGTTAGAAACAGTTGCAAGCAGGTTTTAATAAGAAAAAGAATTTTGAAAATGACACGGGAAGCTTTGCTGGATTTGGAATCAGCATGGTAGGACGGCACTGCCGCCCCATGAGGCCGACACTGCCGCCCTCAGTTGCTTCACTAGTTCATTTTAAACTTTCTCGTTCTGGTTAAATCCTACTTCCAACAGTGTCTATCTATCATCACAATTTCATAATCACAGTCTAAACGAAAAATATATGAAACCCTAGCCATGGATTTGAAAGATTGAGTATGAAAAACTTTGGAAATAATTTTGATAAAAGAAAATCATCAAAATCCTTTCCAAACCCTTCATACTCCCCCTAGAAACAGAAATCCATGACTAAAACTTTCACATTGCATAGATCGAATGGAGTTAGGGTTTCACCTTGCTTCCAAAACGATGGAGTGGAGGGAGAAGAGGAGAAATGGCTCGGCTAGGAGCTTCCTGCATGGGGCCAGCGACGAGAAGACTTGGTCGGCTGCAGGGGCGGCACTGCTGGGGTGGCAGACCATAAGGAACGGCGACAAAGCGTGCTTGAGAGAGAAGAAGAGAGGAGCACGGGCGTCGGTGTCGGCTGGGAGAGCAGGAAAGAGTTGGGTCGAGAGCCAGAGACTGAAATAGATACAAGAAAATGGGCCCCGCAACCCAGCCAAAATTGGTAGAAAACAGCCTAGTTTTTAGAGAGCGGCACTGCCGGCCATAATGAGCGGCACTACCGCCCTACCAATTTTGCAGGAATTACGCTGAAACTTTATGACCTCCTTTACCTCAGATATGGATATATATTATCTAAATATCATGACCAGTAAGCAATCAACAATACAGACAATGGTCATGACACTTAGTTGGCCTTTTGAAATGGTTTTGAAACATAATGTAATATCTTTTTAAATCATTTTTCTATGTTGCTAGGTTGTCAAACAGAGGTGTGCCATATTTCAAACCACGTTACGAGAATCAAGTATATTTAGCTCACTACGCAAAGCACAAAACCTTGACTCATCGAGAGGCTTAGTGAAGATATCGGCTAGTTGTTTTTCAGTGCTCACATGACGAATTTCAATATCTCCTTTGGTTTCGTGGTCTCTCAGAAAGTGATGTCGGATGTCTATATGTTTGGTTCTTGAGTGGCTTACAGGATTGTTTGCAAGCTTTATGGCACTTTCATTTTCACACAAGAGTGGGATTTTGGTGAATTGACATCTGAAATCACGAAGGGTTTGCCTCATCCAAAGTAGTTGAGCACAACATGCACCGGCTGCAACATACTCGACCTCGGCGGTGGAAAGGGCTACACAATTTTGCTTCTTTGAACTCCAAGACACTAGGGACCGTCCAAGGAATTGACATGTCCCCGAAGTGCTTTTTCTATCTACCTTGCAACCGGCATAATCGGAATTCGAATAGCCAAGTAGATTGAACTTGGGGCCCTTGGGATACCACAAGCCAAGGTTAGGAGTGTGTACTAAATATCTCAAGATTCTTTTAACAGCCACTAAATGACACTCTTTCGGGTTGGCTTGAAATCTAGCACACATGCACACACAAAGCATTATGTCTGGCCTAGATGCACATAAGTAAAGTAAAGAGCCGATCATGGAGCGATATACCTTGATGTCCACGGCTTTCCCTTCTTCATTTAGATCAAGATATCCATTGATTGGTATGAGAGTTTTGATAGGCTTGGCATTCACCATATCGAACTTTTTAAGCATATCATGGGTGTACTTGGTTTGGCTAATGAACGTCCCTTCATTTGCTTGATTTGAAATTCAAGGAAAAACTTCAGTTCACCCATCATGGACATCTCAAATCTCTTAGTCATGATCCTACTAAACTCATCACAATACACATGGTTAGTACTACCAAATATTATGTCATCGACATATATTTGGCACACAAATATATCATTTCCAACTTTGTGAGTAAAGAGTGTAGGGTCAGCTTTGCCTATTTCAAAGCCTTGTTTGAGCAAGAACTCCTTAAGGCATTCATACCATGCTCTTGGTGCTTGCTTAAGCCCATAGAGCGCCTTTTGGAGTTTATAGACATGGTTGGGGAACTTGGGATCTTCAAACCTCGGTGGCTGCTCCACATACACCAACTCTTGTATTGGGTCATTTAGGAATGCACTCTTAACATCCATTTGATATAGCTTGAAGTCATGATGGGCGGCAAAGGCTAGAAGCATTCTGATTGCTTCAAGTCTTACCACCGGTGCATATGTTTCTTTAAAGTCCAAGCCCTCAACTTGAGTGAAGCCTTGGGCCACCAATCTTGCCTTGTTCCTTATCACCATGCCATTTTTATCTTGCTTGTTGCGAAAGACCCACTTGGTGCCAATGACATTGCTATTAGTCCTTTCCACCAAGTTTCACACTTGATTTCTCTTGAAGTTGTTGAGCTCTTCTTGCATGGCCATGACCCAATCTGGATCTCCAAGTGCTTGTTCTACCTTAAGAGGTTTCAAAGAGGAAACAAACGAGTAATATTGATAAAAATTTGCTAAATATGAACGAGTTGTTACCCCCTTTCGAATGCTTCCAATGATGTTGTCAATGGGGTGATCCCGTTGTATAGTTTGACGTAGCCTTGGATGCTCAACACCTCCTTGTTCTTCTTCTGGAACTTTAGCTTCTTCTTGTTCAAAGATAGGGTCCAAGTTGAGCCCTTGAAGTGGTGGAGTAGGAGTTGAAGAAGCTGCTGCTGAGGTGGATGGGGCGGCACTGCTGCCCTCAGGGGCGGCACTACCGCCCTGCTGATTTTCAGCAGGTGAGTGCTGTCCTTGTCGATGGAGTACGTCAGTGGAAATTTGTGCAGCAACAACTTGGGGATCCTCATCATCAATGGCTCGATCTTCTTGTGGCCTAATATCGCCTATAGCCATTTGCTTGATTGCCTCATATGGTGGATCCTACTTTCTTACAACACTTGAATCAACTTGCTCTACTTGAGAGCCATTAGATTCATCAAATGTCACATCTACCGTGACTTCAACTCTACCCATGGTTTTGTTGAAGACACGATAGGCATGCTCATTTGATCCATAACCAAGAAGAATGCCTTCATCAACTTTAGGTGCGAATTTAGAGGTTTTGGATCTTTTGTTAAGTATAAAACACTTACACCCAAACACTCTAAAGTATGACACCTTTGGTTTGTTACCGGTTAGAAGCTCATATGAAGTTTCTTGAGTTTCTTGTGTAAGTAGAGGCGGTTGATGGCATGGAAAGCGGTGTTGACGGCGTCACTCCAAAAGAGGTCCGACGTCTTGTACTCATCTAGCATTGTCCTTACCATATCAAGAAGTGTACGGTTCTTCCTCTCTACTACACCATTTTGTTGAGGGGTGTAAGGAGTTGAAAACTCATGCTTGATGCCCTCATCATCAAGAAACTCTTCAACTAGATTGTTCTTGAATTCGGTCCCATTGTCACGTCTTATCTTCTTGATAGGAAGACCGAACTTTCTTTGTGCCCTTCTCACAAATATCTTGACTTTCTCTTACACCTAGGACTTATCATAAACAAAGAACACCCAAGTGAAACGGGAATAATCATCAATAATAACTAGACCATATTTGTTACCCCCGATGCTTAGGTAGGCGACCGGTCCAAAGAGATCCATGTGAATCAACTCCAACGGTTGTGTGGTGGTCATGATGCTCTTTGGTGGGTGAGGTACACCTACTTGCTTTCCGGCTTGGCAAGCACTACAAATCATGTCTTTCTCAAATTGAATATTGGTTAGTCTAAGGATGTGGTTGTCTTTTAGGAGTTTGGCCAAGTTTCTCATCCCAACATGAGCTAGTCGGCGATGTCATTGCCAACCCATGCTAGATTTTGCCACTAAACAGGTCTCAAGCTTAGCTTTACTTTTGCTGAAATCACTAAGTAAAGCTTGTTCTTGAGGTGACCTGTAAAGACAATAGAGGAATCCTCCCTCTTAGAGACTTCCACACCTTTATTCGTGAAGAGACAATTGTAGCCCATCTCACACAATTGAGAGACGGACAGCAGATTATACTTTAAGGAATCAACATGTAAGACATTTGTAATTGAATGATCAAGTGTAATAGCTACTTTACCAAGTCCAAGCACACCCCCTTTTGAATTGTCACCAAATATGATATTCTCATCTGAATATGTAGTTGGGAAGTATGATGAGAACATACTCCTTTCTTCGGTCATATGATTTGTACAGCCGCTGTCAAGTACCCAACTTGACCCACTGGAGGAGTATGCCTGCAGCATAAGTTTAGTTCCTAGTTTTAGGTCCCCAAATATTCTTGGGGCCTTGCACGTTAGTCATAAGAACTTTAGGAACCCAAATGAAAGTATTAAGATAAACATTTTGACCATTGCCAACAAACTTGGCAAACACTTCCCCTTGCTGTTGTGCTACAAAACAAAGTTAGAATTCAAACATTGTTGAGGTGTTTTTGCCTTTGGTTGATAAACATATCTATTTGGAGTGACCCAGATAGATTTCTTTGGTTTCTGGACAACTTGCTCAGGATGAGACACCTTTTTCTTGGGCTTGACATGAGCAGAGGAGGAGGAGGTGGTCTTCCCTTTTTTGTGGGGGCGGCACTGCCGCCCTTCACAGCGGCACTGCCACCCATAGGCTGCGGTGCTGCTCTGGACTGGCCTTGTGCCACCATCTGTGCAGACCTATCTATACCTTCCCGCCCTTTGCTCATGAACTGAACACACTGATATCCATTGATTACCTTTCTCCCATTGGTTTTACCTCCATGAGTGTGCCCAAGCCCATCCTTGATGCGTGGATTTCTTCCACCTTTGTATTGTGGCCTCTTTGGTTGTTCAACTTTGCCACCAACGGATTTCTTGCCTTCCATGCACCTTTTGCCTAACATAGCATTGAGCCTAGCCATCTCCTTTTTCATAACCTCCAAGTTTGCAAGGTTAGTGGAATAAACATTTAAGTCAAGATTATAGCATTTTCCACACCCTTGGCTAGTGGAGGGAATAGAAGTGTCATTTGTATTAGAGGGCAGTGGGGTGCTCTCGCATAGAAGATTATATTGCTCCTCAAGTTTGTTGTGCTTTTCAACTAGGACACAATACTTGTCATTGTGTGAAATATTTACCTTCATTGTGAGAGCATGTTCTCTTTATTCTTTGGCCAAGGCCTTGTTCAAAGAGTCCACCTCACTTCTCTCTAACTCAAGAGCTTCCTTGCAGCCAATATACATATTTTCGGTTTCCTCAAGATTTTCATCTCTATTGGCTAGCTCGGCTTTGACACTTTCTAATTCCTCCATTAAATTTATGATGAAGAGCTTGGTCTTAGGATCCAACTTTTTAGTCAATTTAGCATATTTGTCAACATCACTAGTATCATCATCACTAGAATCACTAAGTTCACTACTAGAGATGTCACTAGGAGGTGGAGGAGATTTGGCTCTTTGTTTTACCTTCTCACCCTTTGCTATGAGACAAATGTGAGTGGAGCGGTGGTCATCATCATCGAACACGTTGTTGAAGAGCCTTGGTGTAGAGGATGGCTTTTGAATGGCCATGGTTGTAACCTTCACATCCTCATCACTTGACTCCTTAGTTGAGTCCCACTCATGCCCAATGTGTGCCTCTCCTATTTGCTTGTATCTCTTTTTATGTTCATGTTTGCCTTCATTGTTGTCCCTCTTGTATTTGTTTTTCTTCTCTTTGCATGTCAAATGTCAACAATCTTCCAAGCACATCATTTGGTGTGAAGTGCTCAAACTTCTTCTTATCTCTCATCAAGGTAACTACGGTCTCATTTCTTGGTGAGTAGGCTTCCAACATAACCTTTACCACTTTGTGATCATCAAGCTCCTCACATCCATAGCCTCTAATCTTGCCCACCAAAGTCATCAATCTATCAAACATCTCTTGTGGCCCCTCTCTATCAACAATCACGAACCTATTGAGCTTAGCCATCAATAAATCAATCTTTGCTTTCCTCACTTTATCAACACCTTCATGTGCTAGATGCAAAGTATCCCAAATCTATTTTGCAACATTGACATTCATCACTCGATTGTACTCATTTCCATCCAAGGCACTAAGAAGAATGCTTGTGGCTTGGCCATTGAGATGGACAATAGCTAACTCCTCATTTGTTGACACTTTGGGATCTTCCGGTGGCTGCAATCCATTCACCACAATCTCCCAAAGACCAGGGTGAAGACCTACAAGATAGGCACTCATCAAGTGCTTCCACTTGGCAAAGTTTGTCCCATCAAAATGAGGCAACTTGCCCGTGGGTACATTGATAAAGGACCTTTTGTTATGGTTAGATAAATAAGAATAATTAAAAGATACGGCGGCATATTTGTTCTTGTTGTTGTTGCTGCCCTTATCATCGCTATCCTTCTTCTTATCCTTGCTCTTCACCTTCTTGCTATCTTTTGAAGCATGGTATGACACATCATCATCTCCATCATCTGAGCTACTAAAGAGCTCACTAGATGATGCATCATACTCATTCTTCTCTTGCTCTTTAGCTCTTGCTGCACTTCTCTTGGCTCTTGCCTCTCTTGTGATTCTTGTAGCTTCTTTTCTCTTCTTCTTGTCTTTGAGCCACTGCTCTTCCTTCTTTTCTCTAGCTTCTCTTGTTGCGATCTTGGCGGCTTTTCTTTCTTTTCTTGTCTTTCTTCTTTCGGCATCGGTGGTCTTGGGTTCTTTGATGGTGGCATCACTTGCTGTCGACATGGACAGCTCGCTGCTGCTGCCAACATCCTCGACGTGCACACCACTTGCGTTCGCAATGTGAACGGTCCTCGAACCTTCTTCTTCTTCCATACTTCACGCGGTGAAGCGTATATGAAGCAACCTGCTCTGATACCACTTATAGGATCTACATGAAGATAAAGGAGGCCTAGAGGGGGGTGAATAGACCTGTAAAAATTCAACTCAAAACTCTGTTAGAACAGAGGGCGGCACTGCCGGCCTTTCAGGGCGGCACTGCCGCTCTACGAAAATAAATCTAACACAGCTGAGATTTTACAGAGATGAACCTGACCCCACTAGTTGCTTAATCCTGCAATAGAAAGACAAGATCCAGTTCGAAGACTAAATACCACAGAAACTCCACACAAGAGTGGATCGAGCAACCAAACCCTAACAACAGCTAGCAATGAGCTAAACCAGCAAGTAAACAAGATGAAGCACGTGAGACATAAGATTTATCCCGTGGTTCGGCTCACCACAAAGGTTTGTCTAAGTCCATGTTGTTGAGGAAGCCACAAAAGGCTTGGGCTTGCCACAAAGGCTTGCCTTACCCTCGTTCTCAAGTCAAGAGGATGACTCTTGAAGTGAGAGGTGATTTCTTAGTTTCGAGAATGAGGTTACAAATCTCCCAAGGTTGTCACACGAGTTGGCAAGTACAAGGGTGACGCCTAGCCGGCTAGGAGCAAGCTCCAAGAGTAACAAACCCTAGAACCGCCGGCCAAACGTGAACCAAATGCTCTTAGACTTTGGGAATTAGTGAATCTGCTCTCCAATCGAGTTTTACTGCCTTTTCTCTCAAGTTTTGATGGTTGGAATCAAGGATTTGCTTGAGGGATGGTGGAGCAACAATGGAGGAGAGAAGTGAGCTTTGGTTCTGTTTTGTTTCGAGTAGAATGACTCAGTGAAGAAGATGACCGTTGTGGGCTGGACCTAAAGGGTATAAATACCCCTTGGGTCCAACGGTCAGTTAAGGGCGGCACTGCCGCTCTTAACAGGGTGGCACTGCCGCCCTAGCCAAAACTGGTAAGTTGAGGTGAAATTTGGCTGGCTATTTTGACTAGGTGAGAGGATGTAAATCTGTGAATTTGAGCATCTGGTTCAACAGTTGACCAACTGTCCTAAAATCCCTCTTAATAGTACGGCTTTCCCTAAACTCAATTTCAAAACATAAAAGAGTTTAAACCTCCTTTGAGCTAGGTCTGGCCACCTTTTGTAATTAGGACACCTGCAACCTGTACATCATCCTCATTTTTCGATTCCCTGCTTGTCATCTCGATAAATCTCATTAGTCCTCTATTTTAGTGGTCATTAATGCCAAAACCCACAATAGGGCTTGATTGCACTTACAAGATTCAAGAACACCCCATCCCCACGAAACAAACATACGGCCTCATTCCACTTAGACGTCGTGGCTTCTCCATTCGTGGCCTAGAGTTTGGAGGCACCGGCGGTGGCCCGATGCATGCATCGGCGAGTGCAAGGCACGCAACTGTTGTTGCGCCACTATTGGGCGGCCCGCAGACGACTTGATCGAGGAGCTCCATGGGCGAGCACTGACGCGGAAGAGGAGCTTCATTGTGGGTGGGCAATTTCACGGGTGGTGCAGGCAAGGAGCTCTGCTGGTAGGTGGCCGGGAGGGGGGCATAGGAGAGCAGCTCTCTAGCGGGTGGTGCGGGCGAGCAACTCCAAGTGGCACAAGGGCAGTAGCGCAATCGAGCACCTCCTGGATGTTGTGGGGAACGGGGCAATCGCATAGGCGAGCTCCTCCTGGTCGGTGTGGATGAGGAACCACAAATGACTCATGCAAGATCTCGGAGAAAGGTAAGGCCAAGCAAAAAATAGGGTTGGGTTTATCTCATCAGGCCGGTGGGTCCTAGATGACAAGTACGCCCCACTCATAACTATGACTAATGAAGGCAAAAGACAACATCCATCCTTTATTTCTAAATCCCACAAACTAAATGAATATCAAGGACCGTCTCATCCTCCTCAACCAAACAAATAACAGGGACAGTCTCATCCCTAAAAATAGGGTAGGGTTTATCACATATCACCATGTCCCCAAACAAAACACATGCTAAACTTATTTTGGTATGCCGAGGGGTTAGGAATGCCCCCCTTCGTCGGGCTCCTCTTTTCGCCTAGCGCCATCCAATTATCCGACTAACCATGTGTAGGGTCTCTGGTAAGCCTAGAGGGGGGGTAAATAAGCCTGTTTAAACAAAACTTAGGCAAATGTCAAATTCAACCCGTGGCATTGCCGCTCACAACCCGCGGCACTGTCGGGCCAGAACAGCGGCATTGTCACACATGCAGACAACTTCGAGCAACAATTCAAAATCTATGAATGAAAATTTAGATCGAAGAAATTACTGAGCTTCCTACAGCGGGGTAAATCACATATTGACAGCTACAAGTTGTAGGGGAAAAACATACAAGTAGATCGACAACAAACCCTACAAATTACCTCAACAATAATGTGAAATGCAAGTGAAGTAAATCAAGCACACGATGACATGATTATTTATCCCATGGTTTAGCTCGCCACCAAGGCTTGCCTAAGTCCACGTTGTTGAGGTTAGCCACTAAGGCTTAGGGCTTTGCAACCCTTCCTCGTTGTCGGGGTTGTAACCCCAGGGTATCCAAGGCACGGATTAGTTAGCAGTCCATATGGCTCACAACACAATGGCTAACAAAGGCCCGAACGACCGAGGCCCAGCGAAAGCCAAGCGGAGCGGGCAAGACGCCAAGGCCGGGGTTAGCCACGACCCCCGACCAGCCACCTTAGCCATACGGTGCCCACAAGACGCACGGCCTCTCCTCCGTCATGACCCCCAGAAGGGGTGGAGAGAGGTCATGCCTAGCTAGGCGTGACTGCTCTAATAGGAGCAAGCACGCTGAACTAACCCCACAAGGACCAAGGGAACAGCGATCACCTCGGCCCGGTCAGACACCATCCCTGTGCCATACCGCTCCGATGAGACTACACCGCACCACGGTGGCAACAGGTACGATACCCACCGTTCAAATATGGACCGACTAGACGCTTGTACGATCCCACCCACTATGGAATGGGATCCACAACAAGGGGCTTGACAGAAGGACATCCAGACCAGTAGAATGCCCCGACCCCAGTGATCGGGGTCGTGGCCCTCAGCCCCGCAAAGCGACCAAGTGATCGACGACCAAGGGCAGCTACCTACTTTGGGTACAACTCCCCTGGGAGCCCAGAGATGATGATGAAGGCCATGTCGGACACCGCGTTGCATAGGACGGCTGATGAACCACCAACAAGGCTACAATGTAGCCACGGCTGACACAGTAGCACCACGTCATGCCCTGCCACAACATGGCCACAAGGCGATGATGACGGCCACACCCGGATGGCTCCACAAGATGGCATAGCTTGCAAGCCAAGTTAGCTAGGATCTCTCTCAAGCTCATGACCCTTCGGTCGAGAGAACCTCCTACTTTGTATGGGCCCTAGCCCCGAACTCTATATAAGGGCAGCCAGGGCACCCTCTCCAGACATTCTGAGTCCCCTAATCATTCACATCCTCTACCATTCCATTCATTCATTATAGTAGGAGGGCTCCTGGAGCTTCCCTTCAGGCAGCCCTTCGCCTAGCATGGGCCCTTCCACCTCTTTCACTATTGTTGCACCCCCTATTGTAAGAACTTTAGAGCATTCAAGCGAGGAACACGCACTCGATCATCTCTGTGACTAGACGTAGGGCTCTAGCCTAAACCAGTATAAATCCTCGTATCTATTAGATGCTACCATCGTCTTCCTAGAGTAGCGCGGCAATCGTATAAGTTTACTAGTCCGGTTTATGAAACACCGACAGTTGGCGCGCCAGATAGGGGGTAGTCACGCACTCTCATTTGTTGAGAAGGAAGTGATGACACCTCACACTGTCGGTGGACTCGATGGTGGAATGGCCCACGACGGCCACATCCGCCGTAAAAACTACGAGTTCATCAGCATCAAAGGGCCAGCACCCGTGTCCACCCACGGCTATACCCCAAACCTTTGCCATGGAGATCCGGGGCACTTAGCCTATAGCGGACACACTCTCAGAACTGCCTCTAGTGGCAGCATTCTTGAGTTCACCTACCCAGAGGGGCCAGTACCCTCGCTCACCACCGGCCGTGGCCAGGCCTCCTGTTCGGGAAGTGTAACACCTCGGGTGTTTAAATACTAAAACTGCCATGTCATCATATGCATTGCAAAGCATTTGGTCATATTGAAAACTTTGATATGCATTCACTAAAACAAGTTTACATTTATGTTATGAGTGTTGCCTTGTATGATTTGGATCGAGTTCAAAGATTTGTTTTGATGTGGATTTCCGAAAACCCTGATTTCCAGTGATTTGTTTTACCCCGAAAACCTATTTCAAAATCAAAGTACATTTTGGGGTTGAGCCTTAAAGCAAAAATGTAGAGTTTGTTGAGTTGTACAAAGTTTATTTTTGGAGTTTTCAAAGTTGTTTAGAAAAATTTGAAGTAATTTGAAAAGGCGAAATGTACTTAAAGTGTCCCCTTTTGAATTCAAATTTGTATTTCAAAATGTAGACCGAATTTGGGTATGGGTATAAAAGAAAAGTTGTAGAACTTTGAATTTTGAACAACTTTTGTTTTTGGAGATTTTTGAGTTGTTACACAAATTTGGGAGTAATTTGGAAATTTAGATGAATGGCAATTCTGTAATTATGTGGAACAGTGCTCGCCGCTTAAGCTACACCGCCGACGACCTTCTGTTTGCTTCCAGGCGTGGTCGTGGCCGTATTTGGCGTCGCACTGGCACGGAGGGGGCTCCTGCGTGGCTTCCTTGTGCTTCTGAGCTGCGCAATAAGACCTATACCATCGCCGTTCTTCGTCGTTTTCCCTGCTCTGCTTTTCCCGTCGCCACTGCCCAACTCCGATGAGCCCGTGTCATCGCCGTAGTGTTTTTCCAGTCGTAGCAATGCCTTTCATCACTTCGCTAGTTCCTTGTGCGCCCAGCCAGCCAGCTCTGGTCGCCTGATTCCGCCGAGAACCGCCGCTAGTAGCCTTTCTTCCTCACGGCCGGCAGCATCTTCGTCGAGCACGCTTCGCCATGGCCAGAGCTCCACGGTCTGTCTCTGCTTGTGCTTGGCATGCCGTCAGCTTCGCCATGTTTCCGTGGTGCTGTGTGCTCGGTTGTTTGACCCTTTTGTCCACTGCAACCACTGGAGCGCCGCCGTCACTGTTGTTTGCACCGCCGTGGCCGTGGTGACCGTCGACCAGCATCTACGTTGATCCTCCGACCCTGCTCCTTTCTCCATCGCGTTCGGGGTGAGCCACTGATCCTTTCTAAGCGCTCTGTTTGATCTCTACCGGTCTGGTTTCGCCGGCGTAGTGTAGCCTCTCGGCCGTGTCCGCCATGGTCGGCGTTGAACTAGTATAGAGCTGTGATCGGTGTAAGTAGGGACATCAGTAGGTGCGCCTAGTCATGGTGAACGTGTTGGTGTCTTTGCCGTTGCCGTTGGTCTCACCGTCGGCGAGATGTCATCGGTCAGCGCCGTCGCCATCGTGGTCAAAACGGGAGGTCAGGGATGACATGTGGGGTCACCCTGTCAGCAACTGTATAGTTGAAAAATGAATTTTCTTTTTTTCAGAATTGTTTGAATAGTGCTATAATTTGTTATTTTTGTGTAGATTTATTTAGAGCTCCAAAAATTATGAAAATTTTTGTGTGACCTCTCTGTGATGAATAATATTTAGGAAAAATATGATATGTTGTTTTTCAATACTTTTTGAATGTGATAAAAATTGCTCAATTAATTAATAAATGAGTTTCCATGATTTTTCTAGGCTTATTTATTTATCCAAAAATTATGAAAATTGTTTTGCCACTTAGTTATCATGTGATGAACCTTTATAAAAATTTTGAAGTCAATTGGAACAAGTTGGTTTATTTCATAATTTTGGGTTTAATAATTAATTCATAAAAGCAAATAGTAATCTTTAATGATTTAGGTTTTGATTGAATTTTTGGATTGTGTGATGACCTTGGGTCATTAGTTGGTAATGATCTTTGGCAATTGATGTTAGTATTACGGAAAGGTTTAGTTAGTTTGACTTGTAACTGTACAGCGAAGGAAACTTGTATTCAAGTTGTTAACTTTTTCATCCATCATCGAGCATCATATTTTGTATCTCGCATCATGTTAAACATGGCATTGTTAATACATGTAGTGAACGAAGGTGAGCACGTGGTAGTTAATTAAGTAGTTGAGGAGGTTGATCCATCTGTGGAGGTTGGATTTGATATCGGTGGAACGACTCCGGAACCGGACTTTTCTGTCAACGAAGGCAAGCCCTGGATGCATTTAAACTTACCTTGTGTTTTATAAATTGATTTTGCTTTTGCTTTTCTTTACTGCATTAAGTGATTAAGAGTTAAGTGAAAACCTAATTGGTGCATTACCAACCTTGTTTTCCCATATCTACTTGTTAACCGTTTTAATTCGTATATGGCTAGTTATGCTTAGTCATGCTTAGACAAATAAAAGTCGGGTGATTACCTGTCACCTATGAATTTTAAATGGATCTTTGGTTACGCTTGGTTATTTATGTTATCATGAGATATGAGCATGTAGAGTAATAAATCTAGACCGGGCGAACTCGGTGTAGGGGAGCCACAAGACATGGAGGTCTTGTGAGCGGGTTCTTTTTGCCCGTGTCGATTAAGGCCCATACCATTGTTGAACCGCATGAGGTGAGACTTTGTAGTACTAACCACATACTTCGGTAAGCCTTAACTTGGCTATTCTATCATGAGAATGGCTACTCGCGCACTGTGAGTGGAGAGATGGCGGGAATAGCATGTACCCATGTGGCAATGGGCTGGATTGGTGTAGTACTGTATTCTCGGGTGGCGCGGACCCGTTCTTGTTTTAGAGGATCCGAGGGTAGGTTGATATATGTAAGTTGGGGACCTGCATATGTCGTGTGGTCTGGAATCCCCAGCTGGGTTTAATCGGTTCGAATCGTCGTTGCTCCTCGGTTATGGAGACTCACTTCTCTGTTCATCATCGTAGTTAAATAACTAGAACTTGAGGATGGTTTGTGAAGGTGTTGGTTATGAAGTTTCATGATATCAATACGGATCGTGTCAGCTTTGTATATGATCTTATGAAGTTTTAAATGTTGATGTAAAGAATTTTATTAAAAAGCTTTTACGCAAAAGAACTTTGATTATTGCTAAAGCCATACCTTGAATCCCTGAGCCTGCATTCTTAAGTTCTATCAGTTTTTATTTTCGGTTAAGTCTTGTTGAGTACTTTTGTACTCAGGGTTCGTTGACCCTTGTTGCAGGTGAGGCTCATGAGCAGATCTGTTTTGGATCGTGCTGCATGACTGTTGTTCAGTGCGATGACGATAAGTAAATGTGTGGCCCTTGGGCAGGGCAACTTATTTGTGTGTTCTGTAATATGTTATAATGCCACTCCACACTACGTATTGTAAGTCTTCCGCTAATCTTTACTATGATGTATATATTTGAATAAACTGTTGTATATTGCAATGACTCTGTAATGGGATCCTACTCGGAAATTATGGATGATTTGGGGTTACCCGAGGACACCCGACAGTCTTCTTAAGTTACCGGGAATATATGCATAGATGTTAAAGTCGTTGGACAGTGATAGGTGCATGTGGGCCCTATAATTTAGGAGGTTCTGCCATAGGAAGCCAAAGGTCTATGGTTCGCAACGATCTCACCTAGGTGAAAGCTCTAGTTTGGTTTTGGTGAATTGATGAAACCCTAAGTGCTAACCTAGTTTATCAAAGTGATCATGAGATAGGTAGCACATTCTAAGTGGTGAAGCAAATGAAGATCATGACATGATGATGGTGATGCCATGGTGATGATCAAGTGCTTGAACTTGAAAAGAAGAAAGAGAAAAACAAAAGGCTTAAGGCAAAGGTATAAGTGGTAGGAGCCATTTCGTTTCGGTGATCAAGACACTTAGCGAGTGTGATCACATTTAGGTTTGATAGCCGTACTATTAAGAGGGGTGAAACTCATATTGAAATACGGTTATCAAAGTGCCACTAGATGCTCTAACTCATTGCATATGCATTTAGGATATAGTGGAGTGCTAACACCCTTGAAAAAATTTGTGAAAATATGCTAACACACATGCACAAAGGTGATACACATTATGTTTAGCACTTGGGAGCAAGGGTTCGAATCTTCACCGACGGAGTGTCCGCCCGTAGAGTGCAGATAGTCCGATGGTGCTACCGGCGCCCTATACAGAAAAGATAGGGTTTTACAGAGTGTCCGGATGCTGGCCTCAACTGGACCGATGTGTTCGGTCAGTAGCAGCAGTGTAAGCGCAGACGTCGGTCTTTGACCGGATGTTGGGTCACTTCATGACTGGACGCATGGTGGGTGCGTCTGATCCCGCTGACGTGGCAGCACAGAAGAAGAGGAGAAGGACCGGACGCTGATGCTGTGTTCGATCGTGATCGACCGGATACGTCCGGTCGTGAATTTCCACCTCTGGTACCTTATTGGAAGTGACCAGACGCTGGAGTCCTACGTCCAGTCATGATCAAACTAACACGTCCGGTCGTGAATGGAACCTCTCTAGAAACGACCGAACTCGGCAGAGGTGCGTCCAGTCTTGGCATTGTGCTACGTCCGATCGCTACTTGACTGTTGAGATCAAGCGACTGAGGTTGAATGGAGGCGACACGTGGCGTGCATTCGTTGACCGGACGCTGGACCGGGTGCGTCCGGTCGATCTGACCAGAGCGTCCGGTCGCCCCGAGCAGTACCCAGTGATTTCATGGGGGCTTCTATTTAAGCCCCATTGCCGGCTCAAGCTCACTCTCTTGGCCATTTGCACTGACATAGCAACCTTGTGAGCTTAGCCAAAGCCCTTCCACTCATGTCCATCATTGATTCATCATCTTTATGAGATTGGGAGTGAATCTAAGTGCATTCCTTGAGTGTTTACATCTAGAGGCACTTGGTGTTCGTGTTTCGCTGCGGGATTCTCTTGTTACTCTTGGTGGTTGCCGCCACCTAGACGGCTTGGAGCAGCGAGGATCGTCGAGCAGAGGTTGGTGATTGTCTCTGGCTCCGATCGTGGTGATTGTGAGGGGTTCTTGACCTTTCCCCAGCGGAGAGCCAAAAGGTACTCTAGTAAATTACTCATGGCTTGTGTGATCCTCACCTTGTGTTGGTTGTGCGGCATCCAATTGAGGGTTTGGCGTGTGATGCCAATTAGCACGTGAACCTTCAAGTGAGTGAATCACCACAACGAGGACTAGCTTGCCGGCAAGTAAGTGAACCTCGGTAAAAAATCATTGTGTCATCATTTGATTTCAAGGTGATTGGTCTTCATTGGTATTCATTCTTGTGATTGATTGGTTCATTCCTCGACTCGGCGGTATAACCATCTTGCTCTCTCTCTTTACATTACCGTAAACTAGTTGTCAATCTCTTTAGTGTAGCTAGTCGTGAGAGCTTGTTAGTTTGGTTAGTGTGGCTCTTTAGTTAGCCTTTGAGAGCACACTAACTTAGTGTAGTGACATAGCCATTGTGTGGATAGAGATTATCCAAACTAGAATTGTGGTAGGTGGCTTATATTTTTAGTAGGCTAATACAACACTCGCTTCGCCTCATATTTATCTAACCAAGTTGTTAAGTGTTATTGTAGAAATTTTTAATAGGCTATTCACCCCCCTCTAGCCATTAGGACCTTTCAAGTGGTATCGGAGCTAAGGTCACCGTGATTTGAGGCTTAACAACATTCGGTGTCAAAATGGCTCAAATCAACAACACCAAGAAGCCACCCCAATTTGATGGCACAAATTATTCATATTGGAAGTCAAAGATGACCACATATATCAAGTCAATCAATAGAAGGGTGTGGGAAGTGGTAGAAACCATAATTTAGATTATTGATCCAGAGAATCCCACCACGGCCGAAGAAGTGTTTCTCCAAAACAATGATATTGCTCTAAGTGTCATTTATGATGCAATTAATGAGAGAACATTTGAGCAAATCAAGAACATTGAGATGTCTCATGATTCTTGGAAGAAGTTGGAAGAATCATTCGAGGGCACCAATGAAATGAAGGGTGCAAAGGCATACATTCTCAAGGAGAAATTTGCTAGCTTCAAGATAAAGAAAGATAAGAGTGTGCCAGACATGTTCTATCAGATGGAAGTGCTTGTCAATGATCTCAAAGCACTTGGTGAGAAGGTGGAGGACAAGGACTTCTCTCATAAGTTCTTAAAATGCTTACCCGCTAGATTTGGCGTGTTGGTCACCTTGCTAGTGAGGACCGGTTTGGACACAATGACACCAAACCAAATCTTGGGAGATATCATGACCGATGATGCTTATAGAGATGATGATGAGAAGGGAAAAAAGAGGGAGAAGAAGGATGACAAGAAGAAGAGTGTGGCATTCAAGGCCACATCATCCAAGGGCAAGACAAAGCAAGAATCATCAAGTGAAGATGAAGACATGAGCTTTAATGAGATGGATGATGAGAAGATGGCTCTCTTTGTCAAGAGATTTGGTAAGTTCGTGATGAAGAAAGGCTACCATGCTAGAAGAAAGAAGTCTTCATCTAAGAACAAGGAAGAGTCAAAAAGGTGCTTCAATTGTGGAAACAAAGATTATCATGTTGCTCAATGCCCATACAATAGAGACAAAGATGATGACAAGAAGAACAAGAAGAAGGACAAGAAGAAAAAGAAAGAGAAGAAGGACAAGATGACCTTCAAGAAGAAGAAAAAGAGTGGTTCATATGTGGTCACTTGGGATAGTGATGCTTCCTCAAGTGATGATGATGATAGTGATGATGACAAGACCACCAAGAAGAAGGCACTTGCAAGCATTGCTATCAATGAGAAACCTTCTCTCTTCGACACTTCATCATGCTTTATGGCTAAGGCCACTAAGGTATAAACTTGTGATGATAGAAGTGATGAGGAACATGATAATGATAATAAAAATGAAAGTGATAGTGATAATGATGAACCAACTAAGGATGAACTACTTGACATGCTAGATGATGCTAAAGAACACTTTGACATTAAGAAAAGGGAATGCAAAAGCTTGCATAAGAAAGTAAAAGCCCTTAAGCAAGCTCTTGATGAGCTCAAAGCAACTCATGAGAGGCTAGAGAAAGCCCATGAGACTTGGTAAGGCTCACAAGAAGCTTGAAAAAGCTCATTCCTCTTTGCTTGATGAGCAAAATAAGAAGAAGCATGTTGAGACTTGTAATGTAGGCTTAACTTGTGATATAATTGATGAATCATTATATAAGCCTATCATTGTTGCTCCCGCTAACCCTTCTTGTAGCACTTCTACTTTCACCTCATCTCATCTAGTAGTGATGGTTTCACTTGTGATGCCTCAGCTAGAATCTACAGTATTTTTCTCTCACAATAAATCAACTTCAGCCGGCTTATCTACCGATTTTAATACCAGCCGAATAGGTCATGCCGCTGGGGGCCTACGCGCTACGACAGTCAAGGATACCAGTGCCTTAGAGATTTTCCAAACGAGGGACACTGTTTAGGAAGATGGAAAGTGCAGACCGAGAGGAAGGAGATGGTGGAGCTATTAAAAAAAGAGTTACATGCATGGGTGGTCCATCAACTTACGCTCTAGTTTTATTTAGGTCCATCAACTCTGAAAGTGAGTTTTTTGGTCCATAATCTTTGCCAATGGCGCACTCCTAATCCATACCCCTTTGTTTCAATTTTTTAACCGACGTGGTTGTCCATCGTGGCGTCCAGGTTGGATTTGGCGAGAGACCACGCGCCTGCGACCTCATGCCGGCAAGGAAGCACGCATGGCCCTCTTTCGGTACTCCTCTCGTCGCTTTACAGCGTTGTTGGCTCACTGCGTGCAGCTCGGCCACCAGCGCGCTTGCACAACGGGTCGCCGGACAAGTCTTGGCTTGGCGCTTGGCTTTTCAAGCAGATCCCGACAGGCGTCGAGGATGCGCTGTGGCCTCGCAGTAAGCGCCCAGCGCTGGCTGCGCCCGCGCGCGAGCCATGTCTCTCCGCCGTCTCCATGCGCATGCGCCTCGCCGACCTCCATGGATGGCGCCATTTCCGCCGCCTCAATGGCCATAGGACCACGGCGTCCTCGCCGCCACGTCAACCGATCGCCCGGTCGCGGTGTCGAGGTAGGTGCACCGAGCCATGTCTCTCCGCCGCCTTCCACGCACACACTCCCGCCGACCTCCATGGACGGGCGCCACTTCCGTCGCCTCCAATGGTCGCAGACCACGGCGTCCCTCGCCGCCACGTCAACCGATCGCCCGGTCGCGGTGTCGAGGTAGGTGCACTGACTTTGAAACAGCGCGTGGCCACCTCGTCGATGGAGTAGGCCCACGGCACATCCATGAAGAGCGAAGCGCCTCTCCTCGTCGGCGAGAGCTCGCCGACGCCCACCGTGGCGCGTCGCGCGCTCTCGTAAGCTGCCGGACTTGACCTCCGGACGCGCGACGCCGGGTGCGAGCACTCGAGGGAGATGCACGCTTACGCACGGCGACGGAAAGGAGCTCGCCGATGCATCGTGGCGAACGCGTCCCGGATGACGGCGTGGTTCTCGACTTAGGAGAAGGTGCCGCCTGTGACCTCTCGAGATGAAGTGCATGGCCGTCGCGTCGTGGTCGATTCCAAACCCGAACGTGTGCACCGGCGCAAGATCGGTCGTCGGTTGCCGGCGGTGGGCACGATAGACGGTGGCACAAGGATGTCGAGGTGTTGGCCATGTTGAATCTATTGTAGGCGGCGGAAGCAAGCATCTTGCCCGCTCTGGTTGTCTTGATCGTTGGAGAGGAGGATGACGCGGCGACGACGTTTTGTGCCGACGGCCGTCGAGCACCATAGTAATACGTCGAGTCCGTCGCGGATGTTGGTAGAGCCGGACGAGGCGAGAGACTCCACCGCGTGCTTGGCGCAGCAGCCTTCCTGGCCCTCGGACATGCGCGTCACCGGATGACACGGCGCCCGTCGTCGAGAAGGCGACGACGCCGAAGGCGGTCGCCGGAGCTGAGGTTGTCGATGAGGAACCCCATGGCGCGCTTCACCAGCTCCAACTTGTGGCCTCCATGCTCCCGCCGACGCCGAGCACCATCACGAGATCCGGTGGCGCGAAGCGCCGAGGAGGCGACTCCGCCGCCATGGACGCTTTGGCGTGCATGAGCACCACGAACCGTCGCTGCGCCGCCGCAAATTTTAGCGAAGCGCCGGTACTCGCCGAGGATCTGCTGAGCTGGTCGGCGCCATGCTGGCGTTGTCCGGCGACCCACAGTGCAAAAGCGCTGTGGCTTTAATCTGGTGAGCCGAGCCAAGCGTGTCCGACGAGAGGGAGTACCGAGAGGGGCCGCGCGTGCTTCCTTGCCGGCATGAGGTCGCAGGCGCAGCATGAGGTCACAGGCGCGTGCTCTCTCGCCAAATCTAACCTGGACGCCACGATGGACAACCACGTCAGTTAAAAAATTGAAACAAAGGGGTATGTGCTAGAGTGCGCCACTGATAAAGATTATGAACCTAAAAATTTACTTTCAGAGTTGATGGATCTAAGTGAAACTAGAGCGCAAGTTGATGGACTAGGCACGCACGTCGGCTTTGATGCGGGTGATGTTGACGCGGCCGCTGGCGCTCAGAACTCTAGACGCCACGAGGACTGTGGCGTTTGAACCTGCAAACGATGTCGGCGAGTGGACAATGGCAAGGGAGACGACTGGTGATCTCGATTCTGGAACAGCGTGGTAACGAGCTTCACGGACGCAGGCGGGCAAGCGGCGAAGGTCGGTGGGGCTGATGTAATCGAGGAGGACATGCTTGCGCCTTGCGGAGAACATCTGCGAGGTCGGCGCCCGACGCGGCTATGAATGCTGACGACGACTATGGGAGGTTGCCGTTGGGACGACCGCTGCCCCACTTGGCCCATCAACCTGGCAATCCCGTCGCTGTATATTTCCAAGCGAAATTCCTGCCTCACTCAAAGACCATAGTGGTTGGCCCATACCAATTGCCAACTATGCGAGGCCTGAGAAGCCTAAGAAGGCCCAACACAATATTTCCAGAGAAAATTAGGTTTACATGTCTAATTGGGGTACATCCTTCCCGTATGAGATTTTCTGATATGAGAGCTCTAAGTAAAAACGAACAATACAAATCTCCCCTCTGGACATCCTGAGAGTTACCAGCCCTACATTGTACTCATGTTTTCGTATGTCAAATTTCAATATATAAAAGATAATAATATTTATCATAGTAAATATATACCATTAAATTCGTAAAGAAATATAGTTTCATACTATATTTATTTGATGTCACGAGCATTAATATTTTTACCTATACCAGGTATATAACCATGAGTTGCACAGGGCCACATGTGTCACCGTGGCCCGTAAAAATACATAGCCCTTCATGCAATGCACGGGCATATATCTAGTAACAGAAAAAAAAAAAGACCACCGAAAGGAAATAAAAAAACCAAAGAAGAGTCAAGAAGAGAGAGAGAGAGAGAGAGAGAGAGAGAGAGAGAGAGAGAGTAGAAAGCACCCTGCAGCTTTCCACCAAACATACCACAGATGGGTGCACAGCGTTTTTAGCTTTCATCGACCGGACCCGGGCACAACCAACATGTCTTCCTTAGTTCAGCTCCTAGGTGCTTTGGCTTCTCTATAACATTTGTTGATCACTGTAGGTCTATAATATATAGGTAAAAAAATAACTTTGGCTTTGACACAAATCAACATTGTTGATCACTGTAGGTCTATAATATATAGGTAAAAAAATAGCTTTGGCTTTAACACAAATCAACGGGAGAGAGGAGGAGCCACCGGATCCACGATTTCCACCATAGTGCCTCTACAGGGAGCAGGTAGGAGCTCCTCCAAACACGCTCTAGGTTGTAACATTGTTCACAACATACCATTGTAGAAGTCGATGTCTTCCTTGATAAACATCACCTGCAGCTCTTGCATCGCCATACTTGGAAGATGAATCATTCTTCAGGTTTTTTTTTCAAATATTCCACAAAAATATATAATCCCTCTGTCAAATTTCTACCGATCCTCTTTCGAGACCCTTAAGTCTGCATTCTTTCCTGTGCTCACCCCTCAACAACCACCCCTACCTCCCCAAAAAATGATAATGGATCCCCTTAGTTTTCGAAAAAAATTGATACAAAAGCTTGTCAGTTGGTTTTTTAATCTTTTTTTCAAAGAAAAGTTTTGTGTGAGCAATTTTTTTTTAAAAAAAAAGTTGTACACAAATTTTGTTTTAGAAAATGATAAAGTTTTCAGGTAGACATTTTGGGAGCTTTGTGCAATATTTTAACAAATACAAAATTTCTTTTGAGAAAAAATTGTTAAATTAATGTTAGAAATGTGTTCCAAAAACCAAGTCGATTTTTTCCCCCTAATGTGTCTTGTAAGATTTGGTCGTCATCGGCAAAAAAGTTATACTCCTTTAGGAACTTTCAATCCCATTGGGCCTTCGCCCTTTAGCCCGGCCCGGCCTGGCCAGACGCACCGCCGGGTCCGTTCGCAACCTTGCCAGGAGCCCAGGAGAAACGTGTCTGTTCCGCTCCTCGCCGACTCGCCGTCGAACTCGCGATGGGAACCACCACCATGCAATCCGCCGCCGCTCCAAAACCCCAACCCGCTTACACCCTCCCGGCCGATGGCGCAGGCCAGCCCTGATCACCGGGATCCAATGGCGATGACGGTGGCGGAGCTGGAGGCAGCCATCGCCGCCCTGCCCGGCAAGCGGGACGCCCTGCGGGAGGCGTTCGACCGCCTCGCCGCCTGCTCCCCCTCGCCGCTCTCCTTCGCCTGGGAGGACCTCGACGGCCACATCTCCTCGCTCCAGTCGTCAATCGCGCTGCGGTTTCGCCAGCTCCGTGTGCTCGAGGCCGCCGGCGCTGCACCCGCTGCTGCCGCGTTGGGTGGAACTCGCGGCGATGGGAAGGGAGAAAACCAGGAGGAGGAGTTGGAGGAGGACGAAGAAGAGGAGGAGGTGGTGGAAGTGGAGGAGGAGGTCGCGGTGGATGTGGAGGAGGAGGAGGAGAAGAAGGCCGATGAGGAGATACAGGAAGCCCACAGCGATAAGATTTGCAATTATGAAAAGGATGGGAAGCAGGCCAGAGACGTGGAAGTGGAGGAGAAGGTAGCGGAGCTGGAGAAGGCCGATGAGGAGATGCACGAAGCCAATAGCAATAAGATTCGCAATGATGAAAAGGATACGAAGGAGACCAGAGAGGTGGAAGTGGAGGAGGTGGTGACAGAGCTGGAGAAGAAGGCCGATGAGGAGATGCAAGAAGCCGGCTACGATAAAATTTGCAATGATGAAAAGGACAGGAAGGGGGGCAGAGAAGAGGTAGTGGAGGAAGAGGAAGTTGAGGAGGCAGCCAACGTCAAGATTGGCAATGAGATAAAGGATGAGAAGGAGGCAAGGGAGGAGGAGCAGGCCAGTAAGGTGAACGAGCAGGATCCTGACAAGGAGATTCAGGTGGTTGATAATGATAAGGGCGGGCTGAATACCAAAGATGCTTTGAAGGCTTCTCAGGACAAGGAGGAGGAGGATCAGGATACCAACATGGATGAGACAGCGGCCAAGATGGCGTCTTCAGTGCAGCACAAGGAGGTGGAGACTTGCGACAAGAAGCAAGAGCAGGACGTTCATGAGAAGGTGGAAGGTGCCAAAAATGTTACGGACCAGGTGTCTTCAGACCGGGGCAATCGGGCTGTTCCATGTAGATCTGACGATCGCACTGTAGCATGCACAAACATGGATGCACAGAGGTTGGTCGAGCTCATATGCACCAACACCGAATTCAATTCAGAGTTTCATGCTGCAGTTCGCCGTGCTCCAGATGCTGCAGCACTGGCTCTTCATGTAATTGAGCTATTCCTACACAACAAGATATTTGTTAAGACCAGGAAGGTCTGGGCAAGCTGTGTTGGGCTAGTTCAAATGGTACCTGTAGTTGTTACCAAGCCTTCTGCCGACACGATTGAGCAGGCCAAGCGGGTGGCTAAGGATTGGAAGGAGATGATTGACAATCCAGAGAGTTGCAATGTCGTTGGCAGCCCTAGCCTCGTGGGGCCTCCTTAACTTCCTTATCTCCTATAAAATTGTAACTGAGTTTGATACGAAGGAGATCTTCTGTCTCTTTGGTAACATCTCGTTAAAACAGAAGAAGAAATCTACCATGCTCTTAAAGGGTCTTGGGCTCGGCAATAGAATCCCAGGTACAACCACATCTTTCGGCATTATTAACTATAATATGTTCTGCACTTTTGCTCAAACTGTGCTGGGAAAACATAATATGTTGGATCTTTAATATCTGCTCATTACGTAAATTCAGAGTCGCCTTATGGTTTAAGCATTTTATTTTTACGCTTACAGCCTTGTACTACACAGTTCACAGATGACTATGGCAAAAGTACTTATCCTGTTATCCATGATATTTAAAAATTTGCATACTTTTTCCTCACTTCAAGTGAGCAGTAGCAGTCAATGCAAGTCGGTAGCTTAAGATGCACAGAGGACTAATTAAGTAATCCTAGTTTTCATGATGAAACTATCAATAATCTGAGGCTGAGAGTCAACATTATATCACTTACCCGTTTTCGTGTGCTGTTCCCATGTGAACCTATTCTTTGATGCTTGGCTGCTGCCTTTATGGACCTATTCCTTGATACCTACCTGCTGCCAATTGTGCCAGCCTGCCATGGCACCACCTCTTGATCGAAATCACATGCAAGAAATTTTCTGAAATCTGGGTGAAATAACATTTTTGTACATTTCATGGACTGAGCCTTCGCATGACATAAATCCAAGCAGTATAGTTTGTAATATGATATTGATGGATATATTTGATTCATTTGGGTATATTATAGCCTCCTCAGTGAGTATATCGCTATGCACTTGATCTGTTGATGATTTAGTTCATTGCTGCTTTGCATATTTGCATGCTGAGTCATCAGAATGCATGTTCTGAACCATCATTTCAACTCTGACTCCACCTCATCTGCAGTGTAAGGTCTGCTTGTTAATGTTTTTCCTGCTTTCATCTTTTTTTGTAGAGTTAATGGACTATTTGATCGGAAATGGGCAGCAAATGGATGTTTTACGTTTGGCACGCATTTTTAATATGGTGGACAAGTATCCTCCACTTTCTCTTCTGAAGGGATATGTCGAAAAGGCAAAACAGACTGCTATGGAGATATCTCAAAAGAATATGACACGCCAGTTGGTATGTGCTAGAAATTGATTTTAGTGGCACAATACATTTTTTAAATTTATTTACACGACTGTGGTTGTTTCACCCAGTTTCATAAGAAAAATTGAGGAAATTTAATGTCTTATGCTTGAGCTATTTGGAGTGGCCTATTTCCTTATAAAGTTTCATTTTGAAACATGTAATATTCTTATGGGGGCAAATATATATTCATAATTCATCTCAATCTGCTTCATCTCTGCTATATTATTAGTTTAATAGTTCTGCATCTTCCTGTGTGCAGAGGGTGGTTATAATAAAGGAGCTTGATAATCTAAGAAGTGCAAAAGTTTTGGCTAAGAAGGAAATCACCAACTCCAACCTCTGTACCAGTATCAGGGAAGAAATCAACATTTTGTTAGGTGAGCTTGAAAAAAAGAAGCGGAGTTTAGCAGATCCCTTGACAGCCTCAACTTCAAATTCACAGCAGCAACAAACAAAGAGTAAGAAGAAGCCCAAGATAGAGCAGGAGCAGGAGCATCACAAGGGACAAGAAAACCAGATGCGAGGGCAACTGAGTGAGCTGGCAGAGAAGCCGGAGAAAAAACAAAGGAAGCCTCAACAGGAGCAGCAACAGAAACAAGAAGATAAGCTGGAAGAGAAGAAACAGAAACAAGAAAATGAGCCGGAAGAGAAGAAACAGAAGCAAGAAGATAAGCTGGAAGAGAAGAAACAGAAGCAAGAAGATAAGCCGGAAGAGAAGAAACGGAAACAAGAAGATAAGCCAGAAGAGAAGCAGCAACAGAACAAACAGAAACATCAGAAACGGCTGAGGCAACGCACTCACCAGCCACCAACACAGGGTTATCCTGCAATGTGGAACGCGGCACTGAGAGGCGACTTGGAGCGTCCACCATATGCCGCAATGCATGGAGTCCATCATGGTTACCCTGCCCAGTCAGGCTGGCCTGGAGTTCATGGTGCATCGCCGTTCATGCCACAACTTGGAGCACCTGACTTGGAGCGTCCACCATATGCCGCAATGCATGGAGTCCATCATGGTTACCCTGCCCAGCCAGGCTGGCCTGGAGTTCATGGTGCATCGTCGTTCATGCCACAACTTGGGGCACCTGAGTACATAGGACCCTTTACACCCTTGTACCCTCGTCCGCAGTTCTATCCCAGGTAGCAGTACCTGCTGTGTTGGGGGGTGTTGCTCAGTCGCCCAGTGGAACATGGATTATGCGCAGGAGTTCAGTTAGGACTTTGGAGAAATAGCCTGGTATATGTTGGTTCGTTTGTTTGGTACTGGAGACTGGAGTTGTTTTTCTTCTAACCTGACAGACTGACATGTGTATATTCTTCTGTGCGTCAGTCTTCTTAGAGAATTTCAGTGATCTGAGAGAGAGCTCCTGTTATATGTAGGACTCACTCCGTCCAAATTTTTATTTATTCTGTCTTTTCTATATCTACATGTAAAAAAAACTATATATATTTAGAAAAGTCAAAACTACTTATAATTTGGAATGAGTGGAGTACTACATATATAATAGGAACTGGCTGCAGTTGGAACTTGAAGTGTCTGCAGACCTGCAGTTGCACATTTCACACAAGCCTTTGCGGAAAGGGTACGCGTGCGCCGTGCGGCGTGTGATGAGTAGCAGCCGCAGCCAGCCTTGCCGGCGACGGATGGTGAGTAAATTTGATGATCTTCATCGTAAAAGGAGCTACTACTCTCTTGAAATTAAGTAAACGCCCTGTTCGTTTAGGTTTGATTGGCTGATAAGACATGGCTGAAAGTACTGTTGACTGATTTGGTGTGAGAGAAAAATACTGTGTTTTGTTATCTTTGCCACGTAGGAGTAACAAGTATGTTTTTATTTTATTTTATAATATCTATATATCTATTATATATACTACTCACTCTATTCTAAATTGTAGATATTTTGATTTTTCTAGATATATAACTTTTGCTATATACTTAGATATACGTTATGTCTAGGTACACAATGCAAATAATGTATAAAAAAACCAAAATGTTGTAGTCTTAAATAAGGGAAGTACCTCTGTCCATAAATACAATTATAGTTGCATTTTTTGTGAATGTGTCTAAAATTTGACCAAATATATAGATAAAAATATTAATGTTTATGATACTAAATAAGTATATTTTAAAAGTATATATCTCATAAAAAATCTAATGATATTTCTTAGATATTATAAATATTGATATTTTTTATTTATAGTTAATCAAACTCAAGATACTTTTTACTTAAAAAATTGTTATAGGAGCACCGGGGGCATGGCGATACCTGCAGCACTGACAATGTGGCCAAGGTAGTTCACCGAGGTTTCACAAAAAAACACTTGAGCATTTGGCGAAGAGGTGGTGCACACGCATTTGCTGTAGCACTGTCCGGACGTGCTGTAAGTGCTCCACCCAAGAAGAACCGAAGATCAAAATATCATAAAAAAACACAAGCACAGAGCGACGGAGATACGGCTTCAAAATGGCATTCACTAGTGCTTGAAAAGTAGCAGGAGCATTAGTGAGGCAGAAAGGCATGACAAGGAACTCGAAATGACCGTGGTGTGTTCGGAACGCGGTCTTGACGATGTCGTCGGGGTGCATGCGCACTTGATGGTACCCGCTGCGGAGATCAATCTTGGTGAAGAAGCAGGCGCCCTTCAGCTCGTCAAGAAGCTCATCGACCACCAGAATAGGAAACTTATCCTTGACAGTGCAGTCGTTGAGAGCCCGATAGTCGACGCAGAAGCACCAATTGCCGTCATGCTTGCGCACTAGGAGCACCGGGGAGGAAAATGGCGATGTCGACTCCCGGATGATCCCTTGTGACAGCATATCATCACACTGCCGCTCAATCTCGTTCTTGAGAAGCTGTGGGTAACAGTAAGGCCGCACAGCGACGGGAGGCGAGCCTGGAGCGAGGTGGATACGGTGGTCGTGACGGCATCCCGGGGGCAGACCACGAGACGCCTCAAAAATATCCGCGTAGGACAGCAGCAGGTCTTCCAAGACGGCGCGGGGATCGACAACGGCCATGCCACTGCTGCCCAATCCACGCCATTGATGTGCACGACCATTGAACCAGAAGGCCATCGAAAGGGCGTCGAAATCCCAGACGATGGGCCCCAAGGTGCGCAGCCACTGAACGCCGAGGACGAGATCGAAGCTGCCTAAATCAAGGGCGAAGCAGTCGACGGAGAAGCGCAAGTCATGGATGAGGATGTCCGTGGCGAGGCACACTCCGGGGCTGCACACGCGATCACCGTTGGCCACCATCACGGACAGTTCAGCACGCTCGGTGACCACCAGGCCTAAACGAGCAGCCACCTCAGAACGAATGAAGGTGTGCGTAGAGCCTGTATCCACCAGGGCCTTGAGCTGGACACCACCGATCACCACCTGCAGCATCATGGAGTTAGCAGGTCCAAGGCCGGTGAGGGCGTGTAAAGATATCTCCAAGTTGGTGACATCTTCGCCGAGCGGGTCCTCCTCGCCTTCCGCAAGCTCCATGAGGAAGACGCCCTTAGCGGCACACTTGTGATCCTTGGAATAAGGCTCCGGGCAGAAGTAGCACTGCCCGTTCTGCCGCTTCTCTTGCATCTCAGCTTGTGTGAGGCGACGAAAACGAGAACGTGTCGTGTCCGGCTTGCCGTCCTGTAGACTGGCACCAGAGCCTGCAGCACTGGCAGAAGCAGAAGGGCGGCGTGTAGAAGACTTTGGTGCCGCCGAACTGTTAACAGTGGAAGCCTCCACTTGGCCCTGCTCGTATGCCCGTGCCAGACTCATAGCTTGCTGCAGGTCTACAGAATGCTGCAGTTCCACATCGGAGAACAAACTATTAAATCATGTGATGAGCTTCATGTTTATGTAATAATGCATGTGATAAAAGGTGTTGATAAATTTCTTATAGCCTAAAATAACCATTAAAAATGTTAAATTAATGTTGATTCAATAGCTCATGTATATCAAGTAGGATTAAAAATCAATTTTTATTAAGCAAAAATACTATAGAACATGTGTGTGATACTTAAATAAAGTTTGAAGTACTAACTTTATAGATGACAGTGGAATACTTGCTATTGAAAAATATTGTTACTAACTGATATTTCTACCAGCCTAGAAATTACAGATTGAAATCAAGTTCAGCTCAAAAGTTAGGAAAAATTTCAAGTTTGTCAACAGCAAGACATTGCTATGTTTAGCAAATTATTTTGAGAGATTGGGTTAAAGAGTGGTGTAGTGCTATAACTCGATTTGGTAGTCTCATATGCCATCTTGAGCATGATGAAGATGGTTTAGGTCCAGAAGCAACCGTTTAGTTTTTATAGACGCTTTAAAATTCGTGCACGACACATTCTTGGGCTGGCTCGCCGGGTGGACATGGTCACCATGCTCGGGCGCTCGGTGTCACCGCGCTACCGCGCGTGACCGGCCGTGGCTGCCTCTGGCCCGGCTGCGGCCCGGTCGCCATTGGCCCCGCCACGCGAAGCCGCCGCTGTTGTCGCCTGCCCCACCCCGCGTCGTGACGGAGCCACTGCCGCCGCCATCACCTTGCCGTCGCATCCGCGCTCTCTGCAATCCTGCGCCGCTGCCTAGCCCTGTCCGATGGCACTGTCTCTGCTGCGTGTGTGCTGCCGGCTAAGCCGTGCACGGGGCCAAGCCGATGTCGCAGTGGCCGTCGTCTTACCGACGTTGCACTATTTTCGCCGCTTGAATCACCTACTCGCCGAGCCACTGCCTGCCTCCGTAGTCACATCGCACTAATGCCTGTGTCACGGTGTCACTACCCGCCCTCACATCGTTTTGTTGCACCGGCCCTGTGAGACAGCCCCACGCGCGATCGCTGCTTCGCTGCAGCCCCGGCCTGCCCTTGTCATCGACAGAATTGCCCACTTCGCACGACAAATACGTGCGGTTCGGGACACCACACCTTAATTTGGCGTTCTAGTAGTTAGACAGGAAAGCCAGTTAGCAGCTTGACCCTCACCTTGGCGCAACCGAGCACTACTGGCGGCCAATTTCTGATTTTTCTCGCCGCTGGCCAGGTGTGCCGCCATGCCAGTGAAATTGGGGTAAGGTCCGAATTTGTTCAATTGTTTGTATCCATGAGCTCGCCTTGACCTCCTCTATCTGGCACTCGTGCCATTTGGCCAGGGCGCTTACCGAAGACGTGGTGACGCATGGGTGTCCATCCCGGAGCATCGCTGCCCCGGCGTCTCGCACGTGGCCAGGCCACCTCGGCACTCCTCCGCTTTAAACGTCACCCCAACATGAATTCCGGTGAGCTACTGGTGCTTACCCGCTATCCCTACCACCCCGATAGAACCTTAGGTCGCCAGAACAGTCACGCCGCCGTCGTGGATAGCCACTCGCCGCTGTAGCCCGTGACAGTGCACCTTTGAGTCCCTAACCGCCATCCATCCTTGTGTGTTTAGCTGTAGATGGTGGTCATCCCCTTAATCCCGTCATAACACACCTAGGTTGCCCCGTGTAACCGCCTTATACCATCGGCCGCCGCGTCGGCGTGCGCGGGGATCCCAAGGGACCTCCCCGTGGTAAAGGTGGAAATATCCGAGGGTTTGATCGAAAAACCACTGTCGGTAGGAATAGCGCACATAGCATTCGCATAAATCTCTGGAAGCTCGAGGGGTTTTCTGCAAAACAGCCAACGCATGAGGGCGCCCTCGGCCTTGGGCCATGCTGGGCCACCGCGACGCGTGCGCAGCCACGCCCGTGCTGGGCTGTTGGGCGATTAAGTCGCCACCAGCCCTTTTTCCTTTTTGTAATGTATTTTCTAATTTAGTTTCTAAGACAAACTTGTAAATTCAATAGAAATTTGTGTAGTTGACCAAAAATTGTGAAACTAATTTTGTTAGGTTCCTAAAATCACGATCTATATGCTAGTATATTTTGTTCACATAGTTTTATAGTATTCTTAGGAGTTATATAATTAATTTGAGATATTTAATATTATTAAAATATAAGTTTGTAGAAATTGTTGTGATAAATTAGTGATAGTGTTGGCTTTGAAACTTTCATAGTATATTCCTAACATTATTAGGTACTCATTGTAATTTTTGTAGCTCCATAATAATTAGTTTGCTAAGGTAGCTAAATGAGCCTTAGTTCAAAAATATATATTTAATTATATATATATATCCTATGAGTCCTACTAGTATGTCAGGATCGTGTAGATTGCTATGCCATAGGACCCGGTAGAAGTCGAGTGATTGCCTGTTACTCACGAGAGATAGGAAAGATATTATTGTTGTTATTATATTACTATCACATGTGATATATTGATTCGTGAATCGTCGTTTCTGTGAGACGGTACCGACTTGGCTATGATCTAGCACCATAGTAAGAACTGGAACTTCAAAGGTGATAAAATGGTTCTAATTGTTTACCACATGCTTGAAAGTAGCATAGGTGCTTACATAGAATGGATAGTCAATAAACTAATGATGACTGCTAATAAAATTTAATATAAGGACGCACATTTAGTAATGCTTCCTACAGATGCAATAACCCACAAGGCCATGGGCTCCTTCTCGCCCGACCCCTTGGGTGCGGGTTCTATCTCGCCCGACCCCAAGGACGCAGGTTCCATCTCGCCTAAGGCCGCGGGCTTTGTCTCACCTGACCTCGAGGTCGCGGGCTCCGTCTTGCCCAACCTCAAGGCCACGGGCTCCGTCTCGCTCGACCCTAAGGACGTAGTTTTCATCTCACCCAAGGTCATGGGCTCTATCTCTCCCGACCTCGAGCACACATGTTCTGTCTCATCCGATGGGGACCCATACCACCGCCAACCACTCTAGGTCCAAGCGTATGGGCCTGGGTCAAAACTCTGACGCTAGAGAAGAGGCTGGCACGCCTTGATGTAACCCATGGCCATGACGGGCCATACCTAGGGATTCACATCAAGAATAGTGTCGGGCGTGCCAGTGCTATTCTGCCTAATCCTCGTACGGACGCTGACAGGCGCGTCAGTTCACCACGACGTCCACCGGGACGGAGTGGAACGTCATGACTGGCAGATGACGCCTGCACATGGCGCCAGTGACAAATAGGGCCATGACATGGAGCCATCCTTGTTGACATCTATAGGATCGACAGGACCCGCATGAAGGAGAAGAAGGACTTGGTAACCCTGAAAGCCTTCTTCTCTCTCTTGTTCTTCTACTTTTCCGCCTCTGTAACCCGCGCTTTCCCTTCGCCTATAAAAAGAGAAGCAGGGCGCCCCACGGGGGATCGGGGCAGAAAAGCACGACATGAGCACATGGCTGAGCGACAAGCGAGCTCTCAGCACCTGTTCACTCCTTCCACCAGAGACTTGGGATCCTCTTTCTCTCTCGCCTGTTTGTAACCCCTACTACAAACCAAGTGCTAGTAACACGAGCAGCAGCGAACTAGACATACGGACGTTCCGCCTAAACCAGTATAAACCCTTTTGTCCTCCAAGCACACCATCCAAGCCAGATGCACAAATACAAATTTACTCGTCGGTGGTCCAAAAACATCGACAGTTGGCGCGTTAGGTAGGGGCTTTTTGCGCATCTCAACATCCACATCAGGCCTCGGATGGCTAGTCATGGCGTTAGCTGGGTCCTAGGCACGCATGTGCGCTTCGAGAACCTGGACTTCATTGTTATGACAGAGGGAGAGTTGGCGTAGGTTCCTACCGCCATCCAGCCTCTCCACTGCGTTGGCCTCGTTGCAATCCTCGAGACACTTGAGGAGCTACAGCTACACGCACCGGAGGCCCGTGTCCCTGAGAGTGACCAGCTCCTCAGCTTCCATTATCGGAGGCTAGAGCGCCAGCTCGATGCCTTCCTGGGACCTCGACCGTCCCGGGAGGACTTGCGGCGCCTCACCTTCTCGTTCACCAATGTCATGACGCAGCTTGTCGGAGGAGAGCCACTCTCCCCGGAATACCTCAACCGAAGTGCCCCAATAGCGCTCCCATTCGGTCTACGCAATGCCACAGAGACCGTTGGCCACCTTGTGGCATAGCGTATGCCCCCATCCCCTATGAACGATGAGTTCGTGGGGATGACCGAATATGTCATGGAATATTTTCATGACCTTCTCGTGGGAGAATTGAAGTCACCCTCTGACTCTGACTCCAGCAGGGAGAGCCATCACCCCTCGCAAGAATGTTTCATAGCAGGTACCCCAAAGGGATACATCGAAAGCATCCACGAGGGAGGGGCTACACCAATAGACGACCTCGACGATGAGGTCGAGGGGGATGCAGGGGCCCCACCTTGCCTACGGGTAGAGCAGCTGAGGGCGCGACACCAAGAGCTTGAAGAAGCACGACTCCAGCTTGAGTAAGAACACGCGGAGCTCGAGCGAGAGATCGAGCGCCATGGAGACGGTGGGCGTGCATGCGCCGTGGCCCACGACGTGAATCGGAGGATCATCGAGGACGACGAAGCCCTCCCACACTTCACCTGGGCAAGCTAGAACATCGCTGTCGTGGCAGCCTTGCTCCGAGGCTTCCTGAGCCAGCAACACCCGAGGATCGTCGAGCCCATCATGAGATTCGCACGCTACTCGAGTGTGCAGTGGCGCAGCAGGCCGAGAGCTCGCTGTCCCGACGATGCGAGCTCGATGCCAGCCAGCATGCGCCCTCAGAGTGACCCGATAGGGATGTGTCAATCCACCAAGCGCAGCGAGGTGGCAGACCATGCGCTGTGGCCCTGGTGCATGAGCGTCTCAGCCTCCACCGTGACACGCGCAACACCCTGGATGCCCACAGGCATGCCCGTGGCGATGAGAGGGGGGAGGCTACCATGGCTATCACCCTCGTCGTGGTGGACGCTACGACAACGGTGAGGACCAAAGCCCAAGCCCTAACTTGCCGAGACCGCAGGCCTTTGGCCGACACATCCTCAACGTCGTCTTCCCACCGCGGTACCGACCGCCAATCAACATCCCAAAATACTCTAGAGAAACAAACCCTAGACCGTGGCTCAAGGATTATCGGTTTGCTTGCTAAGCCGGTGGAGCGGATAGTGACAATTTCATTATCCGCAACCTTCCATTGTTCCTGGCCGATTTGGCACGAACGTAGTTGGAACAACTTTCGTCGAACCGAATCCAAAGTTGGGTGGACCTAAAAGAGATCTTCGTGGGAAACTTCTAGGGCACATACGCGCATCCTTGGAACCCATGAGATCTCAAAAACTATCGATAGAAGTCTAGGGAAACTCTTCATGGGTACATCCAGCGCTTCTCCCGGTAGTGCAACGAGTTGCCCGACGTCGTCGACGCCGACGTCATAGGGGCTTTCCTGTCTAGGACCACCTACGAGTCCTAGGTTCACAAGCTGGGACATAAGGGCCCGTGAACCACCAAGGAGCTCCTCGACATCACCACCAGCCACGCCTCGGGCAAGGAGGCGGTTGGGGCAATTTTTGACCGCCCCAAGGACAAGGCAAAGCGGGACGAGGATGCCGGCGAAGACGCCTCCAACCACCCCAACAAGAAGAAGAACAAGCAGTGGCACGAGGGCTCGCTCATGGCCACTGTCAACCGCAAAGGGGGTCAAAAGCCCACTGAGGGTACCCTAGACCACAATGAGAAGCTGCTCGAAGGGCCATGCCCGAACCATGCTTTCCCCATCAAGCACCTATACAAGGATTGCGTCCTCATGAAGCAGTTCTTGTCCAGAGGCTCCAACAAGGGGGAGCATAGGAAGGAGCCCAAGCCGGTCACAGACGACACCAAGGGGAAGGACAGTGGATTTCCGATGCTGGATGGCTACCTCATGATCTTCGGAGGGTTGGCGGCCTATGACTCCAAGCACCGCCAGAAGCTTGCACGCTGCAAGGTCTATACGGCCTAGCCAGCCGTGCCTTCCTTCCTCCGATGGTCGGAGTCCACTATAACCTTTGATCGGACCGACCACCTGGAAAGTGTCCCATAGCCGGGAAGATACCCGCTCATGGTCGACCCGATCATCGGCACGAAGTGGCTCACCAAGGTGCTGATGGATGGAGGTAGCAGCCTCAACATCATGTACGTTGAAATGCTCAACGTCATGGGCATCAACCGATCGCGCATCCGAACGACTGGGGCGCCTTTCCATGGCATCGTGCCTGGAAAGCAGGCCGTGCCACTTGGGTAGATCGATCTGCCTATCACCTTTAGGAATTTGACCAATTATAGGATGAAGACCCTTACCTTCGAGGTGGTCGGGTTCCACGGGACCTACCACACCATCTTGGGATGTCCATGCTACGTGAAGTTCATGGCCGTCCCCAACTACACCTATTTGAAGTTGAAGATGCCAGGTCCATGCGGGGTCATCACCATCGGCACCTCCTTCTAGTGCACCTAGGAGTGCGAGGTCGAGTGCTGCGAACACGCCGCAACAATTGTCGCCTCCAAAGAGCTTGTGGCCATCAGTGAGGAGGTCGTCGAAGAAGCGCCTGACCCTAAGCGGTTGGCAGGGTCTTTTGAGCCTGTAGAGGGCGCCAAGTAGGTCCTCATAGACCCCAGTGGCTCCGAGGGCAAAGTGGTGTGCATCGGCACCACACTTTCCTCCAAATAGGAAAGCGCACTCGCCGACTTCCTCCATGCCAATAGAGACATCTTTGCGTGGAGACCCTCAGACATGCTAGACATTTTGAGAGAAGTCGTTGAGCACGCCTTGAAGATCAGGCCAAGCTCCAAGCTGGTGAAGCAGCGCCTACGTCGTTTCAACGAGGAGAAACGTAGGGCCATCGGTGAGGAGCACACCTTGAAAGCAGGCAGCCGGGTTCATCGAGGAAGTATACCACCCCGAGTGGTTAGCCAATCCCATTCTTGTACGAAAAAAGAGTGGGAAATGGAGAATGTGGGTTGACTACACAGGTCTCAACAAAGCATGTCCAAAGGATCTATTTTCTTTGCCACGCATAGACCAAGTAGTCGACGGTGATCCTACAGTGCTGCATCCCCATCGAACAAGGGAAGTAGTTGCTAAGTGATATCTACGGTGGGGTCTGCGGGCACCATGCCACACCTAGGACCCTGGTCAGAAACGTGTTTCGACAAGGCTTCTACTGGCCAACCGCAGTAGCCAACGCTGAATAGATTGTGCGCACCTGTGAAGGGTGTCTATATTACGCTCGGCAGACCGACCTATCGGTCCAAGCACTCCAAATGATCCCCATCACATGGCCATTCATGGTTTGGGGGCTTGATCTAGTTGGACCTCTCAAGAGGGCACCCGGGGGCTATACGCACTTGCTTGTCGCCGTAGACAAGTTTACAAAGTGGACAGAGGCTTGACCGATCTTCGCAGTCAAGTCCAAGCAAGCCGTGCTGTTCTTGACATCGTCCATTGCTTTGGACTCCCGAACTCCATTATCATGGACAACAACACACAGTTCACCAGGAAAAAGTTCCTTTGATTCTGTGATGAATACCACATCCACATCAATTGGGCCGCCATGACGCACCCCTGCACGAATGGGCAGGTCGAGTGCGCGAACGGCATGGTCCTACAAGGCCTCGAGCATAGGATTTTCAACCGGTTGAACGAGTTTGGCAGACGATGGGTCGTGGAGCTTCCTGCGGTGCTCTAGAGCCTGAGGACGACCCCTAGCCGGGCCACTGGCTACATGCCATTCTTCATGGTCTATGGTTCCGAGGCTATCCTCCCGACCTACGTCGATTATGGAGCGCCGAGGGTCAGGGCGTATGACGAACGGGGAGCCGAGGCGTACCTCGAGGATGCCATGGACTAGCTAGATGAAGCGCGTGACGTTGCCCTCCTCTGCTCGGCCAAGTACCAGCAAGCGTTGCGCTGGTACCACAGCCGACGAGTGCGGGTCGGTCCTTCAACGTCGGGGACCTGGTGCTCTGCCTCGTCCAGAGCAACAAGAACTGCCACAAGCTCTCTCCACCATGGAAGGGACCATATGTCATCATGAAGGTGCTTTGACCAGGCACTTATGAGCTCAAGACCATCGACAACAAAGTCTTCGTCAATGCCTAGAACATCGAACAGCTATGTCGTTGTTACCCTTAATCTACACACGCTTTCTCTTATCGGTTTCACTATTGACTCCTAGATCTTTAGTGACACCCGACCCCAGCAACGGCAAGGGGTCGGGCCTCACTCGGGGGCTGATAAGAGCATATCTATCTGGTAGACATTCTCTACGCCCGGCCCTTTCTCATGTTTAGATCTAGAAGCAATGGTTGCAGAAACAAACGCTGAGTAAAACTGGTCGGACTACAAGAAACCTATGCCCCAGCGGCTACGGCGTTTTTGCTCACCAGCGTGATCAGAGTTTTTTGCCTACACCCCGAGCTTTTTAGCCTTAACTACGGAAAGAGTCAGAATGTATTAAAGAGTATATCTATTCGATAGACATTCTCTATGCCTAACCCTTTCTCATGTTAAGATCTAGAAGCAAGGGTTGTATAAACGAACGCTGAGTAAAACTGGTCAGACTGTAAGAAACCTACGCCCCAACGGCTATGGTGTTTTTGTTCACTAGCGTGATCAGAGTTTTTTCACCCGCACCCCGAGCTTTATAGCCTTAACGACGGAAAGGGTCAGAACGCATTAACCTTTTTATACAAAAAGGGGAGAAGAGCTAAAAATCTGCTTGGCCATAACAAAATTTAAGAGGTTGTTCACTTATTACAAGTTCACTGCCTGGCTTATCTACCTAACTAATTTCTTGGGGGGATGATCTCATCCTATATCTCGGTAGGTAAGTCCTGTGCCAGAGGGGCCACCTCCTTCTCGATGTGATCTAGCTCGACGTCGGTGTAGACATGCACGAGAACCATCATAGGTAAGGAGGGATACGCAGCTAAAAATGCTCCTACGGCCATTTAGGCCTAGGAGTTCGAAGGCTGGCCCTCCGATGGGTTCACAACCGCTCTGGGGCACCCTTAGAGCGAGGGGTGGAAAGGGATGGGCCCACTAGCGGCCAGTACCTAGGCTCACGAGCGCCACGGGCATCTCGGTCCACGATCGAGTCTTAGTCGGTTCCTAGTCTATGGTTTTTCCTTAAAAAAGGCAACGAGCCCTTGGGACCGGCCGAACATACCCCAAAACTATATGGATTGGCCGCCAAGAGTCTGGAGTCGATCACCAGCTGACCCATGCTAGACCCCTACGAACGGGAAGCCAGGGACCCACTCAGACTAGCCCGTCAATAGCTCACCGAGCAACATGTTTTGTCCATCGACAAAAAACATGGCACGTCTCAGGCCCTCCATTTTATCAAAAGAAAAGCTTGAGGGATGACGATCACAAAGACAAGCCGACCCTCGACCGGACCCCTACTACACGTGGGGGTTCGAGTGAAGTTGGACTTGCAAGGAAACTGAATGCGTGGTCATAGGACGATGGCTCGAATTCTAGGGAGGGGTACATATAAAAACTAAGAATAACGTTTCTGAAACAAAAAAATACTTTCTCTTACCAGTTTCGCTATCGTCTCCTCGATCTTTAGTGAAACCTGACCCCCGGCAATGGCAAGGGGTCGGGCCTCACTCGGGGGCTGATAAGGGTATATATATATCCATTCTAAAATAGTCACCGTGCCTGACCCTTTCTCACATTAAAAATCTAGAGGCAAGGTTTGCGAAAATGAAAGCCGAGTAAAACTGGTCGAACTGTAAGAAACCTATGCCCCAACGGCTATGGCACTCTTGCTTACCAGCATGATCAGAGTTTTTCGCCCACACCTTGAGCTCTATAGTCTTAACAACAAGAAGGGTTGGAACGCATTAACTCTATTTACACATAAAAAGGGAGAAAGAACAAACTTGTTCAACCAAAATAAAAGAACAAGCTTTTTTAAACGAAACAAAAGGGTTGGAACTTGTCCGCTTATTACAATTGCGCCGCATGACCTATCTGACTAAACTAACCCCTTGGGGATGATTTTATCTTCTATCTTAGTAGAAAGGTCATGCGCCAGGGGGGCCACCTCCTTCTCGATGTCGTCCAGCTCAGCGTCGGTATAGAGGGGCGCGAAGCCTTGGCTCATCGTCACCAAATCAATGTTCTCATAATGAGAACGGGCGATTGCGAATGATCAGTGAATGCCAAAGCAAAGCGCGCCCCTTGTCATATCACATGCCCAGTCCATGATCCAGGTGGCATGAACCACGAGCGAGCTTGTCTCCTGCTCCAGGGCCAGCTCGAGCTCGTCGTAGACCAGCTGGATGGTGACGCGCAGGTTGTTGTGTTTGTTGCACTCCTTCTGGAGGGTGTCCTTCACCTCGCTGAGCTCCTTCTCCAGGCCATGGCTCTTCACCACCTCCGCCCCAAGCTTGTCATCGAGACCTACCTAAGTCACGTACCGACCATGTTAAAAGGCTTACCACAGATTCCAAGGAGAAAGACAACAAGGAAAACCGAAGACTTACCATTCACATCCGCCCAAAGCATGCGCACCTCATCGCGTTGCCGGGTCACCTCGGCCTCTAGGTGTCGGACCTCTTCTTGGTGCTGACCGACCTCCACAGTGAGCCCAGAGGACACACCCTCGGCTGCAACCTTTAGGTCCCTCACCCCCTGAAGCTCATCCTCGAGGTGGTCGATCCGCTGCTGAGTGTCGGCGCGCTCCTGGTGAGCCAGGTCAATCCTCGTGCGGAGCTCCTCTACGGCCTAGAGCAAATTGTCCTGCTCCTTCCATAGCCGCTCGGCCTCCATAGCGTCCGTGCACACCCTCTCGATCTGGGCCGCGAGCTTCTCCTCGGCCTCGCGGGCGTCGTCATGAGCGTCCTTCTCATGACTTAGAGGTCGGCCACCTCCCGGGCAGCAGGGGCAAGCTCAGCCACCTCCTAATGGGCGACAACGAGCTATGCGGCTAGCCCCTCACTCCACCGTGTCTCCTCGGCAAGGAATTGGGACTTCTCCTAGCTATGAGCCATAAGGATCTACGAAGAAGACAAGACTTAGAGGCGCGGAAAGAGAACATGAGGGTCGAAAGCATGGTCATATCATACTTGGCCAATCAGGGTGATAATGTCGCGCATTGAACTCAGCATGGTGGTCAGGCACGAACCACGTCCCCAACCTCCGTGTGGACGCTCCCCCATTCCCTCTCCTCTGCTGCGTCATCGAGGGCAGCCACCCGGACCAGAGACCGGGACGTCCCCACCCCGACCTCAAGTGGCGCCGACCTCTCTTGCGGCGGCAACTCCTCTAGAGTAGCTCCTCTACCGATAGAGGGGGCGGGTGATGCAGACATGGAGGCCTACCTTGTCGCCACATCCGCGAAGGATGCCACGGGTGCGCCTCCTTCCATCTGCCCCGCCGTGGACATGACCACCTGCATGTATGATGGCTCCGGCCATGCCGCCTCTGCCTATGACGTTGAGGACATGACCGGCCATGCTGTGCCCGCCATGGGTGCCCTGGATGCGCCCTCCTCCACCTACTCTCCCTTGAACGCAGCCATCGGCTGCGCCTCCCCGGTCGACGTCGTGGCCGCCCCAACACCACTCACGCTCACCACCAGCGTAGTGCCAGCTGGCTCCTAGCGTGGTTGCCAGAGGAGGATCTTTTTTGGAGTGAGTCATAGGAGAGTGCCACGTCCTCCGATGCTGTAAGGGACATGGCGGTCAGTTCGCGGCAAAAATTTGTTAAGACAAAAGGACAAAAAACACTTGGCTCACCCTGGTGCCATCATGCGATGACGTTTTGGGGCTGACTTGCTCAACCCTAGCTGCTCCTCGTCGACACGTTGCCGCTTCGAGCCCACCCTCAACTTGGAGGGCTCAGACAAAATAGAATGGCTGCCTCCCGCCAACTCCGAAGGCGTCGCCAAGGGCTCGGACGGAGTGGGGCGACCTATTTTCACTAGCTTTGGGGCCACCATAGATGGACCAGATGGAGCAGGATGGTCTGATTCCACTGGCTCTGGGGCCACCATCGAAGGCCTAGACAAGGCGAGGCAGCCTGATTCCACCAGTTCTGAGGCTGCCGTCGAAGGTTCGGACGAGGCGGGGCGATTTGATTCCGCCGGCTCTGGGGGCACGTCCTCCCCCTCCTGCCCCCTGGCATTCCGTAGGAAGGGCCTCGCCTACGGAGAAGGCAGGTCCTCATCGCCGGTGGCCAGATCATCCCACGGGATGGGCGACCCAGAACCGTCATCCTCCTCCTCCTCTTCTCCCGATGAACCTTGACGCTGCTTCCCTCGCTGCAGCTTCGCTCGCTGCTTCGACCGCCGTTTCTTCTCCTCGTCGTCCTTCTTCTTCTTTCTTTGTTCATCCATGGCATGGTTCGCCGCCCTCATGGACGCGTGCTCTGGCAGCGGCGTGATAGAGTCCTAGAAGACTAACCCCGCCGGTAGCTCGATGAAGCCCATGTTCGGCTACATCATGGCATGCCCTGGGAATGGGAACATGGCGGCGGCCTCCCCCATGGCGTCCTTGATGCACTGCGTGACCTCGTTGTCATAGAGTAGCCCCTGGGCGAGCGTCGTCCTGATGAGCTACGCGCTGGGCGTCATCCCATACAACGGGAGGACGTGCACCATCAGCGGCGCCACCCTCCTCGCTAATACCCCCCGATGACGCCGGCCCCACAAAGGGCGTGGGTCTTCAGGAATGCGATGGCCTCGAGGAGGTCATGCATCCTCTTATTCTCCTTGACGGGTGGCCCCCACGGCCATGATGGTGGTACTTCTTCGACCAGGTGCCCGGAGAAGACCGGTAAGAGAGTGGCAGGGTCATTCTTCAGGTAGAACCAATACGAGTGACACCCCTTGTTGGATCTGGAGAGCTGGCACGGCATGTACTTGGCTGCCCGCTACCCCAGGAGGTGCATGCCCACGCATCCCATCAGCACCAAGGTCTCTAGGCCTCTCTCCTTCTTGATCAAGGAGATGGAGAAGAAATATCTCCACAGCTTGAAGTGGGGCTCGATCCCTAGGTACCCCTCGCACATCGTGATGAAGGCCATGATGTGCTAGATCACGTTGGGGTTCAAGTGCTACAGCTCGATCTAATAGTGGTGCAGTAGACCCTGAAAGAATGGGTAGGGAGGAACCGCGAGTCCACGCTCGTGGAAGGGCGTGAAGAAGATGACATAGCCATCGGGCGGCATCGGTGCATCCTCATGGCTGGGCACAAGCCACTCCACCACATTGGTCCTCCTGCGGAGAAGACCACGCTTGATGAGGTCCTCCATGCATGCATGGGTAACATCGGAGCGGTACCATGAATCCATGGAGGATGGAGGTAGTCGTGGAGAAGCAAAGGTGATGGTGGAGAAGCGTAAGCTATGGATCTAGGGCTCCGGTGGTGGATTAGCAAGCACGGCAGATCCAAATGGCGGCGGAGAAATGGAGAAGGTAAGGCTATGGTTTTGGTGTGCAGAAATGCGAAGGGGGAGGCCACTATTTATAGGATACAGCGGGGCGAGAAGGCAAACCGTCTGCCTAGTTCACGCGCCCGCTGCGTCACGTCACGTCACCTACCCCCGAAGATCGTGCGCAGGCTATCTCTGGCCGCGTACTCGAAGGACACACCGGATGACGGTTTGCCCAGTCGATGGGCCAAGAACCATCGTAGGTAAGGAGGGATACAGAGCTGAAAACGCTCCTACAGCCCATTTAGGACCAGGAGTTTGAAGGCTGGCCCACCGACGGGTTCACAGCCGCTCTAGGGCACCCTTAGAGTAAGGGGTGGAAAGGGATGGGCCCACTAGCGGCCAGTACCTAGGCGCATGAGTGCCACGGGCATCCTAGTCCATATTTGAGTCTTGGTCGGTTCCCAGTCCATGGTTTTCCCTCGAAAAAAGACAACGAGCCCTTGGGACCAGCCGAATGGACCCAAGAATGATATGGATTGGCCGCAAAGAATTTGGAGTCGGTCACCAGCTGACCCATGCCGAACCCCCACGAACGGGAAGCCGAGGCCCCACTCGAACTAGCCCGTCAATAGCTCACCGAGCACCATGTTTCATCCATCGAGGAAAAACGTGGCACGACTCAGGCCCTCCGTTTTATCGAAAAAAATACTTGAGGGATGACGATCACAAAGACGAGCCGACCCTCAACTGGACCCCTACTACGCGTGGGGGTTCGAGCGAAGTTGGACTCACAAGGAGACCGAATGCTCGGTCACAGTATGACGGCGGACTGATCGGATCCTAGGGGACCGAAATCAAGAAAAATCTTTCCAACCTCCCGAATCCTATGGTTACATGTCCCCAAGAAGACCGGTCGCGCTAAAGGTGGAATCACCATCCTACCAGGACACGCCGCGGGCTACAAAAAGAAGACCAAAGCCCTCAGAGTCCTTCCGTCCAGAAAAGCCTCCAAAGGAGTATTCTACTCCTCCGTAGGCTCGGGGGCTACTATCGGGTATCGATATTAGGGATACCCAAAGCAAGAAAGTTAGCGCCCACGTTGACTTCCCCTGATGGCTCGAGACGTATTAAATGGTCTCGCCCGAACCCAAGGCCACGGGCTCCGTCTTGCCCAACCTCGAGGCCCACGGCTCTGTCTCGCCCGACCCCTTGGGTGCGGGTTTCATCTCGCCTGATCCCAAGGATGCGGGTTCCATCTCGCCCAAGGCCGTGGGCTCTGTCTCGCCTGACCTCGAGGCTGCAGGCTCCATTTTGCCCGACCCCTTAGGTGCAGGCTCCATCTCGCCTGACCCCAAGGATGCGGTTTCCGTCTCGCCCAAGGTCGTGGGCTTCATCTCTGCCCGACCTCGAGGACGTGGGTTCCATCTCGTCCGATGGGGATCCATACCACCACCAACCACTCCAGGTCCAAGCGTATGGGCCTGGGTCAAAACTTTGATGCTAGGGAAGAGGCTAGCACGCCTCGATGTAACCCGTGGCCATGATGGGCCATACCTAGGGATTCACATCAAGAACAGTGTTGGACGTGCCGGTGCTATTCTGTCTAATCCTCGTACGGACACTGACAGACACAATAGTTCAACACGACGTTCATCGGGACGGAGTGGAACGCCATGACCGATAGATGACGCATACGCATGACGCTAGTGACGAACATGTCCGCAACATGGAGCCGTCCCTGTTGACATCTACAGGATCGGCGGGACCCGCATGAAGGAGAAGAAGGACCCAGCAACCCTGGAAGCCTTCTCTCTCTCTCTCATTCTTCTACTTTTCTCCCTTGTAACTCACGCTCACCTATAAAAGGGAAGTAGAGGCGCCCCATGGGGATCGGGGACGAAGGAGCACGACATGAGCACCACAATACCTGACAGCAAGCGAGCTCTCAAGACCCATTCACTCCTTCCACTAGTGTAACATCTTAGATGTTTAGCACTTAATGAAACTTTAATCATGGTCATCATCAAGCATCATGGCATATAAGCATCTCATGATTCAAATTGTACCATGTATATGTTGCATAGGAGTGGTGATATCATTTCTTGGAAGGTTACCAAAAGACATCCATTTAAGTGTTTTGTTATTTTATGGAGCAAGAAATCCTTCAACAGTTAAAAGTTTGGTGTATGCAAATTGTCGAGTGCAAAGTGTATACTTCACCATAGTACCAAAGTTGGATTGTGAAATTTAGTTAAATATGTTAAATTGTGAGTTTCAAATTTGAATCTAATATCAAGTTCTACAAATTGTTAATTTGCCCCAGGTCATTGATTCAAATGTTGGGAAGTTCATTATTTGGGGAATTTCGAATCAATTTTCTTAAATAAAAGTTGGCAAATTTGATTCTATGAATTGGTACAAAACTTGTATTTTGAAATGGTGAAGTTGGTTGGATAGTTTGGAATAGGATTAATTACTAGATAAGTCCTCAAAAATTGCTAAACAACTAATTTGAATTCTCAATTTGAATGAATGAACAGTGCACATTTGTTTGAGTTTCAATCCATAGTTTCCAAACTATTTTGAATTTCAAATTGTACTTTCTAAACCAATTGGAATTTGGGTTTGAACCTTAAAGCAAAGTTGTTGGTCTTTTTATTTTGAACAAGTTTGCTTAAAGGATCTAGTTGAGATTCTGAATGGATTGGGAGATTTTTTTTTTGAAGAAAAGAAAAACTGATGAGCTACAGTAACATGCCATGACTCTTTTCTCTTCTTCTCTCTCTGTTCCTCACCGTCGCCGTGGCAATCGGCGTCTTCTCGTGCTGTGTCGTGCTGGCGTCTTCTCGTGCTGTGTCGTGCTAGCAGCCGGTTGGCTTGCCCGAGCTGCTCCTGGCGAAGACAAAGTGTTCTTCTCCTCTTTTGATGCAGAGCCGGGCATCATCGTCTCTCATCTTCGTCTTTTGCGTCTCCTCAGTGGTTGGTTTTTTGCTCGCGGCGAAAATTCACCGTCGATAAAGCTCCACCGTCCAATAGCTCTCTCCACCGTTCGCCTTGTCTGCGCCTACCGCTTGAGCTCAGCCTAGCTCACGCTTTGGAGAATCGCCTTGTTCGCCGGATCTGCCGTCGCGACGTCGGTGAGCCGCCATGACCGTCGTCGTCGTCGTCTGCGAAGCCTCCAATGCATCTCGGCTTCATCTAGTTAGCCGCTCAAGATGTGGTGAGTCTCTTCGTGCCAAATCCAGCTCCATCTTGATCAGTTTCCGTTGTTGCCATTCCACCCTTGCGTCGTCAGCGGTCGCCATGTCTTGTTACTGGTTGCCATGTCTTGGTCGGTCGGGGTCATCCGAGGCCATGCCAAGTCCACCTATCGGTGCGGCGAGTCTGGCGATGATCTTGCGTAACTCACCGCCATCTTTACTGCCTTGATCGGCCGGCAACGTCGCTGCCGTGTTTCTGGCGGCGGCTCCAGCTCAGGGAAGAAAGACGATGGACTGTAGTAGGTGTTGAATGAAAAGTCCGTGATTATTTTAAATAGTGCTGTGATTTGTTATTTTTGTGTAGAATTAAATAGAGCTTTAAATATTATGAAATTTTTGTGTGACCTCTCTAAGATGTAAACTATTTAGGAAAATATGAAACCATGAAAATCAACAGTTTTTGGATGCTTAAAAATTAGTCCTTTTAATTAAGAAATGCTTACGTGTGATTTTTATAGGCCAAAATAAATATCCAGTGACCATGAAACTTTTATTGTATCTGTTTATTGTTAAAGCCTGCCTCCACAAAAAGTTTGGGATTAATTTGATGATGTTTAATTATACTCTTATTTATATGCCTTAATTATTAGTTAATAATTGTCAAAATGATAAACATAAATCATGAGATGTCCTCAATGGTTTTTGGAGTTGATTATAGATCATGAAACACCCCACCCCACTGTGTCATGGCCAAGTGATTACCTTCTTGATATGCTTATGTTAGCCCTTTAGTTAATAATTCTAAATGACTTAATTAAGAATTTCATTAGTAAATGCATGTTAATAAACTTGATTGCTTCTTAGATGCAACCTCTTGAGTAAAAAGTAAAAGTTATACATTTCCTTGTATATTGTTTATACATGTCTTTTCATGATGAAGCTTTAGTTGGTAAGCATGTTTGATAAGTGAACCTTTGACTTGTTAGAAGAACGACTAAAAATGCTTTATGATAATTACTTGCAATTGTACCGTGAAGGAAAGTTGTATTCAAGTTAGTTAATCTTTTATGCTTCCACCAATGCACCTCCATGCATCATGTCATACAATCCATCATGCTAAAGCATGCATTATTTATTTACGTGTAGTGCATACATGAGTGAGAAGGTTCGCGTTGACTCATCTTCGGATGAGTGTCATCATTCAATGGTGCTCGTGTTGATCAAGTGTTGGAGAAGGTTCATCCATCAATGGTGATGCTCTTGTCAAGTCTAACTCCATAATCTCTGTGGAACTAACCTTTTACGCCACTCAACCAAAGGCAAGCCGGTTTATGCATTAAACCATTACCTTGTTTACTTTGAAAAGTTTATCACCTATGTTACTTATTGCATTAAGTTGATTTATTCAAATGTTACCTACTTGATGCATTGCCTACCTTGTTGATTGTTTACCATCCTTGAAGATGATTTCATTTACAAAGGCGTAGAATTGCTTAGTATGCTTTATGGTAGGTTTTCAAAGTAAAAGTTTTGATACAATCAAAGATGGCATCTTGGCCAAAGAAAGAAAGAAAGAAGATAGAATGAACTAGAGACTAGTTGGTGGCTTATCTTGAATGTTGGGTAATGTTCCGACTATGTCGCTTAAAGGCCACTCATTGTGGATCTTCCGAAGCGAGACACTTTGTAGAATCTTTTGGTCACATACTCCGGTAAGCCTACTTGACTAATCCGATACTAAGGATACTTAAGCCCACGACTTGGGGAGTGGTGAGATGGCGGGAGTAGCGTGTACCTAAATGGCTTTGAATGTGGCGATTTGAGGCGTCTTTGTGCTCTCGGGTGGCGTGGAGGCGGCTTAGTATGGGAGGATCCAGCGAGGTTGATATATGCAAGATTAAGTTCTACATATGTCGTGTGATAAGGAATCCTCACTGGGACTTGAATCAATTCAAATTGCCGGTGCTCCACGGATATGGAGACTCGTTTAGATTCTGAAGCAATGCTGGGACCTGGTGAATTACTAAAATTTGAGAAAATGAATGGAATGAGAAGGATTGGAACATGGGATATGAACACTTAGTTTGAGATAATGAACCAAGAAGACTTAGGGAAAAACTTGAAAATAGGATCAAGAATAGTAAGCTTTTGGCAAAGAACTTTTGAATCTTGCTACATCCTTACCTTGCCCCAACTTTTGCATCTCTAAAGTCTTTCACCCCCTTTACGTCAAAGGTCGGTCTTGTTGAGTACTTTTATACTCGTGGTTTGTTAACCCTTGTTGCGGTGAGCCTCATGAGCAGTGTCATTTTGGACCTTGCTACATGACCATTGTTCAGTCGATGACGATAAATGAATGTGTGATCCTTAAGGATACTTATTTTTGTGTGTTATGTTTATGTTAGTTATGCCACCCCACCACTACTATGGTTTGTAATAATTATCGAACTTAGTTTGTAAGGTTTGAAACAACTGGTTTGTAAACTATATTATTGTAAGACTTCCGCTAATTTACTCTGATGTATATATTTGAATAAATGTTGTAATACTGCAATGACTCTGTAATGGGATCCTGCTCGAAAATCGTGGATGATTCAGGGTTCCCCGAGGACACCCGACAGACTTCTTAAGTTACCAGGAACATATGCATAGTCGTCAAAGGTCGTTAGACACCGATAAGTGCATGTGGGTCCTATAATTTAGGAGGTTACGCCACAACTAGAGACTTGGGATCCTCTCCCTCTCGCATGATTTGTAACCCCCATCGCAAACCAAGTGTCAGTAACACGAAGGCAATGGCTGTACATATAGGGACGTTCCACCCGAACCAGTATAAACCCTTATGTCCTCCGAGCACACCATTTGAGCCAGACACGCAAATACAAAATTACTCATAGGTAGCTCGAAAACACCGACACTTAGTGTCTAATGGAAGACAAGTACTCCTGGGAGGCATTAGATTAGGCGGTTACGCCTGGTGGTGACCTAGGCCACGGTGTCTGGTCGATCTTGGTCCTCATATTGAGGTGGTCGGTGATGAGAGAGCAAGGTGAGGTAGCACCGTGTGTACTCCTCCACCGTGCCCATATGAAACTAGGCATTGATCTCTCCAACGGAGTTGGAACGGATGGGCGGCCAGAAGCAGAGGTTAACGAAATCGACAAAGCGTGGCCAAGAGACCATGCCGAAGTCACCCTCCATCTGGTAATACCACTCCGCAGCGGTGTCGTCCAGTTATAGAGAAGCCATCCACACCTTCTCATCCTCTGGAACGCGACGCCCTCGAAAGTAGTTGTCACACTTATTGAGCCAAGTCGAGGTCCGATTAAATCGTTGAAGGTGGGAAATAGAATCTTAGGTGGCCGGTGAGGGTCCCGTCGGCCGTCAGAATCACCACGAAAGCGACCGCCTCGGTCAAAGGCGTGGCCACCCCGATCAGAGTCGCGACCACGGTCGAAGTCATGAGCAGAGTCGCGGCCACGGTCGAAGTCGTGACTGCCGCGCGCATCGTAATCGCGGTGGCCGTGGATGTCTGAGTCATAGCTGGCGCAGACGAAGGAATCCCACGCGTCATAGTCCTAGCCTCCGTTGCGGTCATAATGGCCCGAGTCATGACGCCCCGCAAGGAAACAACGGCGATCACGGATGGCACGCTCGTGGAATTCCGCCCAGGCACGATCCCGAGCGTCATCCCCGCCATCGTAGTCGTCCTTGCGGGCGCGGTGATCGTCCCTGCTGTCGTGGTGGCTGTCCTCATCATCGCGACTATCGTCCCTGCCGAGGCCCTTGCCCGCGTTTGGTTTCCCCGTCTCCACACGTGCTAGGCGGGCATCATGGGAGTTGAGTCGGTTGTTCATGGTGGTGAGCTGGCCCAAGATGCGATCCAACTTGGCATCCATAGCCGTAGGATCGAAGGTGCCGGACATGGTAGTCCATGCACCCATGAAGGTTTTTGATACCAAATTGTTACGGCGCCTGCGGTGTGGTGAACGTAGAGGAGAGTGGAGGAGAAGGCTGGACTGGGAATTGGAACGCAAGGGATAGCGAGGAACGTCGGCGGTGGGCGTGGTTGAAGCGCTCGACACCACCGTCGAAGGGAAACTCCCACCCCAATAACCAGAGAGAGTTTATTCCTTCTTCGATAATGGTTACAATCTCCTAAGGTGCCCTTTTTAGTATAGGTGCACTTTCCTAAACAAACTCCAATCTAATCTCTTAACCAATCTAATCTCTCCCTGATCTAATCTACTAAAGAGTCCAGCCTAGCCACGGCTTGGGCCTTCTGGCTGGCGTGGTCGACGCCTATAGGTGCGTCCAACAAAAGAGTCTATAACAATCAAGACTTGAGAACCAAAAGTAACTCAAGGAAGCACCACCAATTATGTTTGCCATGTTGTTCTTTGGTGTTGTGCCTTCATGAGACGGTTCCCTGAAGGTGTGCTTAGGGCAGTCCCAACGAAAGAAATCAGTAGTTTCTATAACATAGGACACCGCACAAAAAAAGTACTGCTTTCCAACCCATGGTTTCTATGAGTAATAATTAGAGTATTTTCTCTTTCTCTCTCCCAACTCTATCTTCTTCCTCCAATGAGAGTGCGACACGAGCTTCCTAGAAACTGGTGGTTTCTCCCCAATGGCGATTTCATGGTTTCTTGGTGCATTGGGTCAAGAGTAGACCTGATTTTTTCATGAGGAAACCATTTCTATGATTTTTGCTCTCTTTCTTTATTAATTACGTTGCCATATCAACATTTTACCTACGTGGCAAGTCATTTAATAAGGATAGAAACCATCATCAATGCATCATTAGGACTGCCCTTACATGCTTTCCTTTTCTGCTAGCCTTTTATTTGTCAATATAATCTGTGGAAGATTCTGAATCCTGTGTGTCGGAAGACTCGTTTGCTGCCTCGCAGGCTGCTCCCCGCGCTCCTCGCGTCGTCCTTCATCCGGTGATCCACCCAGCTCCGGTTCTGCGCCCCGACGCCGACGGTTGGTGGAAGGCTGAGGATCGTCGAATTCGCAGGAGGCGTCTTCGCCAAGCCTGCCCGCCCCATCGACCGGTCCCCGTGGACATCCTGGGTGTGCTTCAACTGCTTCTCGCCTGGCCATCGCGCGGCGGAGTGCCGATCGGGCCCTCGCCGCTTCTCGTTCCAGGGTGTCGGCCATTGCTCGTACGACTGTCGCCGGTGCTCAGGGTCGGTGCGGGGCGCGCCTCCTCCTGACCGGCAATTGGTTTGGTGGCCGGTGGTCCCTCCTGGTGCTCCTCCACCGCCTCGTGCTGCCATGGACACCTTGGGTTCTGCGGTGGCCGGCGCGTCTGGCAGTCGACGGCGGCGCCGTAGCCGGGGGCGGCGTGGGGCTGCTGGCGGGGCCAGCCAGCCCCCTCCAGTTGACATCGAATTCTGCGAATGAGCTTTACCCGGTCATCTTCTGGTGATGATGACAGACGGGCCAACTTGGTGAGGCCCAGGCGGATCATTGATCGTTCAGCCAGCATCGTGCAGAAGGAGAGTGAGCTCGGTCGTGCTCTGGTCGTCTCGGTGTTCGGCAATTGTCTGGATAGCTCAGCGGGTTCCATCCTCTCTACAATCTCACAGCAGTTTGAGATCGCGGAAGCTCTGATCGTCATTCGTCGCTGTGGGCCAGCTAGCTTCCTGATTACCATTCGTGATGAAGAGACGGCGACAAGGGTCTACGGCGGGGGCAACCGATCATCGCCCTCTCTCACCGCCTGCACGTCATGCGCTGGTCGCGGTTCTTGCATTCACGTGCGGCATCGCTTTCGATGGCTGTCGAAGTTGAGCTGCGCGGTATCCCGGCCCATGCTTGGGAGCTGGCAACTGCGGAACAGCTGCTCAACGACTTTTGCTGGATTGGTGGACTGCATCCGGACAATCAGGATCGGCGGGACGTTTTCCGGCTGGCTGCCTGGTGCTCCTCGCTCGATAGTATCCCCGGTGGTCTGGATTTGGAGATTATTGAGCCACAGGTGGCTGGTGATGAGGCCATACAGGCGAAGCGCACTCTTGTCTATCCAATTGAAGTCTCGGTCGTGGCGGCCGATCATCATCATTCTTCATCGGATCCCCCGTCCTCTCCACCTCCGGCTGACGAGGGTCGCCGTCGTGGGCGGCGGAGGCGGCGGCGCGGCTCGCCGGACGGGTTCCCGGGCCCGGCGGCTCTGGAGGACGCCACGCAGGCACGGGCCCCGGTGCACACCAGGCTGGGACCGTCTGTTCCCACGGAAGACCGTTCAATTTCTGGCGGCTGCATTGATGAGGCAGCGGTCTGCTCTTCTCCCACGCTGAAGACCGGCTCGTCTCCCGCGTTGGCGGCCACTGCTAGTTCCGAGGAGCCCGCGCATGCGACAGTGGCCTGGGAAGCTCCCGTTGTTGTCCCGGCCAGAGCACAGCCCGGATGCACCGCATGCCCTGAGGAGCCGACGGCAGATGACCCAGCTAAGGGCAGCCGCAACGCTTGATTCATAAGCTACCTCTAAGTAATTTTTTTATATTTTAATAAAAAAAAAGAAAAAAACTAGTTTTTATCAAGAGTTAAACTCATACACATAATCCAAGAGCATGTGAGATTATCATATGAACCTAATCATATTATAAACTATTACTAAAAGCTAATACTATTAGAAAGGTTGGCTTATAACTAGCAGCTAACTTTTACTGTTGTGGGTGGCCTAAGCACGGCTGCGTGTTTCGATGACCAAGAGGTGCATGCAGATGCGGTCTGGGCGGCAGGGTCGGACCAGCCTCCCTCGGCCCCACCGGTGGGTGTCGGGCCAGAGGACCAGATTCTGGACGGACCATCAGCGACTCAACTTGGTGAAGAGGCAACGTACCCACCAATTGGACCGGGCGGCCTACTAGAGGCCCAGATAATTGAACCTGTAGAGAGCTTATCGCTTGGCCCTGTTGATCCACCGGAGGAGCCGCTCCTTGAAGCTACGGCAAGGTCTCCAGTCGGGCCAGACGAACCCAGTGTTCTCGGTGTGCCTTGGTCGGAGGAGCCCTTAGACGATCCGCCCAGGACGCTTTCCCCCCGAGACTTGCATTTCATCCCTCGTCGAAAACCGGTTTCGCATTTTTACCATTCTGCAAAATGGTTTCGCTCGTTTGCCATTATAAAAGCTGGTGTAAACCAGCTGAAATATATTTTGGATAGTTTTGAAAGGATCAAGATGTCCAAGAGGAGGGTGAATTGGGCTAATTCTAAATTTTCTTGCAATAATCAAATCCTACGGATAGGCCAATTAACCCCTTGTACCTAGACAAAGTGTTTCTATCAAATCAACGCACAAAAGACTTGCAACCTATGTTCCAAACTTACTCTAGCATAGCAATTCTATGAATGTAAAGGCAGTATTGAATTGCTCAAAGTAAATACTTAAAGTAAATGCTCAAAGTAAATGAGAGAGAGGCAGCGGCGATGTTTTGCCGAGGTATCGGAGAGTCGCCACTCTCCACTAGTCCTCGTTGGAGCACCAGCGCATGAGGTGTAGCTCCCCCTTGATCGCGCAAGGATCAAGTGCTCTCTCTGAGTTGATTCTTGACACCGTCCGTCGCGTGAATCACCCAAAACCGCTCACAACTTGAGTTGGGTCACCCACAAGCTCCGCCAGGGGTGATCACCAAGCTTCCAATCACCACCAAGCCGTCTAGGTGATGGCGATCACCAAGAGTAACAAGCACGAACTCTCACTTGACCCATGAAGCCTAATGAGAAGATGGATGCACACTTGTCTACTCTTGATTCACTAATGAGGTTTCACTCTTGGATTCTCAAATCACAAACACCTCACTAGGACCTTGCTCTTTTGGCACTCAAAGCGTGTTTCTCATTTGTTGGAATGAGCAAAAGTGACTCCACACTCGAGTGGAGCTTCTATTTATAAAGCGACTGAAAAGCGAACCGTTATGAGCTGCTTGGGATGACCGGGCGCTTCGATCATATTGACCGACGCCTCCGGTCCAGTTCAACCTCCAGCATAGCAGTTTCAAGTGATGACCGGGACGGCGGAGGTCCGGTAAAGCTTAACCGACCGGACGCGTCCGGTCGATCTTGATGCTTATATGTAATCGGCCGGATATTTGGATACTCGTGGTCGGTCTGTGGACCGGACGCATCCGGTCACACTTTCTCAAGTCTGGACCCTTCTTTGGAGTCGACCGGACGCTGGCCCCGGCGTCCGGTCACATGTTTCTTCCAGCGTCCGGTCCTCCAGACATGTTCTCCTCGATCAAATGAACTGGCCAGGACCCTGCGCCGGCGTCCAATCGCACCGAGCCGGCGTCCGGTCGTGATTTGACCCTCCATTCACTTCAACTCTCGATCATATGAGAATGAAGTTTGCTCCAAAGGATCTTAGGCATTCATAGGAGCTACCTAGAGCTAGTTTTAACAAGTGTGCACCACACCTAACTCACTAGACTCAACTAGGTCAAGCTACCCGTTCATACCCCCCTTCATAGTAAAATGCGGCCAAAAAAAAACAAAGTCCTAAACTACTCTAAGTGTCTCTCCAACTTCAATTAACACTTAGAACTAGTTATCCTTAACCTTGTCGTCCATCCTTTGAAAACCGAAACAATTTCCATCGTGGGGGCATGACAACCTCAATTGCCCAATCGATCTCCATTACCATGACCTAACTTAATTGCCTCTGCAAAACACACGTTAGTCATAGTAATCTTGTATTGACATTAATCACCAAAATCCACTTAGGGGCATAGATGGTTTCAATCTCCCCCTTTTTGATGATTGATGACAATACCACCTCGAGTATGTTATGGAATGAGGTTTTTGACGGGCTTGGTTCATATAAGCTTTTGTCGTTAAGAACAAAAGAGTTAGGCAAGCTTATATGACCCAAGCCAACACAATGTACTCAAAGGATATGAATTAAGTATGAGTACAAGTAACAAAGCTCATTTGCTTCGAAGTATAAACGCGGAAGCAAAAGCAAATGAGCATAACACAAGTGATATGACATATAGATAATGCAAAGTAGAAATCACACATGTCAAATATCACAATCACGTAGATAGCACTATTACATATATATAATAGTATGCAGGAAAGTAAACACACGAATGCATAAGTAATAGTGTATCACACAAATAGAACTCCAAATGTATATAATAGGCTAATACTAGATAACTAGCTCCCCCTAAATGTAGCTCCCCCTAAGACTACATACTCGAACACCCTCTCCCCCTTTGGCGTCAAACACCAAAACCTAGGGGTCGGACGTCGAGGCTGCAGCAGATGAGCCGGGCGCTGAAGAACGTGGGGCAAGCTGGAACCAGGCACCATCATCATCGACCACGAGCTCAATGGACCGACCCTACGTATGCTGGAAGTGTCATTTGAAGCGGTGCAGGTGCGAGTGGAGCTAGTCTTTGCCTATGAAAGTTGCTAGTATGTCTGTCGTAGGATCGACGAGGCAATGACAGACGAGGGGAGCCTCTGAGTAGTCACAGCGACTGGGTCTACTGTAGACGGACCGGCAGAATGCATATGAGGCGAAGTAGGCATGCCGGTCAACTCGCTAAAGGATGCTCCAAGACTCCTGGAGACTGACATGTCAGGCACGAATAGCAAGGAGGACCGCTCTGGTGTGAAGCCCGTCTGAAGTGGAGTGAACTGCGGGGCTACCACTGGTGAGGCCAACCACTGGGACACCTATATAAGAGGTGAAGCAAGTTGAGCTGGAGGCTGTCCCTGACCCTGAAGCCCGCTGGGCTGAATAGCTGGAGTCGTCGTGGTGTGGGCGAAATTTGAGCAAGCTGGGGCGAAGTCTGTGGCTGTGGGACCCCAAGAGCTGTCACTACGTCTTTGCATGAAACCCATAAGCTGCTGTTGCAAGAGTATCTACTGTTGATGCATCTGCTGCTGCTGCTGCATGGCCTGCTGCTGCCTCTGGAACTCATCCTATCGAGTCTGAAACTGGGCAAAAGTAGCAGATGTCTCCTGTGCCTATCTATCCTGTGTCTGCTGCATCCGCTCAAGAATAGCAATGAGAGAGAAGGCGGAGTGCATCATGCGGAGGCAGTGGAGCAGAACTGGAGCTACCGACCTCTGCATCATGTCTGCGTGGAGGCATCTGAGGAATAAGCGAGATAGTCATCGTTAGAGCTGCACATCTGCATGCTCGCTCACCTCTGTTGTGCCTCTAGCTCCTCCTCCTCGGTGTTTGCAATCCTCGATGATCTCATCCTGCTGAAGCTGCGGACTCGGCACGTCGGAGACGACGGCTAGGGTGTGTGCAGGTGCACGAGGCGTGGTATGTCTCCGATCCTCTGTGACAGGTTGTGGTGGGAATTACGTGGTGGCACTGTATACTCATCCATCATACCGGGGGCTTATCAAGCACTATTCTCTGAGATAAGAAACGTGATCCGGTGTGAGCATAGGAAGGCACTGCGACCCTTGAATCCCTCGGCTATAGTATCCTCCATCTCCGAAAGAAGGAGGTCCCGGATATCAAACACATGTCTGCTGCGTCATAGCATTAAGAAGCGGAGGCTGTAAGCGAGTCGAGACCCTCTCTATATCCCAACACAGGAAGCAAAGTGTCCTCCCGATAATGGCCTCTAGCACTCTCATTTGTGGGAGTGAAGTCTTTGGGGTTCTGCTCGACCCTCTCCAAAAGGCTCCTTGAAGCAATGTCGCACTAAATCAGAGGAGGCACCAACCCTCCATGTGGGCGCTGGGAGGCTCCTGCTGTCCATAACAGACCTCATGTATCTTGACGGGTGCTCACTGTAGCCTCAGTATCTCTCGACCACGCCACTCGTCACTCTGTAGTCTTTGCCTCGAAAGCAAAGTGAATAAACATGTGATGTGGATCGATGAAGAGTGAAGCATAAAGCCAGCGAACCCAAGATGGTACATATATCCCGTCTGTCCAATCAAATCATGGATCTGGCAAATATAACAAGTATGGCGAATGCTCTCTCCATTTGCTGCCACAATGGACTCTATCGACAAACTCTACGAGATCGAACAACGCCCCCCTTTGTTGAGATAAGCATTGTAGAAATCCTCCTGCGGTGGCGTGTAGAAACCCTCGGTTGCTCTCTCATCATCCTCCTTGGAGGAAACCAAACCTCAAACTCAACAAAACACAATTTCTTTGAACACTGCTGCTGGCGGTAGCGACCCTCAAGTCGAGGTGAACCACTAGAGGTGGACCTTGTGGTCTAGGTGGAGGACGTGACCCCCTCCGCTGTGTCGGTGGCCTCGGCGAGACTGGTACACGGGTCCGTCTAGAGCGGCGAAGCTGGGGTGCTGGCTCTGTCTCCTCGGCCTCCTGGGTCTGCTGAGGATCTGCTTGTGGGGGCTGCTTCTTTGTCTTGATGGACCCTCCTCAATGGCAACCCGTCATCCTCGCAAGCGTGTGTGGTCCCATTTGGACTACCGTGATGACGCTCAACCTCCTCAATCATGACTCTGAATCTTTGGTGGCCCGGGCGATCTGCAATGACAACTCCGCTGCGGGCACCACCCTCTCTCGGCACGCTCTGCGGCCCTCTGCTGCAATTCTTTGCTCTTCTTGTCTCTGCATCAGGATACTTCCGCTTCTTGGATGTCACCTGCTTGGTTGACTTGCCCTTAGATCCGGTGGTTTGGCGAGGTGGGGGCCTCCGATCATCATCACAGGCCACCACCAACGTTCTTGGTGCGAGCCATCTGAAGCCCGACAAGATGGTGAACTACCAGCGATGAAGATCAAGCTGTCAAGCTAACGCTGCCGAGGCTTGGCCTCGATCCTTACTTCATGAGCTTGGCTCGAAGTTGATCGCTTATAACCGCCACAAGAACCACAACGGAATGGACTCATTTGCACGATAGAATAGATGGATATACAAATAAATACCATATTGCTAATAGATGCGAAACCCTAACACGAGAAAGCAATGTAGATGCGAAATTGAATTGAATGGCTTTCTACCGGCGATCGGCGATCCGTGAAAAGATGAGATGTCACGCAGCGGGGAACCTCGGAACCGACTAGGGTTACACGGAGCAATGATGAACTGGTGGCCCTAGTATTTGTGAGATCAGTGCATTGAATTGCAAATTGATCTACGTAATTTGAAATTGAAACAAGGGGCTAGCCTTACCAAGAGGAGATGAGTCTAGGGCACACGGCAAGAGGCAGAGCAGAGGCGTGGACAGGGCGACTCCGGTGAGCTACGGCGGCGATGGCGTGGTGGTGGCGGCGAGCTGCGGTGATGGCGTCTTTGTCTTTGGTCTTGGTGGTGAGAAGGAAGCCTCGGTAGCGATGGCGTGGGCGAAGGCTGGAGCACGGCGGCGTGGCCACGAGGTGGCCGACGTAGGGTCGCGGTGGCGTGGCGAGGCAAGGGCACGGCGGCGTGCGGCTGGCGACCAGAGGAGGCGCAAGAGGCGGCGGCGCTGGCTAGGGCACGGCGGCGCGCGGCTGGCGACCAGAGGAGGCGCAAGAGGCGGCGGCGTTGGCTAGGGCAAGACGGGATGAGGGCGAACAAAGGAGCGGCTTGTGGTTAAATAGTTCCCCACACGCGATAGAAAAGGAATCGGAGAAAAGAGTCCACGAAGTTGCGCGAGATCCATCGGCCGGGACCTTCCGGTGGTAGCGATCGGACGCTACCACCAGCGTCCGGTCGATTCGAGAGAGGTCCAAATCCTCTAGAATCGGGATCGGACGGCGTCCGGTGGTCCATGACCCGACGACGTGGGTGGTCCGGTTAATGCAACTTGGTCTACCTTCGATCGACGGACGCTGAACCCTTCTCGACGGACGCCGCGGAATGGCGTCCGGTCACTCCTTCACCAATGATTCACCTCACGAGGCCCGACCGGACGCTAGACAACAACGGCGTCCGGTGCACCTTTTCCAGCAAATCTTCAAACATCCATCTCGCTGCCTGTTCCCAATCAAGTCCCAACTTGAATAAGATCCAAATAAACACCAATTGGGACTGATGTGAGTGACCTCTCTCAAACCCTCATATATATATTTTTTAAATATTTTGCCTTAGGCTATAATTCTTTTTAAGAAAATAGGCAACAAGAGGGCAAACAGAACAAAACGACAAAACAACATTCATGCATATGCAATACTTGAGTAAATCTAGTTGCTTGTCAAGTTTGATCCAAGGTTAAGCTTCTTCACACGCTTTTCGGCGGTTATCTTAACCATGTTAGACAAGCGCTATATGCATTGCCACGAATTTAAACATGTCGTATATTACAATGAATGCACGAGACAACACAAGCTCAATTTTTAGTGAAGTTACTAAAATCAAGTACATTGAGCTCATTCCGCAATCTACAAAATGTAGCCTCATCTAGCGGTTTAGTGAAGATATCCGCTAATTGATCTTTGGATCTTACACCTTCTAGTGATATATCATTTTTAGCCACATGATCTCTTAGAAAGTGATGGTGGATATCTATATGCTTGGTGCGAGAGTGTTGAACCGGATTATTTGCAAGTTTTACCGCACTTTCATTGTCGCACAAAAGAGGTACTTTCTCTAGAACTACTTCATAGTCTAGCAAAGTTTGTTTCATGTATAATATTTGTGCACAACAAGCACCCGCGGCAATGTATTCCGCTTCGGCGGTGGACAAAGCCACACTATTTTATTTCTTGGAGGACCAAGACACAAGTGATCTTCCAAGCAAATGGCACCCTCCGGATGTGCTCTTTCTATCAACTTTGCATCCGGCGTAATCCGAATCGGAATAGCCAATTAATTCAAATAAAGCTCCTTTGGGATATCAAAGACCAATGCTTGGTGTGTGCTTAAGATACCTAAGGATTCTTTTTACGGCAATTAAATGAGTTTCCTTAGGACTAGCTTGAAATCTAGCACACATACACACACTAAACATGATGTTGGGCCTAGATGCGGTTAAATATAACAAGCTACCAATCATAGAACGGTAGAGAGTTTGATCAACCGGGTTATCTCCCTCATCTAGATCGAGATGTCCATTTGTAGGCATTGGTGTCTTGATTGGCTTACATTCATCCATCTTGAATCTCTTGAGAAGATCTTTTGTGTATTTCTCTTGAGAGATAAAGATGCCTTCTTTCATTTGCTTGACTTGAAAACCAAGAAAGAATGTAAGCTCACCAATCATTGACATCTCGAACTCCTTCGACATCAATTCACCAAATTCTTTGCATGAGTCTTCATTTGATGATCCAAAGATGATATCATCAACATATACTTGACAAATGAAGATATGCCCATCAAGCTTCTTGGTGAATAGTGTGGTGTCGACCTTCCCAATGGTGAAGCCCTTCTCAATGAGGAAGTCCCGAAGGCGCTCATACCAAGCTCTTGGGGCTTGCTTAAGCCCATATAGTGCCTTGGACAACCTATAAACATGATTAGGATATCTAGGGTCTTCAAACCCGGGAGGTTGATCAACATAGACTAGTTCATTTATAAAGCCATTTAAAAAAGCACTTTTCACATCCATTTGATATAGTTTCATTTCATGATGTGATGCATATGCAAGAAGGATACGGATGGCTTCTAATCTTGCAACCGGTGCAAAGGTCTCTCCAAAATCCAAACCTTCAACTTGAGAGAACCCCTTTGCAACTAGTCTTGCCTTGTTCCTCACAACAACACCTTGATCATCTTGCTTGTTGCGGAACACCCACTTCGTTCCAATAACTCTTGCACCTTTTGGTCGCTCTTCAAGAGTCCAAACTTCATTGCGAGTGAAGTTGTTCAACTCTTCATGCATGGCATTGATCCAATCCGGATCTTTAAGAGCTTCTTCTACCTTGGTAGGCTCATAGCAAGAGACAAAAGAATGGTGAGCAATAAATGAAGTAAGTTTTTGAGATCGAGTCATCACACCCTTTGATGGACTCCCTATGATGAGATCTTGTGGATGATCTTGTAGGAGAGGTGTGTTTCTTCTATTGACCACTTGAGGAGGAGGTTGTGGAGCATCAACATCTTGTGCTTGTACCACCATTTGCTCATGGGAGATATGAGTATCTTTATTTTCTACTCTCCCATCTTTTTCACCATCATGTGGTACATTTGATGAAGATGGTTGGTCAATGACTTGTACATCATTTTCATCATCTTTTGGCTTGATGTCTCCCACCGGGATATTCTTCATAGCCTCCCTCAATGGTTCATCACCTACATCATCAAGATTCTCATGTGCTCCTTGGGAGCCGTTAGATTCATCAAATTCCACATCATATGTTTCTTCAACCAAGCCGGTGGCATGATTAAATACTCTATATGATTTGGACTTCAATGAGTAACCAACAAGAAAACCTATATCACAACGTCTTTGAAACTTCCCTAGGTGTTGCCGCTTCTTGTAGATGTAGCACTTGCAACCAAACACCCTAAAGAAGGAGGCGTCCGGCTTCTTCCCATTGAGCAACTCATACGGTGTCTTGACAAGGAATTTTTGAAGAAATAGGCGGTTGGATGCATAACATGCGGTGTTGATTGCTTCCGCCCATAGAGCTTCGGAGGTGTTGTACTCATCTAGCATTGTCCTTGCAAGGGTGATCAAAGTCCGATTTTTCCTCTCAACTACACCATTTTGTTGAGGAGTATAGGTTGCGGAGACTTCATGTTTGATTCCAACTTCATCACAATAGGATTCAATATTTGTGTTGTCAAACTCTTTGCCATTGTCACTTCTTATCTTCTTGAGCTTCACTTCAAATTCATTTTGAGCTCTCTTGGCGAACTTCTTGAAACAAGATGCAACTTCGGATTTGTCATGAAGGAAGAACACCCATGTATACCTTGAATAGTCATCCACAATCACAAGACAATAGAGATTTCCTCCCAAACTCTTATATGTTGTTGGTCCAAATAAATCCATGTGTAGGAGTTCTAGCACTCTTGTGGTTGACATGAAAGCTTTGGTTGGATGAGTGTTTGCAACTTGCTTGCCGGCTTGACATGCACTACAAAGCTTGTCCTTCTCAAACTTCACATCCTTCAACCCTCTCACCAAATCATTCTTCATAAGCTTCTTGAGTGAGCTCACCCCAACATGAGCAAGTCTTCTATGCCATAGCCACCCAAGTGTTGTTTTGGTGAATAGGAAAGTCTTCAAGTTTGCATCTTCGGAGGTGAAGTCAACTAGATATAAGTTGTTGTATCTAAATCCATTGAATATCACTTGCTTGTCATCTACTTTGGATACAACAACCTCCTTCTCGGTGAATAAGCATTGGAAACTAAGATCACACAATTGCCCGACGGATAGCAAGTTGAAACTCAATGAGGCAACATAGAGCACATTAGAGATGGAATGATCATTTGATATTGCCACTTTGCCCAATCCTTTAACCTTGCCCATTGAATTATCTCCAAATGTTATTTTCTCTTGTCCATCTACCTTTTCATCTAGTGAGGTGAACATACGAGGATCACCAGTCATATGTTGAGTACAACCACTATCAATAACCCAATGACTTCCACCGGTCTTGTAGTTCACCTACACACAAGAGATTCAAGCTTTAGGGATCCAAACTTGTTGAGGGCCCTTCACCTTCTCAACAAGTGACTTAGCCACCCAAATCTTCTTAGGCCTACTCTTGTTGGGGGGTCCTAAGAACATGACTTTCATCTTTCCACTAGAATCTTTTCTAAGCATGTAGTGAGCATTGAAAGCAAAGGGTCTAGCATGCTTGGGCAAGGGTTGTGGTGGTGGAGTTTGACACTCATGAGCAAAGTGGCCTTCTTGTCCACACTCAAAACATCTCTTTGGCTTTAGCTTTGGCTTTGATTGTTGGTGTTGAGCTTGAGCCTTCTTCTTCTCTACACTTGTCATATATCCAATGCCACTTCTATCCATCTTCATGACGGTATTCATGAGTAGCTCACTTTGGAGATGCTTGCCTCTAGCAAACTTGCTCAATCCCACCTTGAGATGCTCTTTCTCCATCTTGAGCTTCTTGTTCTCTTCCTTGAGAATATCATTGTTCTTCTCTTCCTTGAGTTTCTTGTTTTCTTTTTTAGCTTCTCATTCTCAAGGATCAAATCTTTGTCATGATCAAGAGTTTCTATCACAATGGTGTTGTGACTTTTCATCTCTTCAAGATCTTTCATGAGCTTCTCATTGTCACTCTTGAGCTTGACATACTCATCATAGTCATTGCACTCAACCACTTGCTTGCCTTTGCTACTAGATCCATGCTCAATGCTCTCATCAATTAAATCATCACATGAGGTAGCTATATCAATCTTAACAACATGGTTAGTAGCAACATGTGGCTCATTTGGTAAGAATTCTTGTGCAATAACAAGGATATCATAATTGATCTTTAGAGTTGTATATTCATCTTTTAGCTTGTTGTGACTAGTGATAAGCTCATTGTGCACCCACTCAAGTTTATCATGTTTATCTTTAAGCTCTTTCTTAGAAGATTTGAGCTCCTTGAGTTTGGATGATATAGAATCATTTGTTTCTTTGAGCTCATCATTAGTCTTTTCTAATGTATCACACTTAGCTAAGAGTGAATCATTTTTAGCATCAAGTTTTTCATTTGTAGCTCTACTCTTTCTAATGATCTTAGTGTATTTTCTTAATATTTTGACAAGATCATCATATGTGGGTGAATCATCATCGCTATCGCTATCATCATCACTAGCTTGCTCATCATCACTATTATCATCACTTTTAGTTACCTTGCGTTCACCCTTGGCCATAAGGCATAGGTGTGTAGAGGATGATAGTGATGGTGGCGGTGAGGATGCAAGATCAATAGCAATGGCGGCCACCTTCTCATTGTCACTCTCATCATCGGATGATCCACTTGATGAATCAATGCCCGTGAGCCAATCACCGACAATATAGGCCTTGCCACTCTTCTTCTTCTTCTTGTAGAAGTCTCTCTTTTTGCCATCTCTCTTCTTGTATGGCTTGTTCTTTTTCTTTTCATCTTCATCACTTGAATCATCTTTCTTGCCCTTGTTCTTGAACTTGTCTTTCTTGGGCTTTGTGCATTGATGAGCTAGGTGGCCAAGTTCGCCACAATTGTAGCAATCCATCTCGAAGATTGGCTTTCTTCTTGAGCTAGTGAAGAACTTATTTTTCTTGCTGTCAAACTTGATGCCACTCTTGTTTAGCTTTTTTAGCATCTTGGCGGTCTTCTTCACCATGAGAGCAAGACTTTCTTCATCATCTTCATCACTTGAGCTCTCATACTCAAGTCTTGCCTTGCCCTTATCTTGGCTAGCTTTGAATGCTAAGTCCTTCTCTTTCTTCTTTGTAGAGGATGAGCCATCTTGTGGCGTGATGTGCATGTACATCTCATGAGCATTGATCTTTCCCAAGATTTGTGTCGGTGTAGCGGCGGAAAGATCACCTTGATGTAGCACGGTCACAATGTGCCCATATTTGTCAATGGGGAGGACACTCAAGATCTTTCTCACAACGTCGGATGGTGACATTTGAGTAAGTCCAAGCCCATTGACTTCCTCTACAAGAACATTTAAACGAGAATACATTTCATTAGCACTTTCTTTGGGAAGCATCTCAAAAGAATTTAGCTTTTTAATCACAAGATGATAGCGTTCCTCACGCTCACTCTTGGTTCCCTCATGGAGCGCACAAAAGTCCGACCATAGAGCATGGGCGTCTTTGTGGTTCCTTACACGATTGAACACATCTTTGCAAAGGCCTCTAAAGATGGTGTTGCGAGCCTTTGCATTCCATTTTTCATAGTTTACTTCATCGCCTTGGAGTTGTGCGGCATTCTTAGGTGTTGGGAACCCTTGAGAGGCGGCTCTAAGAATTCCAACATCTAGAGCTTCTAGGTAAGCCTCCATGCGGATTTTCCAATATGGAAAATCATCCCCCTCGAAGATAGGAGGAGGTCCATCCCCGTGAGACATCTTGCTCTAAGCGGTTAGGCTTAAAAATGTGAGCACGAGGCTTTGATACCAATTGAAAGGATCAAGATGCCCAAGAGGGGGGGTGAATTGGGCTAATTCTAAATTTTCTTGCAATAATCAAATCCTATGGATAGCCCAATTAACCCCTTGTGCCTAGACAAAGTGTAGCTCCCCCTTGATCCGCGCAAGGATCAAGTGCTCTCTACGGGTTGATTCTTCGACACTCCGTCGCGGCGAATCACCCAAAACCGCTCACAACTTGAGTTGGGTCACCCACAAGCTCCGCCGGGTGATCACCAGCTCCCAATCACCACCAAGCCATCTAGGTGATGGCGATCACCAAGAGTAACAAGCACGAACTCTCACTTGACCACGCGAAGCCTAATGAGAAGATGGATGCACACTTGTCTACTCTTGATTCACTAATGAGGTTTCACTCTTGGATTCTCAAATCACAAACACCTCACTAGGACCTTGCTCTTCTTGGCACTCACAAATGTGTTTCTCAGCTGTTGGAATGAGCAAAAGTGACTCCACACTCGAGTGGAGCTTCTATTTATAAGGCAGCCTGAAAAACGAACCGTTATGAGCTTCTGCGGGATGACCGGACGCTCCGATCATATTGACCGGACGTTCCGGTCAGTTCAACCTGCGCAACAGTTTCCAAGTGATGACCGGACGCTGACAGGGTCCGGTCAGCACTGACCGGACGCGTCCGGTCGATCTTGGATGCTTACTGTAATCGATCGGACGCTGGATACTCAGGGTCCGGTCACCACTGACCGGACGCGTACGGTCACACTTTCTCAAGTCTGGACCCTTACTGGAGTCGACCGGACGCTGGCCCCCAGTGTCCGGTCACACGACCTTCCAGCGTCCGGTCACTCCAGACATGTTCTCCTCAGTCAAATGAACTGACCGGACCCTGCGGCCAGCGTCCGGTCGCACCGGAGCCAGCGTCCGGTCAATATTTGACCCTCCATTCACTTCCAACTCTCGATCATATGAGAATGAAGTTTGCTCCAAAGGATCTTAGGCATTCATAGGAGCTACCTAGAGCTAGTTTTAACAAGTGTGCACCACACCTAACTCACTAGACTCAACTAGGTCAAGCTACCCGTTCATACCCCCCTTCATAGTACGGCCAAAGGAAAAACAAAGTCCTAAACTACTCTAAGTGTCTCTCCAACTTCAAGTGACACTTAGAACTAGTTATCCTTAACCTTGTCGTCCATCCTTTGAAAACCAAAACGATTTCCATCGTGGGGGCATGACAACCTCAATTGCCCAATCGATCTCCATTACCATGACCTAACTTAATTGCCTCTGCAAAACACACGTTAGTCATAGTAATCTTGTATTGACATTAATCACCAAAATCCACTTAGGGGCCTAGATGCTTTCAAGTTTTAATTCGTAGAAAAAAAAGAAGACACATCTTCCCCTTCTACCCCTGCCTGCCGTTTTCTTTATCAAAACGGATCAGCCCTCTCTCCCGTTACTCCCTCTCCTCCATCCCCAGTGGCATCCTCCTCTTAGGCCTGCCCCCATGCCGCTTTTCTCCTCTACCGACGCTAGCCTTCCCCCGCGCAGCGGTGCGAGCTCACGAGCTGCTGACAGCCGAGGACGAGGCTGGGAAGGCGTCGAATGCCGTCCCGCTGCGGCTCGTACGCCCCGCCAGGTACCCAGCGCCGACGCCATAGACCTCGTCGCCGCCGCCGTTGCTCCTTTCATTCTCTCTTCTCATGTCGAGTTGGGGATTGGGATCGGACGGGGTCACAGCGCGAGGGAGAACTCACTGGGAGGCTTCGCTCGTTGGGATTCTTGGCCTGCCGCGGGACCAACACCGACCGCGCGGCCTTCCCGCAACACGAGTCAGGTCTGTGGCGGCGCGAGCAGGTCCACACCGACCGTGAGGGCTTCCCACAGAGCGAGCCTGGTCTGTGATGGCGCGAGCGATCTCTGTGGGGCTGAGCGAATCTGGCAAGCGGCCGCGAGCTCCATGGAGCTAGCTCTGTCGGGTGGCCAGGAGCTCTAGACGCGACCTCCGAACAAAACGGTCCACATGCGTGCTACGTCGGGCATCCGCCACCACAGGCTCTCTGCACCCGTCGCCATGAGGCTCCCCGCGCCCGCCGCCGGCATCCACCACCACACCTGGTGCGGGGAACGGTGACTATGGAATAAGGAGAAAGCAGACAGGGGTAGAAGGGAAGATGTTTCTTCTTTTTTTCCCACGAATTAAAACTACCTAAAATGTATTTTAGCGGGTTACACCAGTTTCATAATGACAAACGAGCGAAACCATTTTACGGGATGGTAAAAATGTGAAACCAGTTTTTTTTAATGATGGGTGAAATGCCAAAGTCTCTCCCCCCCCCCTCGCTGCCAATAGCCAGAGTGGCCCTACGCGGCGTCCGCCTGATGCTTCTGTCGAGGATGTGGATATCTGTGAACGCCGGGTGGAGCGAACCCATCGGCATCCTGCATCCCCTCTCGCCGGCGTCCCTGCACCGAATCTCCCGCGAGCAACGCACAAAGGAATTTCATAAACAAGCTTACCAAGAAGACAGTGGGTTTGTTCCCCCAGCCACCCGCTGTGCCAAAGAGCACGGGCTCCTCCTCCCACCTCTGTCCCTCGCCGAAGCAAGAGGACGACTGGTCTGGAAGCTGAGTTCGTTGGAATGCCGGATATTGGTTCTCGTAAGACGGTTATGCGCTCCCTTGGCATCGAGCTGGAGCACGAACATGTCAATCAGAGGGCCGTGGATGACTACGCCAAATTATTCAGTGGCTCCCTCTCGGCGTCCCATGTTCAGGCCCTCGCGGCTCTGTTTGGTTGGTCTCCTCCCGAGGGTTACAGGTGCCCCGGTGTGATGGTAACCACCTACTGAGTTGGGCTCCTTGGTCGCATTTTCTTTCCGTTGACTTATGGATCCATTGATGATTCTCATTTGGAATGTGCGGGGCTTAAACTCTATGGCATGTCAAGATTCTGTTCGCTTGCTGGTTCAGTCCATTAGAGCGGATGTTGTTTGGCTTCAAGAAACAAAGATGGAGTCTATTTCTCAGTGGCTTGTTCTTTCTATGCAGGGTCCAGAATTATGTCATTTCACGGTGGTGTCGTCTGTTGGTGCTAGTGGAGGGATCCTTGTTGCATGGAGGCAAGACATTGGCCCTGCTGGAAGCACTCGGGTGGACGCTCATTGTGCTTCGATTCAATTCCTCCCGGCTGACGGCGAACCTTGGTGGCTAACATGCGTGTATGGCCATAAGGGAATGATGAGAAGATTAATTTCCTGCAAGAACTCCACTCGATTTGCACTCACTGCCAGGGCCCATGGGTGGTTGCTGGGGATTTTAATCTTATATATAAGGAGGAAGATAAGAACAATGCAAACTTGAATCGTGCTATGATGGGTCGCTTTCGTCGTGCTTTGGACGACTTGGCTCTCAAGGAGTTGCCTCTCACTGGTCGTAAATTCACTTGGAGTAGTGGTGGTGATTCACCTACTCTTAGCAAGTTAGACAGGGTTTTCTCTTCTATTGAGTGGGAAACTTTATTCCCAAACTGCTTGCTGCGAAGTGCAGCTTCTCAGGACTCAGACCATTGTCCTCTCATCCTTGGATTGAACGATATGTTGCCTGGCAAGGGCAGGTTCCACTTTGCGTCATTTTGGCCTTGTCTGGTTCTATTCCAGATTTCCAGGAGGTAATTGCCCAGGCCTGGGGCTCGGTGGAAGCAAGATCCTGCCCCCTGGAGACTTTGTCACTGAAGTTTAAGTTCTTAACCAGAGCATTGGAGCCAAAAAAGCATCGGTCATATTAGTACCCAGCTTGGTCTGGCCAGAGAAATTATCCACCAACTTTGATACATAAGCCTAGTGCTAAAGCACTTATATCTTACTTTTTCTGTACTTTTACTTTTCTCGGCTTCCAGCCCAGTGGTAGGAATATGCTCAGCATCCACTTTAGTGGTTAGAATATGTTGTAGCAAGTGGGAGCCCTCCTGCCTATAAAAGGCAAGGGAGTGTCATTGTAAAAAACAAGCCATTGCATTTCTTTTCAATCCAAGCGGCCAAGGGGCAACAGTTCCCAAATTTGAATCTGAGGTCTATTTGGGCCAACAATTGGTATCTATAGCCTAGGGTTCTTGAGTAGGTGAGCGCCATGTCGACCGCCAGCCAGATAGAGAGAGAGAGCGCCGCCGTCGGTGCGGTGATCAGCCCCGGTGGTGACGCAGCAAGAGTCGGAGCTAGAGATCACGCGATGCGCCTTGCTGCCGAAGAGGCAGCGGCTGCGGCTCAAGCCGCGGTGGCTGCCGCTGTGGCACTACGCGCCGAGATGGAGCGGCAGGAGCCGGAGCCAGCGGGAGGAGGGTCGCGCAATCCGATTGGGCGCCGCCGCCAGTCGCCGTCACCAGAGCGGCGTCGTGGTCACCACGGGTGCTCCCCGGTGCTGCAAATGGTCTACCGCGACGCCGGAACAGGGACGCCATGGCCGATGCTCACCAAGGCAAACTACCACGAGTGGAGCCTGCTGATGAAGGTCAAGTTGCAGGCTCAACGGTTGTGGGAGGCAGTACACGTCGGCGGTGACAGCTACGACGACGATCGCCGGGCGCTGGAGTTCCTGTGCGCCGCCGTCCCAACCGAGATCGGCTCTTCCCTCGCCAACAAGGCTACGACAAAGCTGGCGTGGGAAGTGATCGCCGCGGCACGTGTCAGCGATGATCGCGTACGCCAGGCAATGCTGCAGCGCCTTCGAGGGCAGTGGGAAGGCCTCGCCTTTTAGCCCGGTGAGCAAGTCGAGGACTTCGCCGTGCGGCTGACCAACCTGATGGAGCAGATGGTGCGCAATGGCGACACCGACCTCATGGAGGAGCGCGAGGTGGAGAAATTCCTTTGCTGCATGCCGAAGAAGTACGCGCAGATCGTCATGTCGATCGAGACGCTTCTCGACTTCGAGCAGCTCACCATCGAGGACGTGACCGGGAGGCTCAAGGCGGTGCAGGATCATGAATAGGGGCCTCACGCCGAGCCGAACATCGCCAGAGGCAAGTTGCTGTATACGATGGAGCAGTGGCGCGCCCTCGAGAAGAAGAAGAAGGAAGGATTTGGACCATCCGGCTCCTCCAAGGAGCGTCGTCAGCGACCATGCGGCGGCAAGAAGAAGAAGAAGGGCCCCAGGGTCAGGCAGGCGGTGCCGCCGATGAGCGCAAGGCGACCCAGGATGACACCTGCAACAACTGTGGTAGGTCTGGCCATTGGGCCAAGGACTGCCGCCTTCTTCCACGCCACAGTGGGCAGGCTCACGTCGCGCAAGTAGGGGTGGAGGATGCTGCTCTGTTCCTAGTGCACGGGTGCATCGAGCCGCAGCAAGAAGCAGGGGAGGGGGTGAAAAGGTCCAAGCTTTCCCCTGTCCACGAATGCTGGCTCCGCACATATCCACCTTGACGAACCGCGCGCCCACACCTTCCTCGGCAAAGGCACAGACGATGACAAGATCGACGGCTGGTACCTCGACACCGGTGCCACGCACCACATGATTGGTTGGCGCGAGTTCTTCTATGACCTGGACTCTGGCGTGAAGGGCTCCATCAAGTTCGGTGACACCTCCGCCATCGAGATCAAGGGAGTCGGCTCGATCATCTTCAAGGCCAAGACGAGAGAGCAGCGCCTCCTCACCGGCGTGTACTACATCCTAGCCTTGAGAAACTCCATCATCAGTGTCGGGCAGCTGGACGAGAATGTCTCGCGGGTGGAGATCGAGGATGGTGTGCTACGTATCTGGGATAGAAGTCGCCGCCTTCTCGCTAAGGTGAACCGGGGAAGCAACCGCCTTTACGTGCTTCATGTGCAGGTGGTGCACCCCCTTTGCCTTGCCATGTGCCGGGATGATGAGGCGTGGCGCTGGCATAAGCGTTTTGGGCATCTTCACTTCGACGCCCTGAAGCAGCTCGGCAAGGAGATGGTCCGTGGCATGCCCTGCGTCGACCACGTCGAGCAGCTCTGCGACACCTATGTGGTGACCAAGCTGAAGCGTCAGCCCTTCCCGCATCAAGCCTCCTACCGCGCCATCGAGCAGCTTGAGCTGGTGCACGGTGACCTCTGCGGTCCAGTGTCACCGGCCACTCCTGGAGGTCGACGCTACTTCCTACTACTCGTCGATGACGCTACCAGCTACATGTGGGTCGTGCTGCTCGATGTAAGGAAAATGGACCCTAGGCCCATTTACTTTGGATTTTGGTGTTTGATGACCAACACAACCAAATTGGACTAATGAATTTGCAAGTGATTGTTTTGTAGTCCAATAGGGTGCAAGACGTGACTTGCACGAAGGCGACGTGATGATCCGATGACCAACACCATAAGCAAGACCCTAGAAGCACAAGAGAAGACCCAAGATATCAATCAAAGTCCAAACACGAAGATAGAAACCAAGCCGTACACAAGATCACGAAGAAACGAGCTCACAGAGATGACCGGACGCTGGCGGAAAGTGACCGGACGCTCCGATCAAGAGGCTCGGCAAACAGGCGTCAGCAGCAACGACCGGACGCTGGATCAGACGCTGGCGTCAAATCGACCGGACGCAGAACTGCAGCGTCCGATCGAGTACAGAAAGGTTCTAGAGCGGTGAAATTGCGACCGGACGCGTCCGGTGGCATGTGACCGGACGCTGGCAGCGTCCGATCAGTTGATCGCGGCTCTAACGGTCGGGACGACCGGACGCGTCCGGTCAGGACGTGATCAGCGTCCGGTAAGTAGCAAAAAAAACGGGATTTCGTCCCTAACGACTACTTTCTCAGTGGGGCTTATAAATACAACCCCCAACCGGCCAAATGATATGTGTGGAGCTGAGGAAACATATCAAAGGTGTTGATACACCATTTTAGTGATCTCCACTTGCATAGTGCTTAGTTGTTCATTAGGTGATTAGCGTAGGTGCTTTACGAAGTGCTTAGGTTGATTAGAGGATCGCTTATGCGCTTGCTCTAGGTTTAGGCCTAGTGTTTAGTGAGGTTTGCATACCTCTTACCACTCGGTGCTTGCACGCACCATTGTTGTACATAGGAGGGGCTTGTAGTCTTGCGAGATCACACCAACCGCGGTTGTGGTGTGGCCGCCACCGTGTACCGGAGAGAACAAGGCCCGTGGCGTTTCGACCTGAAGCTTGATAGTGAAGACGGCGGGGAGCATCCGGGTGAGACTTGCCGAAAGGCACGTCGGAGACCCACTTGCGCGTGGGGAAGGCCCGAGGCTATCCACAGAGTTACCCGACCGAGAGCTTGGCCCTTGCGAGGGATTCCTTGCGAGGGGCTCCAACGAGAACTAGGGGGAAGCTTGCGCGCTTCTCGATACCTCGGTAAAAATACCGGAGTCATCGACGGGAGTTTGCATATCTCTACCTTGCTCTTTAGCTTCTGCATTTACATTGATTGTATTACTCCTTTTGCAGTAGAGATAGCAACACACTAGCAAAACCATAGTTGCACATTTAGATAGTTTATCTTTTGCATAGGTTTTGCTAAGGTTAGAAAAAGAGGCCATTGTTCAGAGTTAGAATTTTAAGTTGCCTAATTCACCCCCCCCCCTCTTAGGCGTCATGGTCCCCTACACTCGACTCCAAGGTTGCAGTTGCAGACGCCATCAAGCGCCACCAGGCAGCCGCGGAGAAGGAGTGCGACCGCAAGCTCCGGGTGCTCCGCACGGACAACTGCGGCGAGTTCACGGCGTACTGCGTCGACGACGAGATTCAGCGCCGCTACTCCACGCCCTACTCACCGCAGCAGAAACGGCGTGGTCGAATGCCGTAATCAGACGATGGTGGCAGCGGCATGCACCCTCCTCAAGCAGCGCGGTATGCCGGCGCTCTACTGAGGGGAGGCCGTGATGACCGCCGTACACCTGCTCAACCGCTCGCCGACAAGTGCACTCGACGGCAAGACGCCATATGAGGCCTGGCACGGGCGCAAGCCGGCGGTCAACTACCTGCGTGTCTTCGGCTGCCTCACTTTCGTCCAGGAGCTAAACCACGTCGGCAAGCTCGATGATCGCAGCTCGTCAGGGGTCTTCATCGGCTATGTAGAGGGGGCTAAGGCCTACCGCGTGCTCGACCCAAAGACACGACGCATGCGCGTGGCTCACGACATCATGTTCGACGAAGGACGCAGCTAGGCATGGGACAAGGCGGTGGACGACGGGATGGCAACCACGCTCCACGACTTCACCGTTGAGTACGTCGAGTATGCGTGGGTGAGAGGTGCTGAGGGAGCACAAGGTGCATCCTCATCGACGACTGGGTCTTCATCACCAGCGTTGACCTCTTCACCAGCTCCACTGCGCTTGCCATCACCAAATCCGGGGGAGCTCGGAAGCCCATCGGTGGTGGTTGAGAGCTTATCGACAGCAGCGCCGACCTCTCCGACGCACTAGTCGACCTCTTCGGCGCATCAGCTTACCTCTCTGACACACCAACCGACCTCCTCGGCATCTTCTACCTCGCTCGCTGCAACACCAGAGCACACAGGGCGGCAGGAGGTCGAGTACGCGACGCCACTTGAGGATGATGAAGACCACCTGGATGCCTACTATGACGATGAGCCCCTCCGATACCTCACGGTGTCAAACATCCTCGGAGAGCAGTCCCCACCAGACCAGCCCGAGCAGCTCTTCGCCCAGCTACATCTGACGCACGCTAGTGAGCCGACCACTTATGCTGAGGCGCAGGGTGATCCGACGTGGCGGGCGGCGATGGAGCAGGAGCTCAAGTCCATCGAGCAGAACCGCACCTGAGAGCTGGTGCCACTACCTGACGGCCACCGCCCCATCACCCTAAAGTGGGTGTTCAAGCTCAAGAAGGATGAGCTGGGCGCGGTGATCAAGCACAAGGCGCGGTAGCGCGCGGCTTTGTCCAGCAGAAGGGGATCGACTACGACGACGCTTTCGCCCCATGGTGCGCATGGAGTCAGTCCATGTCCTCCTCGCACTGGCGGCTCAAGAGGGGTGGCAAGTCCACCACATGGGCGTGAAGTCCGCCTTCCTCAACGGCGACCTCAAGGAGGAGGTCTAGTGTGCCAGCCACCTGGCTATGTCGTCGCCGGAGAAGAGTGGAAGCTGTACCACTTGCGCAAGGCACTCTACGGCCTGTGCCAGGCACCGCGCGCCTGGAACGCGAAGCTTGACGTCACACTCAAGAAGATGGGCTTCAAGCAGAGCGCGCATGAGGCGGCGGTGTACCGGCGAGGCAGCGGACGCAACATCCTACTGGTCAGCGTCTACGTCAACGACATCATCATCACCGGCGCTGAAGAGCAGAAGGTGGAGGTGTTCAAGGCGCAGATGAAAAAGGCGTTCGACATGAGCGACCTCGGCCTCCTCCGCTTCTACCTCGGTGTCAAAGTGCGCTAGGACGCCAGCGGGATCGCCCTTCGCCAAACCCACTACACCAAGCGCATCCTCAAGCTCGACGGCATGACAGGCTGCAATCCGACCCACACCTCAATGGAGGAGAAGCTCAAGCTGAGTCGGGAGAGCACGGCGAAGGTTGATCCAACCCATTATCGGCGGCTGATCGAGAGCTTGCACTACCTGGTCCATACCCGGCCAGACATCACGTTCGCCGTCGGGTACATGAGCCGGTTCATGGAGCGGCCGACGATGGAGCATCTACAGGCCGTTAAGCGAATCCTGCGCTACGTGGCGGGCTCCCTCAACTACGGTCTCCACTATGGAAGGGCCCCCAACATAGCGCGGTTCGTCGGCTACTGCGATAGCGACCTCGCCGACGTTGTGGACACCAGCAAGAGCACAACCGGGACGATGTTTTTCCTCGGTGATTGCTTGGTCACCTGGTAGTCCCTCAAGCAGAAGGTGGTGGCCTTCTCAAGCTATGAAGCGGAGTACATCGCCACCACCACTGCAGCAACTCAGGCACTATGGTTGTCAAGGATGCTGGCAGAGCTCCTTGGCAGGAAGGTGGATGTGGTTGAGCTGAAGGTGGATAGCAAGTCTGCTCTAGCTCGGACCAAGAACCCTGTCTTCCATGAAAGAAGCAAGCACATCCGCATCAAGTATCACTTCATCAGAGATTGCCTGGAGGATGGGAGCATCAAGGCCAGCCACATTGCCACTACTGATCAGCTAGCTGATATTCTCACTAAGTCGCTGGGGAAGACCAAGTTCCAGGAGATGAGGAAGAGGATTGGGCTACAGCAGATCACCTCCAGTGCTTGACACAAGGCTTAGGGAGAGAACTGATAGATAAGCCTAGTGCTAAAGCACTTGTATCTTATTTTTCCCGCACTTTTACTTTCCTTAGCTTCCAACCCTAGTGGTAGGAATATACTCAGCATTCATTTTAGTGGTTAGAATATGTTGTAGCAAGTGGGAGTCCCTCTGCCTATAAAAGGCAAGGGAGTGTCATTGTAAAAAACAAGCCATTATATTTCTTTTCAATCCGAGCGGCCAAGGGCCAAGCTGCCCTCTAGTAGTTTCCAAATCTAAATATGAGATCTATTTAGGCCAGCAAACTTGAGATTGCTCATGACACCGGACAGCTTTCAGAAGGGGAGCTCTGGCTATTGCACTCGTTGAAGAAACATTCTCTTGCTTTGAGTTTCCTCCAAAGAACAATTGCTCGGGTCAGGTCGAGGATTAGTTGGTTAAAGGATGGTGATGCTAACACGGCTCTCTTCCACTCTCATGCTCGCCATCGGAAGAGGAAGAATTTCATCTCAAAAATAGTATCAGAGGAACAGGTGCTGACAAATCATGAAGACAAGGCTGCTGCAATCTTTGAGTTCTATAATTAGTTGTTGGGTACAAGTGTCCAGCGAGACTTAACCATCAATCTGGATGAGTTAGATTTGAGCCAACATGATCTCGCTGACCTGGATCTACCATTTACAGAAGAAGAGGTGTGGGTTACCATCAAGCACCTACCTCCAGATAAGGCTCCAGGGCCAGATAGTTACACAGGATGATTCTACAAGACATGTTGGCCAATCATCAAGAAGGATATAATGGCAGCCATTGCAGTTATACAACGAGGGAATTTCAGGAATTTTCATCTTATTAATTCAGCCCTGTTAACCCTCCTGCCCCAAAAAAAATGATGCGACAATGGTTAAGGATTTTCGACCAATTAGTCTCATTCATAGTTTTGCCAAGCTGATCACAAAGCTGCTAGCCAACCGCTTAGCAGGGAGACTCAATGAGCTTGTATCGGCCAACCAAAGTGCTTTTGTGAAAGGGTGTTGTATCCATGACAATTTCATTCTTGTCCAACAGACCACCAGGTTCTTACATCAACAAAAACAGCCACGTATCCTTTTGAAGCTTGACATTTCTAAAGCATTCGACTCTGTATCGTGGCCATTCCTTTTAGAGGTTCTTCAGAGAAGGGGTTTTGGGCCCAAGTGGTGGGATATGATCAATGGCTTGCTTGGCTCATCATCTTCTAGGGTGTTGCTTAATGGGGTCCCCAGGGAGGTCTTTTATCACCGGCGAGGGCTACGGCAAGCCGACCCATTGTCTCAAATGCTTTTTATTCTGGTGATGGACGTCCTAAATAGCCTGATTGAAAAAGCTAGCATGGAAGGTCTGTTGCAGCCCCTTTCCACTCGGAGTATCCATCATCGTGTCTCCCTTTATGCCGATGATGTGGTTCTGTTCCTTCATCCAGTCGCCACTGACCTGCAAATGGTAGATGCTTTGTTACAGTTGTTTGGTGCTGCTATGGGGCTCAGAACCAATATCCAGAAAAGTTGTGTCTCACCTATTCAATGTTCTGAGGATGACTTGGCTTTGGTGCAGACTCATTTTCCATGTGAAATCCAGGATTTTCCTTGCAAATATCTCGGCCTTCCTCTTTCTCTAAAGAAATTAACTCGAGCACAGTTGCAACCTTTGATTGAGAAAGTGGCTGATCATCTGCCAGGGTGGAAGGCTGATTTGTTAAACAGGGCTGGTCGGGCTACATATGTACAATCGGTTCTCACTTCCGTACTGATCTATTTTGCTACTGCCTTGGAGCTTCCTCCATGGTGTTTAAAGGCGGTAGACAAGATTCGTCGTAATTTCCTCTGGAGAGGCAGGAAGGAGACAAATGGTGGACACTGTTTGATTGCATGGCCCAAGGTTAGTTGTCCGAAGGAATTAGGAGGTTTGGGTATCTTGGACCTATAGAAATTTGGTTGGGCTCTCAGGGTTAGATGGCTGTGGCTGAGTAAAACTGAACCTGATAAGCCATGGGCAGCCTTCCCTATCACAATTCATGGGAATGCCCAAGCTCTTTTCGTCTTGGCTGTGACCACAAAGGTTGGCAATGGGGCAAACACTAATTTCTGGACTGATAAATGGCTGAATGGGTCTTCTATTGAGCTACTGGCCCCTCGTCTATTTGCATGTGTTCCAAAAAGGCGGGCAAGAAGGCGCACTGTTAGGGGAGCGCTAATGGATAATAGTTGGGTGCAGGATATCCGAGGCCACCATTCTGTTGCAGCCTTGGCTGACTATCTAGATATTTGGGACTTGGTCCAGGAAGTAGTACTTCAACCTGGGGTTGATGATGTTCACAAATGGAAATTTGAGGCTTCAGGAGAATTCTCTACCAAATCGGCGTATGAGGCGTTCTTCTTTGGAGCAATCCTTTTTGAGCTAAGCAAATTGATTTGGAGTAACTGGGCTCCCAGGAAGTGTAAATTTTTCCTCTGGTTAGTAGCACATAGTTCAACAGATAAGTGTCGCGGAAATGCGTATGTTGCGTTGGATTTGCGGTCATACAAGAAGGGATCGAGTTCGGAACGATGATATACGTGAAAGATTAGGGGTAGCACCAATTGAAGAAAAGCTTGTCCAACACCGGTTGAGATGGTTTGGACATGTCCAACGGAGACCTCTAGAGACACCGATGCGTAGTGGAATCCTAAGCCTGGATAGTAACGCGAAGAGAGGCAGAGGAAGACCGAAGTTGACTTGAGTAGAGGCAATAAAAGGAGACTTGAAATGATGAAATATACCCAAAGACTTAGCCTTAGATAGGAGTGCTTAGAAAACAGCTATTCACGTGCCTGAACCTTGATTGCTTCTGCTGGGTTTCAACTATAGCCTACCCCAACTTGTTTGGGACTTAAAGGCTTGTTGTTGTTGTTGTGGTGGTGGTGGTGGTTAGTAGCACATAACCGTTGTTGGACTGTTGATAGACTTGCTCGACGTGGTCTGCCCCATCCTCAACATTGCCCATTTTGCGACTAGGAGGATGAAACAATTCAGCACCTCCTGTGTTCACGTGTCTTCTCACGGCAATTTTGGCACCAGCTGCTCCGTCGTTTTGGATTACCGGATGTTGCACCTCAACCAAGTTCGGCAAGGTTCTTTGATTGGTGGCAACAAGCTGGCAGCACTTTCAACAAGGACGTTGGGCGAGGCTTTAACTCGCTGGTCATGCTAGGTGCTTGGATCTTTGGAAGGAAAGAAACGACATAGTGTTTAATGGTGTCTCGCCCAGGTTGGATCGGGCGCTTCTCCTTGCACAGGATGAGGCAGATCACTGGATGCTGGCAGGCGCCAAGGGTCTCAGAGGTCTGGTGGCTGCTGCTAGTCGTGGTGGTTAGAGGTTTTGGTCGTTTCTAAATATAAACAGGCACGTTTGTAACAAAAAAGGCTAGGTGTGTGCAGTGTGGTGTGAGTTTTGTATTGGCTATTTTGAGCCTTCCTTTTTATCCCTATCTTAATGCAATGATACTCAGCTCTCATGCGTATTCTAAAAAAAAATGACAATTGTGTTCATTATTGCATCTCATGTTATAACTGATATCGACTCGAGTGGTAAGTTTATATGGATATACACTCAGAAACACGGATATGGCAGGGAAGGTGCGTATCCCGTATCGGATACGTATCCGATATGGATACGTCTGGGATACGGTCAGGATGCGTATCCGCGGCGTGTCCGCGTATCTCTGCTTATTTGGGCTGGAAACAAAGAAAAGGAAATGTTTCGGCCCAGTCGATACGACCCAGCCAACTTACCACCATCCCATTCTGCCTTTGCCCTACTCCCGACCCCTCCCACGCGCAGTCCGCCTCACGCAGCCGCCTCCGCCTCCCGATTGGCCAACTCCCCCACGCAGCGCCCGTGTCCGCCGCCCACCGGCGACCAGCCTCCGCCCTCGCCGGCGACAAGGAGCCCCCGCGACGGCGACGAAGAGCTGCACCCCGCCTCCAGCAACGAGCCCCTGCGACGGCAACGAAGAGCTGCGCCCGGCCGGCTGCAACGCCAACGAGCCCCTGCGACGGCGGGTCGGAGACTGCACCCTGCCTCGTGCCCCCTGCTTAGGTGATTTCCTCTCCCTCCCCAATCCAATTTAGATCTGAGCCATCATTTGACTTCTCCCCTCCTCCAAACTGCTGCACTGGGGAGCACCCACCAGTCCGCCATGGCCGCAGCCAGCTCCCGCAATGCAGGGGAGAGATGCAGGGGAGAGGACGATTCAACAACAAAGCAAGCTCCTGGCGACATCCCATGAGTACATCCCCTTCCCCATTCTGGATCTACTCTGCTGCAGTTCTTGTTGCTTGGTTTTGCCCTGATTAGTATTGGCCATGCTTGATTGCTTGCATGCAGTAGATGACCTCTCCAAATTTGGGTCCTAGCATCGGGTCTGTGGCCACCGGCCACAACCACAACATACGATAGGGGGGCTCTCTGTTCCTGACTTCTCATGTTCTAGAATTTTAGTAATTGGGGATTCATCCAGTATGGTTGGACTTGGATCATCTGTGAAAACAAGAAACCTACAAGGTAATCTGGTGATGTATATATCACGTATGATTGCATGTAGAGTATTGAACTAATGATTAATTGATTAGTGATTACTCAAGTTATAGACTTTCAGAATTTTAATTTACATTATACTTATTTATTAAAAAAATTGTAAAACGTATCCACGTATCGTGTTTTCTGGAAATTGCCGTATCCGCGTATCCGTATCCTTCCGATACCGATACGCGTATCCGTATCCGTGCTGCATAGGATATACATGTAAATTTGGATACAAACTCTAGTTTGCTGAGTATATTAAGTATGTACATCAGTTGATTGTCTGATCTATAGCTGTAATGCATTTTTGTATGTTTATTGCTTAGCCATTATTTGAACTTTCTCACTGTTTTCATAAGCAGCTAGACTTAAATACATTGGCCTCTATCTTTATATTTTCAGTTTGATTTTGACAGAACTGTAGGCACTCATCTCCATTCCTGTACCTCATTAGCAATGCAAGGGTTCGCCTTCTTATTAATGTTTCTTCTTGCCTTCATCTTTTCTGCAGATTTAATTGACTATATGATTGGAAATGGGCAGCATCTCAAAGTTTTTCATTTGTTACAATTTTTTTTAATTTGGAGGACAAGTATCCTCCATTTTCTCTTCTGAAGGGATACATTGAGAAGGCCAAGCAGACTTCTGTGGAGCTATTTAGAAAGAATGAAACACACAAGTCCTTGGTATGAACTACCCCTTGTGACTCTAAAATCAAGTATTTTACTGACAGGAATTATATGGTGCCCAGGGTAGCGCGAACCCTGGACATCCAGGCCATTACGCTGTAAAGTCAAGATTTGTTCTGACGGAGAGAAATTTGAGGCCGCTATTCATCTGTTGACAGATTTTTTAGGGTGGGAATGCATACCTCCTCCAGGGTGTTGAGCTCACTCTTTTCATTGTCCGGTGATCTCCAATAACTCTGGCGGGTTATTGTTTCAGGTTGGGGTATGAGGTTTTGGTATTGGGGATCTTGGTGGCCTCCATCTGTAGAGGTATGGCTGGGGGTTGCAGGTAGGTCACCGGTACGGTGGGGGGAATCGCGAGACGGCGGTGGACAGTGGTTGGGAAGGCATGGAGGCAGGGGCATTGTGCTCAGAGTGCTTAGTGCGGTGGAGGGCAGTGGAGGAGGTGGGGGAGCAGGATCCATGGTGAGGGAGGGAGGCGCTGTGCATGCGGCACGTGGGGGGGGGGGGAGTTTGGGTGGGGATCGAGACAATGACAGCTCTGTTTCCCTCCGTCTACGATGAAGGCCAGGATGTCCAGGATGCACATCCTGGTGGACATAGAAACCGGGTTGTTTCAGCGATCACCTTTAAATCCTTAATCATAACTTTCTAAGTTGGGAAAATTGGCTACGTACCATTGAAAGATGTCAAGTTTAGCAAAGTACCATTAAAAGATTGCTTCTTTGCTATGTAGCACTGAAAGGTCCAAAGTTATTGGTTTCTACCACTTCCGTTAACTTCAATAACGTTGCCGTTGTATCTCCACTTCTCGAGTCATCTTCTTCGAAGCCTTTTCACGACGAACACGGGAAAACAGCCGGCGAGGATGGCGTCGAACTTGGGGCATACACGTGTGCATGGGGAGGGCCGCAGGCATGCCCGACACTCGTCGTTGCCAGCCCGGGCGGCGAAGGCTGCCAGGGCAGCGGGGCCCGTCTCGGGTGCGGCGAGCGGCGGCGCTCGGGGAAAAGCCCCAATGCTAAGCAGGTGGACGCGATTGAGAGGTCAGGAGGGTGCGCTGGTGTGTGTGCTCACCGGAGAGTCGAATCGGCAGGGGAGTGGCGCAGTACGTTGAGCCGGACCTCGGCGACATCGGTGGCGTTCCCTGCGGGCGGGCCCAAGTTTCCCATCCTCACCATGGCGGCGGCAAAGTCGGTTGCGAAGACCGTCATGTTGGCGGCGTACGCGCGAACGAGCGCAGCAGCCGTGGTGCCTGGTCCGAGCAGCCGTTGCCGTACAACGACTGGTCTGAGCGCAGCAGCACGCGGCAGGCGAGCAGGTCCCGGAAGCAGCACGCGGCAGGCGAGCAGGTCCCGGAAGCAGCACGCGGCACCGTCCACCTCGGCCCGCCGAGCTGCACGCCAACGTGGCCCCGGGTCACGCTCGGCTTGCGCTGCGTGACGCATGCGGCCTTGAGCGGACACCGAGGCCGGTCGGTCAAGGCCGAGTGGCCATCATGGATGGCGGTGCTGCTCCAGGTGGGGAAAAGCAGGAGAGAGATGGAGAGGAAGAGAGAGAGGGATCAGAGGTTGTGGGGCTCCGTGCCCGGCGTGGGTGGCAGTGGTGCAGGTGGGGCTGGGTCGTCAGCAAGGCAGCCTCGCTCCACGTCCAGGGTCCGAGGGAGAGGGAGATGACTTGGAGAGGGAAATGTTTCGAAGAAGATGACTTGAACGGAGAGACAACGGGAACGTTAGCGAAGTTAACGGAAGTGGTAGAAACCAATAACTTTGTGATCTTTCGGTGCTACATAGCAAAGAAGAAATCTTTTAATGGTACATAGCTAAACTTGACATTTTTTAATGGTACATAGCCAATTTTCCCTTCTAAGTTACATAGCATTGTGGTTTTACCTGGCTACAGATTTTGGAACAAGTTCTGTTGTAGATATAAATGCATATTGATCAAATAAATCTGCTTTCTTGTCAACTATATTTGTTTCTGTCTTTTGTTTCCTTTTCACATTTACAATGAAGGAAGAAAGCACATACACATACTGCACTGGCGCACTTGCATGGCACATGAGTGTGCCACCTATCTGATTCACACCCCTAGAAAAGCCATATACCTCTGGTAAATGGGGAAAGTACTCACGCATGTGTACATAGAATATGGTGTCTAGATTTCAATCCAGGGTGGAGTCATAAAACTCCATCCCACCAAGTGGTGGGTACTCAAATTTGTTGTTTGTTAGCTGAATGGTTTTGCATCTTGCCTATGTGCAGAACTTGGCTATACCAAAGGAAATATGGATTGCACATCAACTAGCTCAGCATAAACTCGCTGATTCTAGCCAACGCAGTGCTATCTTGGCAGGATTGGTGCATCTAAAAAGAATCAAAGGTCAGGAAATCCCTCAATGCCCTCAACATGGGATTCACAGCATCAGCCAACGAAACGTAAAAAGAGGAACAAGAAGCGCAAGAAAGAGGAGCTGGAGCACCATGAGGCACAGTCAACCAGCAGCAGCAGGCACAGAATGAAAACAAGTTAATCCAAGGAAAGCAACATCAACTGCATCAACAAGAAAATAAAGCGCAAGTGACAGAGCAGCAGCAGCAGCATATGCAACCGCCAAGGCCAGCTACTCTTAAGCTTCCGACACCTGCTGTTCCTCTGGTTCTGAATGTTGCTCAGATCCAAAACTTTGTGCGTCCACCTTACGCTGCTATGCCTGGGGTTCACAATTACCCTGCCCAGCCAGGTTGGCCTGTAGGCCAAGGAATGCCATTTGTACCGCAATTCAGATCACCTCAGTATATGGGTCTGCCATTTAATCCCTTTGCCCTTCATCCTCCGTCCTATCCCAGATAGTGTAGAAGTTCTGGCGTTCTGCATCGATCGCTGAGTGAAACTATGGTGAAGCATAGAAGTTGTATGAAACAGCCCTGTATTGGTTCGTTCTGTAAGTGGTTTTGTGTTCATTTGTTTTATGTGATGACAGTTCTTTCGCAACATGGTGTATGGGCAGTTGCCAATCACTTGCATCGATTTGTTGAATAACTTTATAGGGCAGCTTTTATAGTCTGGTCACGTACACATGTTCAGCGAAGTGCCGCAATGCTTGCAATCTGAAACATATGCACTGTAACAGGAATTAGCCTACTTTTCAGTTACATAAGACATTCACAAATACCTGCACGATGAACATAAATCACTGAAAGAGCAAAAGCATCACGAGATACCTGCACGAGATGAACGTGCATGAATCCTTTTATTTCACAACGAATGCAGGAAGAGTGCTTTTTCTATACACGTTTATTCTATGCCAGAAAGATCAATCATGCTTCTTCAGGTATTGTGACAAGCAACATTTTACGGTCAATGCAATAATATACATGAATAACTACTAGACAAACTTGAAGAGCCATATCCAACATATAAAGTCGATGGTTGTGATTCAGGTATCAGTAACACCGAGGGTAGCTAAACTGTGCATAGCATATACACAAGTCACTGTGGGGACTAAAGCTTTTTTATGGAAAGCTAAGCAAAACCAGTCAGCACCGAACAACTCTCTCTTCTATTTTCGACCATCAGTTTACTACTACAACAGTAACTTCACCGAGTACTACTGTGGCATCAACGGCGGAACACTGGCACGTGATGCTGAGAACGATCATCACAGGACCAAAAATATCGAGGTATGGGAGTGGTACAGGCTGCGAACGGAGCTCTTCGAATTCCTGAAAATGGTTCCTCATGCTGGTTGTTGTTAATTCCTGGCCTGACATATGGAGGTAGCCTTGGGCGTTTATTCTGTTGCTGCAGTTTCTGCCTGCGCTGTTTCCTCTTGCGATGCTTTTTGTTTTGTCCTCTCCTTTTCCGGTTTTGCCACATTTCCCGCTCCGGCGGCTCTTGTTGATTCTGAATGTGCCGATGCTGTGTCTCTTGTGGCTTCTGCTGCTGGTGCTGTTTCTCTCCTGGTTTTGGCTGCAGCCCGTGTGGGTTTCGCTGCTGCTTCTGCTGTTCCACCAGTCGCATTTGTGGCCGCTGCTGGTACTCCTCTTGAAAATTCTGGTGCTGGTGCGAACTTGAAATGGAGGCTGAAACACCTGCTAGATTTTGCTGCTTGTTTGCATACTTGTGTAACAACTGGGTAATTTCTTCCTTGATGCTTTTACGCTGAACAGAATCAATATCGCACCCATCAATTGCGCTCCACGAAAATATTAGAGCATCGACCTTCTTTGCCATCGCTTGATTCTGTTCAACGGATGATTCAAAGGCGTTAAAACAGTTGAAAGCGTAATATGTCTATATCAGTGTTGAAAGTACGATATCAATATGTCATTATGTGGACGCAACAATTTATCCAGGAAGTGGTTCTAATTTTTTTTAACATAAAATGAGCAAGCCGACTTTCAAAGCAGGAGGGGTAGGATTGCAGCACTACGTACTATAATTTCACTACATTATAAGAAGAAAGGCCAATATCTGACCCAAACAGGGCCCAAACCTAGATTGGTGCGTGTGCACATCCAAACCTATCTTAGTTCCTCAGCTGCACTGCTTTAAGAATTGTGAAAAACTTGCTTCAGAAAACCATGAAAAGCACGCTGTATTTTATTTTCCAAATCCAGGACTTCTCAAAGCTAAAAAGGACTACAGATGTGATAAATGGACAATTTCATTTAAGTTGGATTAGCATAACAAGACATCCTTTCCAAGAAACAGAACAGACCAGAGACTCCAGTGTATAGCTTTCCTTGCTTAGTATGTCTTCAGCAGTCTTCTTGGCATTCTCAATATAATCATTCATGATGGTAAGTGGAGGATATTTGTCAGTCAAACTGAAAGTATGTGCCAATCTTATAGCATCGAGTGGCTGCCCATTTTCAATGAAATGGTTGATTGAATCTGCAGAAGAATGAGCCAAACATTAGCAACACAGTTGGTAAACCAATGGGATAGTGATTTCCTTCCAGTTCCACAAGCTACTATTGTAATTAGAATTAGAAAATCTGATAGTGAGGTCTGCAGTGTAAAACTACGAATGGTTCAAAAGATGCTCCACAACACGCAATAACTGCAAACACAACAATGGAAGAAAAAACAGCAACTCATCATATTTCTGTCAGACAGACATAAAATCATCCTGCATTAATGTAGACGGTAGATTCAACTTGCAACCACCAAAGTAGTAGACTGACATAAATCATCTAGGTGACGCCATGACTGAACAATATGACACATATCTAGTTATAAATAATCCCAGCTACTTAAGTGATTAAAATGTCAATTTGGCGGCTGCATCAATAAATGTGAATTTCTCACTAAAAAGGAAAGGAAGTGCATAATACTAACAGGAAAAGGAATAGATCAAAATATTCTGCAATTTGCTTCTCAGTGCCACTGCAATCCGGTTCTAACTTGTAGCAAGTAGAGATTGGCACCACACTTAAGTTTAAGCTGTTATATATTGATCCCGGTAATTACCTTGTCTGGCTTCTGTTATCTCCTCTCTTGTTTGTATTCAGGATCTGTGGATATGTATAAAAGGGTACAATACCTACAGGTGATCTCCTATCCTCAACCCTCATGGGCAGAGAGCCATAGACGCATAGTACGATAGAGGACAGAAAAGAATGGATGCTAAGGTTCGTGCTTTACTTTTAAGTGTGGTTAGCTGGGAGACAGTGCTTGAGAGCATTGGTTGGCATCCACCTGAAGTGAAGCCTATGCGATTCAGAGCATTCTGATTTCTGAATCACAAGTAAACTACCAGTGTACAAACTACAACGTACAGGTGAACGAACGTTCATCTGCGCACACAGCGCCTTAGATATGAGACAAGTAAATTCATCATTAAGAGTCGAAGTCGAGGAACATGTACCAGTCATCTTTCCGATGAGGCCAAGACGCTTGCAGAGCTCAACGTAGTTGTCCTTCACCTGGGGCGCGATATTGTCGAAGAGACGGACGATCTCATCAGCATCGAACTCCGGGACAATGTTGTAAGAAACAATGAAGGTGAGAAGGCCCCATCCGGCCATCCCGCCGATGTCCCTGCCACCCGCACCCGCAGGCCCCGCGACCACCATCTCCTTCCAGTGCCCCGCCAGGCGCTTTGCCTGCGCCAGCGCGTCCGCCGACGGCGCCGCGAGGCGGGGCGCGCACTCGATCAGCGCGACGCAGTTTGCCCACCACTCGCTCGCGTCGCGCCCCGGCCCCGCTGAGGCCAAGTCCAAGAAGCCGCCGACGGCGCGGACGAGGAGGGCGTGGGGGTCCGGGGCGCCAAGCAGCGCCGGGAGGAACGAGCGGAGGGAGCTCCTGCCGCTGAGGCACAGCGCGTCCACCAGCGCGGAGGGGTCCATGTTCGCGCACGCCGCGGCGACGGCTCGCGTCAGAGCCGACGTCTCTCCGCCGCCTGCGTCGTGCGGATGCTGCAGCCACTCCCCTTCCTCGGCCTCGTCCTCGCGGCGTTCTCTGTCTGCGTTCGCGTTCACGGCCTCCTCCTCCTCCTCCTCCAGCATCTCGATATCGTCATCGCGTTGGTGGGGAGACGCCACGAGTGCGCCCATGGCATCCTCGTCCTTCTCGTCGTCTAGTTGCTCTGGAGCCGCGTCGATTGGCACGGTCTCCACCCCGAGAATGCTCCCCGCTTCGTTAGCTTCTCGGTCGGGACGCGCACTGGATGCCTCCCGGACCTTCCCATCCTCCTCCCCGCGTTCCTGGTGCGACGACGCGTTCCAGACTTCCTCCGCTTCCTCCGCATTGCTGCTACCTTGTCCCTCCTCCGACGCGCCGCGCCAGACGCGTCGTTCCCGGTCCTGCCCCTCCTTGTCCAGGTGGTGGACGTGGTGAGCAGCGGTGGTTGGACCCCTAGCGTCAGCGGCTGCGGCTGCTGCACCGGCGATGGCGTCGGCGTGGGTGGAGTCGAGGTGGCGGAAGCCGAAGCTGGCGGCGATGGAGGCGAGGTGCGCGTCGAGGTCCTCCCAGCGGAAGGGGACGGGGACCGGGGAGCAGGCGACGAGGCGGTCGAATGCCTCCCGGAGGCGGCGCTTCTTGTCCGCGAGCGCGGCGACGGCCGCCTCGAGCTCGGCCTGCGTCGCCATCGCCTTCGCCGGTTGGGTGGGAACTGGAAGCGGCGGGAGTGAGTTGGGCGTTGGTTGCGGCGCTGCGGAGCCGGACTGCATTTCAGTTCGCGTGAGCGTGACCACCTCCACTTGGGCGACGGCGGCGCCTGTATATACAAAATACAAATGTTCCAGTTGGGAATTGGGCGTTCTCGTGCCGCCGATACGGTTCTCAATGGAAAGGGAACATATCCCTGACTCCTGACTAGTACCTATGTGATCAAGGGCATGTTTAGACTATCTCCGACCACCGATAACTAAATCAGCGACCTATACCCAAAAATCGGGCATGCACAGTAAATGCGTCCCCAACCCAAATCCATCCTTCTCCAACAGCCCTCCTCCCTTTTCTCTCAGAAGAAGGCGGCGGCGGCGGCGGCGGTTCTCATCTCCCTCCACTCTCTCTCTTCCTCCACTCTCTCTCTCCCTCCGTCCACCTCTCTCGGTGGAGATGCGCCCGCCGGTGGAGGAGCCGGTGGCGGCGAGGGCTCGGCAGAGATGCGCCCGCGCGGCCCCTGCTGGAGATGTGCCCGCCCGGCTGTCGGCCACGTGCCCGGCGGCGAGGGCCCGCGCGCGCCTGGCGGTGGCGGCCATCTCCCACGCGGCTCCAGGCATCGGTGGCGCACGCCCTCGCGGTGGATCTAGTGCGGGGGCCGTCGCGGCTGGGCGGGCGGTGCGGATCTCCTACGCTGCGCGGGGCTCCCACGGCGGTGGCGTGGTCTCCACCACCACGGCGGCGGCGCGGGCTCCACCACTGTCTGTGACGAAGGCGGTGGCGGCCCCCACGCCGGCTCCGGAGTTGAGCCTGGCGAGGGCGAGGAGCTACGGGAAGAGGACAAAGGCGGTGGCTGCCGCGGAAGATTTGCGTCTTGGAGAAGGACGACGCAAATATGCCTGCCGGTCGACCTCGTCCCCAAAATGCATGCTCCAATTGCGTCGTCTGTTGGAGCCGGTAAAAACACTGTGCATGACCGATTTTAGATATGCGTCACTCTTTGCGTGAGCCGTTGGAGACAGTCTTAGGACGGATCTACGAGCTCTGCTCTACAAAACTTCACCGTGGAGCAGCTTCACAGAAACTTATAGTTTCTGAAGCATCTCTTTAGCTGCTCTTACAACTCCATTTTTTTTCATGGAGCAACGTTGTTTGGGTGAAAAACATGAAACATAGGTGAAAAACGTGGAACACAGTAGTCCTGAACAGGTAACAATGACTATTTCTGTTCACTTTCTCCATAAATTGTGCCTCTGCTCTCTTCCATCGGGTTGTTCTATGCCACTTTCTTTACTTGCTGAAGTCGACAAAAGTATGGATTGAATTTGTCACTTTCTTCACTTACCTAACGTTCAACAGACTTATATTGGTTTAAATGATACCACACCTAAATTTCTTAAGTAGATAAATTTTGATATGTTCATGTTTGGTAACCTTTCTCGATAACGCATCATGATAAATAAATGTAACCGACGATAGCGCATCATGATTCATGATCAATGAATGCAACTTAAGAGCAGGTAAAAGTAGGTACCGCTGGGACAGGTAAAACGCAAGCCTTCTCATAGTATCATCTTTAATTAAACAAGCAAACTAAGCTCAAAACTTTTGTGAGTTAATTTTGCAACCCCCACTGGGCCATTTCATTTCTGGCACTCGACATGATAATATCACCGATAACATCTACTGTGCCATCAACTAGGAGCCAAAATGTTTCACGAATCATCGACACCAGTCGTCGGTTCATTATCCTTGGCTTCATCCCCGCCATCTTCATCATCCACGTGTGCACCATTGCTCTCACCGTACTCATCAGCGGCCGACGCGTCCTCCATCTGATGATAATCCACCTTGAAATCATAGTCCGCATCCATGTCGTTCAGCACACTGAACTTGTTCGCCTTGCGCCGTTTCTTCTCTGCTTTCCTCTTGCGAGGATCGAGTATGCCCTCGGCAGTGTACAACTTGTCGTTCTGTGTGCTAGCGCTGGCTGCCTTGCTTCCTTCTGAGTCATTCACGTCAGACATTTGCTCCTCCCGGCTTTCCTGGACTGGTTCGCTTGGTTTCTTGCCATCCTGGTTAGTGCAAAACAAGAGTTAAATAACAAGGCCGAGCACAATGTTCCTAATGCACTCATGTTTTGCTTGCAGCAAAGCATATTGGTATGAAATTTTTACATATGAATTATGTAGTTCAAATAGAACCTAAGGTTGACTTCTACAAGAGTTTTCACCAGAGACAGAGTGCAAGCACTACTCTTTTATCATGATGTCATTATGCTGTTTACAAAGGATTATACATAGATTATCTTAAATAAATTCTGTTGGTCAATAGATTCGAATGAAACCTCCTAACATAAGCTATAGAGCTGAGACCGAATCAGTGACCATGCGAAAACAATCTCACAAAAAACATTTACTTTCAATGAATGCAATGCATCTGGCCATCACAAGGAACAAAACAGATAACTAAGAGGTAGCAAGATGGCATAAAATCTACAGGGGTTACCATGTTAAATCCACTTAATTCACGGAAAAACGCTAACTTTAAGATTATTACCTCTAGCATCTCTTCATCAATCCCTGGTGGAGCATTAGGAGGAATCTCAATGTGACGGAACTCCTCAATGGACTTCAAACCACCAATATATGAAGACTCGGCTTTGTAAATTTCATCAATATTAAATTCTTTCCCGTTTTCTGTTATAATTACTGCATCTGAGTCCTCCCCAGCATCTCTTTTAGGTGGCAGTGTAAAATATGGTATTTTACCTAAAAAAGAGAGGATTAGGTCACTGGTCACAAGAATTTACAAAGTTCATGACAAAAATTATCAGGCATACCTTCATTCCAGTCATGAAGCACAATTCTTGCTGCAGCTTCAACATCCACTACACCACCCTTTTTCAATTTGCCCCGTACAGTTGCTACTTTCTGAAGGAAATCATCAACTGAACTGAAGTTTGGAACCTTGTACAGAGATAACAACTTCTCATGTGGGCAAATACTTAGGACCTCCTTAACTACAAACATCAAAAACAGAGAGAAGCATAGAACATGTCAAGTATTGCACTTCTGGTCACATTATATACTAGATTATTGTCAAATGGTACAGTATCTAAAGAGTAAAATAATAAGAAGGCTATAGCTAGAATAAATAAATAAATAAAAACTTCAACAGAGCTAACAGAAGCCCTCACCAGGAGTGACTGGATCTTCCATTTTCTCAACTCTTTTGCAGTTTCGAAGGGCTACAGACACACCACTGTTGGAAGATTTGAGCATAACAACACCGGGGCAATCCAACAACTTCACCTTCTTGTCTAATTGAACTTCTTGCATTGATCTAGTAACCCCTGGAGTGGAACCGACATTAACCACTCGGGACCTCTTCAGGCTGTTGATCAGACTGCTCTTGCCAACATTAGGAAGTCCAACAATACCCACCGTAATTGCCAGTTTGAGCTGCAAGTCACCAATAACAAAACTTAACAAAGGAAGAACAAAAAAGGCAACTCTATATGAACACAGACATGGCTACAAGAGCAGTAAAAAAAAAGGTAACACTGAAGCATAAGAAGGTAATAACCGAAGACAGAAAAAACAGGCCTACTTATAAAACTGGCATGATAAGACACAGCACACAAAGTAAAACTATGTGCATGAAGTCATTAGGTTCATATATAAAGTGTAGGAAGCTGTTCTCCCTTCAAAGATAAAAGGATTCTATTAATCATATTCGATAAAAGGAAATATGCACATAAGCAAGGAAAAGAAGCTGAAGGTTCAATTATTATAATATAGTCAAGTAATGAAGAATGCATGATGTTGTAGAACAAGGATAAAACATTCTAACTTAGAATGTCCATACAATAATCAACTTGTGAGACAGATGAGAGATGACCAAAACTATATATGCATAAACATCATCTGAAAACGGTAGGATCATTTACCTCATGGCTTCTGGAATAATTCTTGAGCAATCTGATTAGATTATCAGCACCAAGACAATCACTACTTTGTGGGATGTTACTTGTTTTATCAAGTTTTGAAGATTTCCATCCCAGCTTGGTCCTCTGCTCTTGGGTATTGCACTTAAATGCAACTGTTGGCAGTTCTTCTCTTAGATATGTAAGCCACTTCTCCACCGCCTCCTTGGGAACAAGATCTAGAATTCAAGAATCATAAGTTGAGATGTAGGATGGCATAACCACCATAAGAGCAAACTTTAAACATAACAAACATTGCATAATACCTATCTTGTTGAGAAGTAGTACAATCCGTTTACTTGGATCAGCCTTCCTAACCATCTTTTCCATGTCAATGCAACGGGTGCCTAGTGGATCCCTTGCATCAAGAACCTCAAGAATCACATCGGAAGCTTCAATTACTTTAACAAGCTCCTTGTAGAAAGACCTCTCTGAATGATCTGGGACACATTTAACATCTTTAGTCAATAATGTAACTGCATGCGGTAGGCCAATTTAAACCATAAGTGAGAGATGAGAAACTTACCATTGCTCTTTGCCACTGCTAAAGGAGCATTCTCCTTTGCTGCAAACTCACTGCCCTGCGCGGAAGCTGCAGATGCCAAATTAGCAATGTCCTCATCCTCAAGCAATCCAAGCTTCCTCTTCCGAGCCTGAAAAAGGTAAGTGTCTCATTGTTTAACCACCACAACGAAAATGATATAGATGTATCTATAAAACTAAACGAAGAACATAAATAGACCTTAAGGAACACATACTTCATCTACATAACCTAACAAAGGGTGACAATATTTAATCATTGCTCGGTCAAGTCTATGTGAAAGTTCATGATCCTGACAGAGTGAGCCTAAAATGTAAAGTGTAAAGACCCAAATAAAGGACGATCATCCAGCTTGTCTGGATCAATAACCAGAATTTCGCAAGAGAACACAATTATACATACAGCAATATTGGTTCTAACAAGCCTTCGGTTGTAATAAGGGACAATAAGGGTTGGGACAAAAGCTATCATGGCAGATACCAACGATAGCAAGCCATCAACCAAATGGTAACTATGTACACTACCAATATAGGGAACGATCTAAGAAAGAGTTAATCTCTATAACACAAATCTGCAGGATAAACCACGGGCGGGTAGCGTATCCACAGGGTGAGTTGCTCCATCAACTACTTTCTTTCTTGATTCGTCCTTTGTTATTTGCATTCTCAGCACCTCAAGTCCTCAAGGATACTTGCGATTTGCATGAGCAGGTTGACCTGTGGCTAAAGGGGAATGGGCGTGCACGCCCATGCTTGGCAGAAGCGTTATCACAGCACAAACGGGTATGGACGGGCAGGACACATGCCCCCTGTATAAATGTGACAATGAGTGGCAACGGTGTCATCCATGTTATCTCCTTTCTGGGCGCCCACTAGGCAATGTACACATACATCCTTATTTCCAGAGAATTAGGGTGAAATTGTAGTCCCGTGGCAGTTATTTTAGATTGTGCTATGATTTTCGTGCTCAAATTTCAGTTCATCTAGCATTTGGTTGGCAATCAAGATTCAATTATATGTTTTGTACTCCGATTTTACTCTTGTGACGAGATCTGAGATCGTCATTCGACAACATCAGTGAACATAATTTTACTTTTGTTATGCAATGACATCATCGTAACATAAATAATACTACTAACGTTAATAATGTTATCCTATCTGGTGAAGCAAAGCTTTCCATTTCAATCATGATGAACATAACTGCTCACAATGTTTCTTCCATGTAGATTGCATGCCAAAAATTTCTTGTCTGTTGCAGTCATGTAGAATGGAGTTTGTGTGGTGTCAGTATAACCCTAATGTTGCATGATCTTAGCTTGCATAGAGTTTTATACTATCTAAACCAAAGTCAGCAGAAAAGTAATGCTCTTCAAGACACCAAAGCATCGTGAGAAGGAAGAGAATAAAAAGATAGCAACGCCGCGCCACGGGTTTTCTAGTTTCACAAGGAAACTGAAGGGACAGGAAGGTGGATTAGGCTTGCAATTTAACGGAATGAAGGTGGATTCGGCTGTAAGGCTGAAAAACTATAGCAGCAGGCGGGAAGGTCAGGTTGGTGCAGGGCAGACATGACATACCCTCTCCTTGCGCGCCTCCTTCTTGAGCTCGAGCTCCTGGAGCGCCTTCGCGCGCCGGGCCTCGAGCGCCTTGAGCTCCTGCTCCTTGAAGGGCCACTCGTTGGGGATCCCGGGGTCCTTCTCGACCTTCTTCCGCTGGCCAGCCTTGCCTTCCTTCTTGGCCTCCTTGCGCTTCTTGCGGTGGTGCTCTTTCACCTTGCGCAGCACCTTGTGCTTCTGCTTCAGCGTGACGCGCTTGCTCTTGCTCTTCTTGCTTCTCTTCACCATCTCGCCGACGCTTGTCGAGGCGGAGTAAGGAAGGAGCCGGCGGCCCTGAGGTGGAGAGGAGAGGAGAGGAGAGGAGAGGAGAGTTGGTCGGGGCTCGGGAGGGGCGACTTCGGCCGCAGTGGCTTGGCGGCGTCAAGGAGAGAGGAGTTAGGGTTTTAGAAGAAGGGCGTCGATACTGGATAGGCCTGAAAAGGGCTCCGCTGCTAAAATGAGCCCATGGAGCGAAGCGGGCCGCCCAAACAGAAGAGCAGCGGCCTGCATTGATTCTCCTATGAAGGGGGTATTTTGAAGTTGAAAATAATGTTGGATCAATAAATGATCTCCTATTGAGTTGCTTAAGCACCTACTACTAACCTGCCACGGGTGTTAATAGATCTTTGGTGTGCATCATGCTCTTCTAATATGGCCTCGTGCTAGGGATTACAATGGGTACCTGAAATTTGATAGGTTTACCCGCGAAAGAGATGGGTATGGAAAAAGATTTATTCACGCGCGGGTACGCCATTAGTTAATGAGTAAAAATCTCTACCCATCGTGTAAGTGGGTACGGGTATAGAAACATATACTACCCTTACCCATGTGCCCGTGGGTAATTTATATTTGTCTTAGCAGCACATGTATCTTCATTAATTACTATAACACACACATATATCAAATATATTTACGCCAGGCCTAAATATTTCAAGTATGAACGCAAAGTTTATTAGGAGAAAAATACTATTAACCTCCCTCAGTTATCGCGGTCGTCTAATTTTTCTTCCTAAACTATCAAACTAGTTTTTTGACATCCCTCAACTTTTAAAACCGTTTATTTTTTTCACATTGAGTGGTTTTGATGGTGATTTTGCTAATGCATCGCCACGTTAGAGGTGGCCAAATTGGACTAAGCTGAAAGCTCATGAGGTAAATCTGACTAGAAATATTTTTAAAAATATCAAGAAAACATAAAAATGTATTTCTGAAAAAATTGGAAAAATAATGCAATTAAAAATCCTAGAATCTGGTTTAATCTTAGAAAACCCAAAATACGAGATTTTGATACCCATATATTGATATCACTATTGGAGTTCCTCATTAGGGTTAGTGTAAGGGGAGACGATGAAACTCCACTTCAGCTTAGAGCGGCTCTAGTATGTTTGAGAACCTAACCATGGTCTGAGCTGGATGTTCTTACTTGCAGGCATCAAAACGAAGGAGGTGAGTGCTCGAACCGTGGGCAGTAGAAAATCGAAGAGTGAAATACAAAATGGGTCCTTAATATTTTTTCACACATTCTTATCTAAGTCAACTCTCAAAGTGATCAACTAGCTTCTTCAATTTCTAAGTGATTCATTTGAAATGTGAATTCAAGTCCATGATTTGACCTAGAGTAAACTTAGAATGAACAACCACTTAAAAAGTCAAAGAACTCATATGATTGATTGCTTTGAGAGTTCATGAACCCAAATGAAAATATGAAGAAAAAAAACATAGAAATGCACAATGTATTTTACTGAAAATCGAATCAGAGCTTCTAGGCGGGGGTCCCTTGATGCTTACATATAATTTTAACCTTGCCAGTAGTCAGACTCGTTTAAAGTTTTAGGACTGGAGCTGCCCTAAGTAGAGTTGGAGACTGGCTATGGTATGGGCAGGAGATACAAAGCAACCTCCCGTTCCATGGACGCACACGGAATATCAGATTCCAAGTCCACTCCATTCTGAGTCGATCAGTTTCATTTTTCAGTTTTCACCGCTAGATGCAAGTGCAAGGTGAATGAAGTGTCCCTTTTTTATCTTTTTCTGCTTTCGTGCAATTCTCGAAAAGATAATTACGTGTGTGCCAAAGGACGACAGATATTTCAGAACTTCATCGTCACTGCATTTTCACAACGGCTAGTACAACGACGACCGTGATGCCTGAGCTGTTTGGTCCAGACTCTAGATAGCGTTGGATTTGGGCGGGGCGATCTTTGCCTCCACCTGGCAGCCGGCCATTGGGCGCCCCGACGCGCGATATCCAGAGAGGCGCGGCGGCAGCCAATGGCCTGGGTGCGGACGTGGCGCGCCGCGCGTCCACCAGTCGCGCCGCGCACCGTTGAGCCGTCGACCCGTCGTATAAAGATCTCCTCCCCACCGGCCATTCCCACCACTCAGCTAGCCGAACATTCTCACCACCGGGACGGACACACACACAGAACGACGATGGCCGCGTCGGCGCTTCACCAGACCACCAGCTTCCTCAGGCAGGCCCTGGTCTCCCGCCCGCCACCGGCGCCGATGCTGGCGGCCGCATCACCATGCGCCGCACCGTCAAAGCGCTCCCCAGAGCATCTGGTACGTGCTCTCTGCTCTGCACTCTTCCCTTGTGTCAAATCAGCTCGCTGAGAGTAACTGACATGCATGACCTGCTATGCAGGTACGGCCCTGACCGTCCCAAGTACCTCGGCCCGTTCTCGGAGCAGACGCCGTCATACCTAACCGGCGAGTTCCCCGGCGACTACGGGTGGGACACGGCGGGTCTCTCCGCGGACCCGGAGACGTTCGCGCGGAACCGTGAGCTGGAGGTGATCCACTCGCGGTGGGCGATGCTGGGCGCGCTGGGGTGCGTGTTCCCGGAGATCCTGGCCAAGAACGGGGTCAAGTTCGGCGAGGCCGTGTGGTTCAAGGCGGGGGCGCAGATCTTCTCGGAGGGCGGCCTCGACTACCTGGGCAACCCCAACCTGGTGCACGCGCAGAGCATCCTGGCCATCTGGGCAGTCCAGGTGGTGCTCATGGGCTTCGTCGAGGGCTACCGCGTCGGCGGGGGCCCGCTCGGCGAGGGGCTCGACAAGGTGTACCCGGGCGGCGCGTTCGACCCGCTGGGGCTCGCTGATGACCCGGACACCGCGGCGGAGCTCAAGGTGAAGGAGCTCAAGAACGGCCGCCTCGCCATGTTCTCCATGTTTGGCTTCTTCGTGCAGGCCATCGTCACCGGCAAGGGCCCCATCGAGAACCTCTTCGACCACGTCGCCGACCCCGTCGCCAACAACGCCTGGGCGTACGCCACCAACTTCGTCCCCGGCAACTAAGCTGGTCGAGCGAGCTGAGCAGCGCCATTGCATGCGTGTCGTCAGATCGATCCACCCGTCCGTCCGTCTCCGGCGAGCGAGGTCTCTTGTACTCTACTTGTTTCAGTCGTAGGCCGGCGTGTAGTAGTTGCACGAGATCGATGTAAACTAAGCACAGACGCATGTATCATCAGTGGATGAATCTGTCTATCGATGGTCTGTACCATTCATTTTTCAACCAGTCATCGTCACTCCGATTCGTCGCTCCATCGATCGGCCATTGACCTTTTCTGGAGTAGAAACATGAATCCATGACGCAAATATCATCCTGTCTGATTTCCGTTTTACGTTTCTGGTATTCGTGTCTTAGTGGCAGAGGAGACTCCTCTCCCGGCCCCCATTGCGCATGTACATTAGCGTGCGAGACTAGCTAGGTTGGCAGGTGGTTGCCAAAGCAGAGGCACTTTGGTTAGAGGTGCGTTGTTGACAGAGGCGAGTGTGCACGACAGAGGTGGCATGGAATGTGAATCAGACTTTCCGAATAGAATTCCTAGTCCTTTTTGCTGGGCAATTATTTTCCATACAAGCATGCATTCATAGCACATAATTACGAATACTGTATACTTGTTTTCAGTCTAAATTAAAAAGGAAACACCGAGGACGTAAATGTAACAACTAAACCTGGTGAAACATTGGTGTGAAACTCAAAAGGTTGTGTGTGATCGAGTTGCCTGTTTGTGATATTTGTGATAGTATGAATTCACGAAAATCCTATGTAGGATTACGAACTGTACCTAGAGTATGTCTCACAAGCTGGTTGACACCGAACTATTCATCTTTATCTTGACTTTGCTCATCTTCAACAATCATGGTGTGTATGATGACATCGTCATGAACTGACATTATTTCTCTTGGTGTCTTTTATCCGAGAGAGGGACTAGTCCACGAACAATGGCAAAATGAGATTGAAGAACTCCACCCATTGAGGATATATGCCATCTAAAAGGTAATACCTCATTGTATAACTATTACCTTTAACGGTAAAATTGACTTTTCGAACATCTCCTTCAGCTAGCTTTGCAAACAGACAAGAACAATGAAGAACATTGGTATCATTGCCTGACTGGTAAACCAAAGAAAACATGTCAAATCCAAATATCTTAAGCAACAACAGCTTCAATGATTACTTTTGGCTCATGCACATGCCCAGTATATTGACCATGCCATGCTAAAGGATGGTTCCTCCAATTCCAATTCATGTAATCCAAAGTACTAAGCATGCGGGAAAACCTCTCCACTTCCCGATTGCAAGTAATCTATCAGTGTCATTCTCATTTGGAGATCTAAGATATTCTTATCCAAACACTTCAACAAAACCTTGTCAAACCTTCATGACTAATCATCATGATTTGTCCTCCATGACTAATCATTAATGCTGCATTAATCTTTTTTGCAAACATGGTAACCCAAGCTGCCCACTTATGACATATATCTCTTTTTCCGCAAAGTATAGGAAGAAATAGAGAACAATCCATGCTAAGGCGCCTGAGCGACAAATAAAAAAAGAAAATATGGATATAGACTGGATTTTTCATAAAACATTCAATGACCGCTTTCTCAGTCCAAATGAATGTAATGACACCTAGGTACAAATCCACCCGTTTGTGAAGCGTGGAGAGATTGCTATTGAGTGTGTTCTTAGCGTAATATAGTTAGGATTAGGTCTATATAATAATAATAATAATAATAATAATAATAATAATAATAATAATAATAATAATAATAATAATAATAATAATAATAATAATAATCAGACGAGGAAGAGGAATGCAATCGAGTTAGATAACTTTATTTCTGGTGGAAAAGGAACAACACAATGAAAAAAATAATGCATGAATCAAGTGAAGAGCACACATACATAGAGAGGTGAAAAATATAGCCGTTGGAGACAGAGATTGCAATATATACATTGAAAGGGTGACAGTTCAAATACAACCGTTGCAAATTATTTGATATAAAATATTTTGTTAAATATTTATCAGTTAAAAATTAAAGCCTTTTCAAAAATACAAATCTAAAACAATGCTGTTTATATACAAATAGAATACTTGTAAACTTGGTAATATTATGTATAACTAGTATAATGCCCGTGCTAACGCAACGGTTTTATCTGAGAATGATCATAAAAACATCCAATTTATTATTTTGTAGTTTAACCTTTACCTAATTATTATATTGTAGCCTAAGTTATATTTGGCGTAAGTCCTTTATCATTTGTTGCACATCTTCAGGGATGTTGAAACATTCGTTTGCAGGACTCGTCAAAATGTCAGCCAAGAATTCCTTCCTCAGTGTAGATGATAGCTGCGCATGGTATAGAATATAATATGTTAGTATTGTATGTAGTGTATGAAATATAGTTGGAGACTATATATGCTTACACTGGTGATCCGTGGTAATCTTACGCCGTCCCACGACTTCATGAAATTATAGACAAGAAAGCCTCCCAATTTCCTGACGGAGAAGATCAATTGTTTATTTAATGTACATAAATCAAATTATTGTTTTTTTATAGAAAAGTTGAACCAAATTTTGTGACACTTACCAGTATTTATGACCCGAAACATTTGTTACATATTTAGGGTATTTTCGCTCCCAGTAATAAATATTTTCGCTCCACCTAGAATTTGATAGTGCCATGGCGAGATTAAACATTCTAGCATTAGTGTGGAATGTAGGTATATATGACATTTCTTGATGATAACCCTTCAAACATACATTTTCTGGTAGCGGTTCAAGCGGATCCATAATGTGCACAGTTTTGTTTTGCATGTCCAGTATGAATAAACAGCCTGTTCGCTTATTGGTTTCAGCCAGCCCAAACCAACCAGCCAACAGTGTTTTTCTCTCACAACAAACCAGCACCAGCCAGTCCAAACCAGCCCAGAAACCAACCAGCGAACAGGCCGAAAATGTATAGTCCATTCTGATAATATGGTAGTGGAATCTAAAAACAAACACACAGACTGTAAGTGGTTCATAAATAAAATAAATAAATTCTTATAAAGTAGTACATTGACCATAACGTACCTGGCTACAATCTTGAATTTTGTAGTGCATGTCTGGCCAGCACTCAAGTACCTTTTTCAATTTGTTGTAGTATACCTTATCAATGCCACCGGTACATCGTGGATCTCTTCCAAACCCAGTTATTTCCTGATGATGATTGTAATTGTTAGTATATAATTTTTTAATCATATATATTACAAGTTTTTGATGATTTATAGAATTTCAAAACTTACAGCAAATTTAAGATCCATGAAGTGGTATTTTTGTTTATGCAGCATCATTTCTTTGTTGCATGCAACCATCCGAATAGCCATATTAAAGCTTTCATGTTCCATCTCTGTATCTTCACGTAAAATATTTATATTTTTCCTAAGACTTAAAGTAATTGGATATGGTCGTGGACTTCATACCCACTCTTTGCTGAAAAAAAAGAAGAACAAGAAACTTATTACTTAATGCACAAGCAATTCTGTTCTGAACTATTCAGAAAGAAGAAAGACTTACTCTAAAGTTCCATCATCCGCGGTGCACCGAATGGTTGAGCAAATCCATGACAATAGTTCTTTCTTGCTTGTCCACTTTATTGTACTTATCAACTTGGCGCTACCCGACATTAAAATATCCATTTCATCTAGCTCTACGACATCATCAACCAGATGAACTGGGTCTGATTCTGTTGCTCGTTATCTGGTAATCCTCTTGCTTCATTTAACGGAGAGTTGTATGCAGGATGGCGGTAGCTTAAACTGAAGTTACTTATATCTTCACGAAAACATAATGAAGTCATGATATATTAATCAATACATACAAAAAAAACTTATTACAGCTAGAAATTAATTCGTAAGGAATTACCTGCGTGACATGATCAGATAAATTAGTTCCAGTCCAATACTCCATATAATTAATCATCCATAATCCACAACTACATCTGTGCATAATACAAAAAAGTGAGGTATATAGATATTGTTCGTTATGAGAGAATGGCCTATACACAAGATGGAAAGTTAACTTACACATCTTTTTGCATTTGTTCAGTGATCATATGTCTAGGTTTCTAGGATGACACTTCGATACCGTGTACCCATTTACTTGTGTCGAGTTGAATCTTCTCTGCTACATGTTTTATTAGTCGTTCCATTCCTATTAACTATTAAGAGCGAGACACCAAGGTTAATTATAAACTTCTTATTTGAAGAATTTTAAAGAAGTATGCGTACATCATATATATTATGTTGTACCGTATATCGGAGATCTTGCCAGTTTGTCATCTTTTATCCAAAAGAATCGAATACTTGTATCTCACCTTTTGAAGCACACACAACTGCCAGGTACCAGTGACACTTTGTAATATTGATAGAAAGGAAGACCTGCGGACATAGAGATTTATGTATATTATTTCTTCATATTTCGAAGGGATAAAATTTATCATATGGCAAATGTCATAGTAAAGCTTACCATATCAGCTTTTAAATAAGTGTTCACCCTTGATTCAGCCATGTCATATTTATTATACGTCAATTTTTCAGGATCTTGCTCTCCGTTACCTCGTAGCATTTGAGAAAACCATGAATTTTCTAAATATACATTTCCACATTCTCTATGATGGCCTTGTTCTTCGTGACGCATTAACTGGATATACAGATTTATGACTTGCAAGTTTTTAATTTGTCATTAAATTGTGGACATATATTTGTCATGGATATTAGTTAATGCAAAAGACGTGTTGACCATACTTGCAGAGCCATTGACATGCTCACTCCCATCAAAAAGACAATCCATGTCTTGTCGCTCTCCCCAACAATCATCGATTCTGACAAGTACATGTTTTTCACTTTTTCTTTGCATGTATTCAATTACCCCCTTGTCTTCTTTCGTAGACACATAATCTATAGAGGTTTTATTTATATAATATATATATCAGTAATAAAAAATTAATTCACAAAATATGTACTATTAAGTCCCAATTGTTGAGGTCTCACCTTGAGGCATGATTTGTGCATTGTTTATTTTATTTGGTTTATTGTACTCCGGTAACACTATCACATCAGCATCAGCACACATCAGATGTAAGTCCTTTTCTTGCCGTGGAGTCTGTACATCATCATATTTGACCTGTTCCTTTGTTGCATCTACCATAATGATCTGCATATGCAATATGTAATATTAGTTTGAGATGCAATCTCTAGACATTTTGTATGCAATGACCCACACGGGAAATTTATGAAAGGAATATTTGAGAAGTATAAGATATAGTTATGTACGTCATCTTCCTCATGAGCAAGTTTTCGCTTCTTGGCTACGTCTCTTTCTTCATGCCCTTTTATTTCGACATCATCATTGTGTTGAACATCTACATCAATATTGCCCCGCACTGGTATGTGTACGTCTGCAAATATTTGTGAGATAAGTACCATAGCTTACATGTAAATGTCTTTCTTTAAAAAAATTGCATGAGGTGGTTGTGCTAACTTGACTCACCCGAAGTGTGCAGTGGATCAGTAAGCACCGTACGTGGGCCTCTATGCTCTGGAACATACTTATCATTTCTATGAAGCCAGTCCATAGGTTCTATGGGCTCATCAGTTTCCAGTTTAGATGATAATCCATCTTCCAAATTAGCTTTGACATATAAAAATGTTTCGAGGTCCATGAGATATTAGGCGATGGGTGAAAAGTTTTAAGTCTTGGTTCTTTCTCACCTGCGGCCGAGGATGCCGGAACTATTATTTTGTTATTGTCTTCATTTCGTATTTCTTGGCCAGAGGCTTCCATTTGTGCCTCACTCTCTATATTCATCTTACTTTCTTCTGTATCCAGATGAACAAATCATTATTAAATATAAAATTTTAACAAGTAGAGTGCAGTTACGTACCGGGATTTGGATCAGATCCTTCTGGTTCATGGGAATCCGGTTCTTTTGACATCATCGCCTGACTGTTGCCACTTGCGATTTGCTGTAGGAAAGGTCGCACAGATACACAAATAGATTAGATTAAATCAGGGCACCATTTTGCACAGGCGGAAGGCGAGAGAAGGGCGACCATACCTTTCGTGGAGGACGTCCGTCGGGCTGACAACTCTTTGACCACGGCGAGTGGCAAGGACTTGAAGTTCTCGGCGTGATGTATGACCTAGCGATGACTCGAGGTGGGGGTGATCGCGGCTAGGGTGGGCGAGGGCTCAGCGTCCCCAGTGGCGGCGGCTAGGGCCGACGAGAACTATGGGCGGGGCTCCCTTGATTCGAAGTCGCGCGTTGATCGCGAGTGTCGGTGGTCGTGCTGATCGTTGCACACATCTTATATATCTACGCCAGGCCTGGAACAAATGCCAATGGCCCAATAGAGAAGAGCCCATCAGGCATTGAGCCTCCTCATCGCAACATCCCCCGTCCTTTGCTCTGGCGCTGCTCCACGCTGCGTGACGCAGAGCAGCCAGACGAAGTGCCGCGCGATGCTAGCGAGCAGCGATCCCATCTGCTCCTCGCTGGCAACGTGAAGGCTGGAGCCACTCACCTCCTCGATCAAAGCATGCAGGCATGCAGCGGCCAGCAGACACTGGGTGCCATCTTGAAGCGTTTTGAGACAGGGTAGGAAATGCCACGACGCACACCCAAAAAGAGAAAACAGAGGACCATGGTCTAGGGACCTCACCTAGCGCAACGGTTCCATTTACGTGACTCACATAAAAATAAACAAACAAGAAAATTTTTCCAATTGTCTCAGTCACAAACTTATATTTAATCATACATTCTCCGTACGGGTGGTGTTCCCAGCTGACTTGTTGATGGCGTTCCTTGTACGGGTGGTGTCGCACCTCCACACAGGTTAATATTGCCAATTATTTTCGCCGACAAGTCCAGTTGAGTCATCCGTAGCTCCTCAGCCTTGTCTGGATCTACCTCCTTCAGGTATCTAGCCTCCAGGTGCTTGAGATCGATCAGGGGGTAGTGAGCACGTACCATGCTTAGCACATGTGCGCCTGCGTACTCTCCCGCTTCCTTCACGAACTCCTGGAACCATCCCCATGCCCTTTGGCATCTCTCGATCAATCCCAGCTGCGGCGTCCTTGGCACATCTTCTGCTAGCGCCGGATCGATGAGGTTAAGGACCGACAAAATGCCTTTTGCCACCTCCTGGCACCAGCTTTTCCAGGTGTCACGGTCCTTGGTGATCTCTTGGCATTGCGCCTTCCATCCGTCACGGTCTTTCATCATGGCCTCCAGATGCTTCTTTGCATTGATTTTTACAACTGCAAACCGCACACACTGTTAAGACGGTAGACCACGCCAAACTACGGTAGGCAACAAAAATGAGCAAAGGCGGTTGGACAACTTACCTTTTAGCTCCTCTGTCATCTTGGTCGTGTGGTCCCAGAGCTACGACTGGTCTTGCGCCAGTTTTCTGTTGTCCTCGTTTAGGCGATCACACTCCTTGACCACATGACTGCTCTCCTCTCAGAGACGGATCACTTCAGCTTCTAAGACTGCACTACAACTGTTACTACCAACAACGCAACAGCACTTGTCAGTAGTCGGTATGATAAAATGGCAACTTACTTGTTCTTTCTCGCTCTTTCTTACTGAGCTGGATGACCAGTTTCTGGTTTTGGGAATCTTGCACCATCTTTTCATGATCGGCGGCTTCAAGTCGCTGGCGCAAGCGGTCCACCTCCGCCGTCAGCTCCTTGTTGTTTGCAACGATTCCCTCGATCTGGTCGAAGCATTTCTTGCGGTACCTTGCGGTCTTCATTAAGTCCTGTGTGCAGATAGCTAAGTAAGACAACTACGATTAGACCGCAAGACCAGGGGGTGAAGCAAAGCTTACCTACACTTCCGTAACAAGCCGCTTCGCCACCCGTTCAACTTTCTTGGTTTCTTCGACCTCCAGGATTTCCTCATGGATAACCCATTGGTCGTTCCGCCAACGCGACACATAAACATGTTGTTGCTTGTCTTGCAGAAGGCCCAGGACCTCCTCCACCTCGTCCTCTTTGGGCTCTTCTTGGGGTCTTGGTGCTGGCCCGGCGTCAGCAGCATCTGTGATCACCACAGCCTTCCCACAAGCTACAGCGTCGGTAAATGTGGTATGTGCTCTCACCTCCGGCCGCTGCTCCTCGGTCTACTCTGTTACCCTCGACGCTGAGGTGTTGCCCTCAGCAGGTTTAGCGCTCGGAGCACTCGTGCCCGGCTTGGCTGGTCCCTCGACCACCTGCTCGGGGATTGTTGTCTGACTGCTCGCTTGCTGAGGCCCCAACGGATCTTCTACTATGACTTCCTCGGTGGTCGGCTGCTGGGTAGTTTGCTTTGTACTTATTGGTGGCGCCACACCACTTCCGGCTAGCTGGTCCGGACTTTCTGTGGACGCCAAGCTAATACATCCGAGATAAGTTCAGAAAGCAATCATATTAAATGTAAATTGCTAACTTATATCAAGGTTACAAATACTTACATGTTGGAAGCACGGAATGATGTGGAGAAGGCGCGTCTCTTCGGCCGTACTTGCTCCACGTGCTGTGCGGATGACCCCTGGTCTCCCTCTACATCCAGCACTGTCGCTGGGCCTTGGTGCTCGACCCCTCTGCCACTTGTCCTTCGTGTTGCAATGGTCGGTGGCGTGCACGGTTGAGTTGTCGCTCCCATCGCCGGTCGCGTTCCTTGCCCAGGTACTCCTGATGTCGACCCAGCTGCATCCTTCACTGCCGTCGGCGATGTGGGTCCCACAGGCATGGAGGACCCACCTTGCTCCATTGACTCCAGTTGCTTCCTCCTTTTTCGAGGGACAAGTTGAAAGGTGTCTGCATCTTCTCCCTCCTCTGCGTCATCGTCCGGCCAAGCAAAAATCACCTGCCGACGCTTGTTGGCCAGGTTCTCCTTCGGGTCCTCCTCGGGCTCATTGATACTTAGCGCTCCTCCGGTGAGCAGGGTGGTTACTGATCTCTTCTTCGACTGCTTGGGGGCAGCTGGCCGCTTACCAGCAGCTTTGGCCGTTGCCTCCTCTCTAGCTCTGAGCTCCGCCCAGTCGACGTCCTCGTCCTCGATCTCGATGCTGGTCTGGGTGGTGGGATCAGCTCCTTATGGCCACTCTACTCCAGGGGGTGGTGACACAAACATTGTCGCTCTATCCCGACCATTAACCTGGGTAACAAAAGGGAGTGAACACAGTAAGTTTCCACTTACCCTACCACAATATAAGACTACGGGTACGTGGCAAGACGAGTTACCTTTGGGGGAGGTCGGGCAAGCTTGAAAGCATGCTCAATGTCGCTCAATCTGGCATAATTTGGATCGGCTAAGTTAAATAGCTTGCCAATTCTAGCTTTGACTTTGATTTTGTCAAGCGCCCTCTGCCTCATCCTCATCGGGTCTGCGCTCCCTTGATACTCATAGCCAGGATGTACCCTCCTCTGGCAGGGCTAGACCCATCGGCTGATGAAACTCCCGACTACGCTCGGACCATCCAGTTTTTTCCATGGGATCATTCCATATATTTCTGGGATCTGTCCTAGGTGCTCGGGCTTCTCCGACCAGCTCGTCTTCTTCTTCGGAATGTAGCCCGCGTCGCATAGCGTGATCGTGTTTGGCTCTTCGCGGATGTAGAACCATTTTTTGTACCAGTCGTCGAGCGACGTGTTCCATGGGCAGTGCAGGTACTAGGCTTTCATGTCGTCACGGAGGTTGAGGTATACACCCCTAGCTATCTTCGAACCACCGCTTCCTTTCTTCCGCAGATAGAAAAGATGGCGGAAAAATCGAAATGGGGCTGGAAGCCGCCATACGCTTCGCACAGGTGAATAAAAGTGGCGACAAGGAGGATCGAGTTGGGATGCAGATTGCAAATCCCAATCTCATAGTAAAGACAGAGCCCCTGAAGAAACGGATGCATCGGAACTCCAAATCCCCGTTTAAAGAAATCCTCGAACACCACGATCTCACCTGGTTGTGGATCGGGGTACTTCTCGCCCTCTGGCGCATGCCACCCTGCGAGCTCCTTGTTGTGGAGTACCCCCATGGTGATGAGGTCTTCAATGGTCAGCTCGTTGCTTTTCGACTTCCACCATTCCTTCGCCATGACCCCTGTTTTTCTTCTACGCATCACTTTTTGCCATTTCCTTTCATTTTCCGCCTCTGACTCTGGCCTTGCTGGTGAACGGGGAGTGTGCTAATCTTCAACAGCAGCGGGGATTAGCAGGGGCGGCAGTCGAAGCGGCGGCGGATTGATTGGTGGTGATTTCGGATCTGTTAGGGTTGGTTGGTGAGAGGAAGACGAAAGCTGCGGTTGTGAATGGCAATGGGGTTCAGTAAATAGTAACTGACCTATCATATGCCGTATTTAACCCAAGAGTTATACCGTTTCGTCTGCTAGGGATTCTTGGGGGATGTGCGCACGCACCGTAGATGGCTGTTTTCACATTTGCAGTATTACTCAGCTCCGAGATCTACGCCAATAAATGCGCCTCTTCGTTACCAGTGTGGGAGGGCCCACGCTGACGCACCTACTGACAGGTGCCACGCAATTGTTTACTTGACAAGACAAAAAGGCAGTATTACGTGCTATACCCGTCTACAACATTGACCACCCTCGTGCTCGGGGACTGTCGCGACTATCCTTGTGCTCGGGGACTGTCCCGACCACTATCATGCTCGGGGACTGTTCCGACCACTCTCGTGCTCGGGACTGTCTCGACCGCCCTCGTGCTTGGGGACTGTCCCGACTACCTTTGTGCTCGGGGATTGTCCCGACTACGATTATTCTCGAGGATTCATCGTTTTCCCCATGCTGCGCTCGGGGACTGCCCCGACCACTCCCCGACCATTGCTCGGGGACCGCTCTCCTCGGCTACATGTGATTTGTACTCACATACAGTTGAGAGGCATTTATTTTTTCTCACTTAGACCTTGCTACAAGGCTGATACCTCGCCTTCCAGCCAGCTCGGGGACTACATCGGTACGATGCACCTGCCGGTGTAGCTCGTATCGCTTGTACGACGATTGGATTCTCAACTTAACTAGGAATTCTTTTTAGACCCTAGCACCACGTGCCTACATCACCTACTACCAGGCTCGGGGACTAAGTGGGCACACTTCACCTTGCGGTGAATGTGCTTATTTTATCGACCCCTACGCTCTGACTATTGGCCATAACTATTCCTGTACAAGGGTCACTTATATTTCTTTTCAGAAATACAAGTGGGCACACTTGATCAGGAAAGAAATCTTTTTCTTTTTTCTTTAGAGCACCATGCATTCTTCGGACAACCGGAATCTTCAGCTATAATCGTGGTCTACTGCACTCTGTGCTGACCAGAATACTGGCACATTTGCTTGGTCAATGTTTCAACCAGTTGGAGATGATATGAAGACAATCTTGAATTTTGTAGTGCATGTCTGGCCAGCACTCAAGTACCTTTTTCAATTTGTTGTAGTATACCTTATCAATGCCACCAGTACATCGTGGATCTCTTCCAAACCTAGTTATTTCCTGATGATGATTGTAATTGTCAGTATATAATTTTTTAATCACATATATTACAAATTTTTGATGAATTATAGAATTTCAAGTTTAAGATCCATGAAGTGGTATTTTTGTTTATGGAGCATCATTTCTTTGTTGCACGCAACCATCCGAATAGCCATATTAAAGCTTTCATGTTCCATCTCTGTATGTTCACGTAAAATATTTATAATTTTCAGGTGCCAGACGAAGTGCCGCGCGATGCTAGCGAGCAGCGATCTCATCTGCTCCTCGCTGGCAATGTGAAGGCTGGAGCCACTCGCCTCCTCGATCAAAGCATGCAGGCATGCAGAGGCCAGCAGACACTGGGTGCCATCTTGAAGCGTTTTGAGACAGGGTAGGAAATGCCACGACGCACACCCAAAAAGAGAAAACAGAGGACCATGGTCAATGGACCTCACCTAGCGCAACAGTTCCATTTACGTGACTCACATAAAAATAAACAAACAAGAAATTTTTTCCAATAGTCTCAGTCACAAACTTATATTTAATCATACATTCTGTAGCACACTCATAAGAAGGAGCAATAAGGTCCTATATGGCATATTACAAAACTGACATGATATTATTTTTACATTATGAAAATAAACAAACAAGAAATTTTTTCCAATAGTCTCAGACACAAACTTATATTTAATCATACATTCTGTAGCACACTCATAAGAAGGCACAATAAGGTCGTATATGGCATATTACAAAACTGACATGATATTATTTTTACATTATAAATTAACGACGATATAAGGTTGTATGTCCCATGGAGTAAGCAAAGGTTGAGAAGGCATCAATCCTGAAAAGAGTGCGACGTCACAAATTATTTGTGGTTTAAAAAATTCAATACTAAATAAAAATAGAAAATGTTTGAGTACACCCACCATTAGTCAACAGTTTAGGACGTCTTTATAAACAATATTTTTGGTGAAGTTGCAATCTAATTCCTGATTTGGTTTCACCAAAACTCTTGTCGTTGATCTTGACACACCCCTCGACAATGCAACATAAAGTTGTCCATGTGAGAACGAAGATATATTCCAACATTTGGAATGGTTTGCCCTTGCGCTTTATTGATGGTCATTGCAAAACTCAACCGAATTGGGAATTGTTTCCTCTTCAACTTAAATAGGAGTGAAATATCATCGGATGGAGACATAGGGATCCTAGTTATGAACACTCTCTTTCCTTGATGTTGCCCATAATTTCTGCGTCAATTGCATTGTCTTGGAATGCTGTAACCATTAGTCTTGTTCCATTGCAGAAGCCATTATTAGGATCAAGATTGCGGAGTAGAATAACAGGGCAGTTGGTCTTTACTTTCAGCACATGTGGAGGGAGACCGTTTGGAGTAATAGAGTTCAGAAATTCAATTGGGTAGTTGTTAAGCTGAATCATCATCAGCAGTCGAAGCTATGATAAACCTTCTCCTCACACGGAAACATGGCAATCATCTTTGAGTTTAGTTGATCAACATGCTCATTTTTTGTTGAAAGGACGGCACGTGTGCTCATATATTGTGCTAATCTCGCATTTTGCACAAGTGATGGGAAAGCATTCTAAATGAGCATGTTTATAGAATCTTCATTATCATGTGTATAACCAATCACAATATCTTCTGGCAGGCAAACATAATCATCTCTGATGGTTTCTTCAGTTCCATTACCAATTCTAAGGAGGTAACTTGAAAACCATGGGTCAGTTTGAGCCCTCATGTTACGTGTCAATCTTATATTGTGCATATTGTCCCACAAATAAGATCTTTGTAATGACACATCAGTTACCTGTGCTCTATTTCCACGTGGAACTACCGGAAGAACCTGCCTAAAATCTCCACATAACCTTACCCCTAAACGGCAAGGTGCAGCCCATAATATCTTGGAGAGACCTATCAAGACACTCCACTGCTTGACGCCTTATCATAGCAGCTTCATCCCATATAATCAAGGACGCCATACAGAGTAACTTAGCGGTGCCGTCTTGCTTTGAAAAGGTGCACGTGCTATTCTCTTTAAGTGTAATGGGGACTTTGAATCTTGAGTGTGCTGTGCGTCCTCCAGGCAATATTGATGCTGCTATGCCAGATGTTGCAGTAGCAATTCCTATTAATCCCTCCGAGCGCACTCTGGCAAGAATCGCCTTGTATAGGAATGTTTTTCCTGTTCCTCCTGGACCATCAATGAAGAACACTCGGCTCTTGTTATTGAATACATGATGTATAATTTTATCAAATCCTGCTCGCTGGTCGATGTTAAGTGACTTATATAAATCTAGATCTTCTTGGTCCACTTGTATGGAAAGCTCCTCTCTGACCTCTCTCATGGTGTCATTGGAAAATTCAACTATTGATTCGATAGAAAGTAATACAAGTCAGTTATGATGGAACGAGGAAAATGTCATCATGCTAAAAAATGTCCAATTATTTATCAAAAGAAGAAGAAGAAGAAATAAAGAAAGGGATGGAATTAGTTTGTATGAAACTTACCGGCATCATTGAGCTCAGGAAGGTCATAACTTCTAAACTCCTTCCCCATCGACTGAATCATCTCTCTAATGTCTCTCAGTGCCATTTGCTCGACCATAGCTGTGTTAGAATTGTCTCTTTTATAATCCTCGGACATTGATTCTTTGTATTTTTCCCATAGCTCGCGCACGTTGGTGGCCTCACAAAATACAAGTATAGTTGCAAATAATCTGCGTAGTGCGGCTGGCATTTGAAAAGTTTCAGCATCACTCAAGGCGTCATCAAGGGACTTATCTGTCTCAATGAGCCCTCTCTTTTCACATGTTTCTCTGAATGTAGAGTATGTGATGCCAGACACTGTTCTTAAATCCTCAAATGAGGTTGCACCTCTTACATGGTTTAGGAGCACTCTTAAGAAATATCTCCCCCCTTCTGCTGGGTGCACATACACAACCCTACCAATCTGTCCTAGCTGTTTCTTTCTTCTCTGCCACACCTTGCGACCATTGATCCACCGGTAGTGTTCTGGAAACTCCCTATATAATAATGTCCTTGCGAAACTATCAGCACGATTCATGTTGAAGTATTCCGTGAGTGTAGTCCTAGTGGCAGATGGCCTATGGATAACATCTTCTAGGTTTTCATACTCTTCAATAATGACAGACTACATGTTTGGTAGATGTAACTGGAGCTGCAAAACTGAGGGATATACACCAAAAAGATGAAAACCAAAAATCCTGTATACAGCTTCGGGGGGTGATATGTATCGTGCATCACAGTACCGATGGATTTCATTGATAACTCCAACAGGTTCAACTGAGAATGAAGCACGGTCATGGCCTTTGTATACATATTTGAACATGTACTTACAAGCTTTGATGCTTGAGCATGCTTCAACGTTCATGTGGCAATTATACCTCATAAGAAGTCCTAGATTGTATGGCACCACCCACCTATTGTCTAACTCAGCCCCTCTAATTTTCACTCGACGTCCATCATCTCTCCTCCTATACAAAGGATACGAATCTTTGCCCTGTTGTGTTGCATCACAAAATTGCCGTGGATACTAAAACCGACAGGCTCCATCAATCATACAAGGACACTTTCTATTCAAGGCTCCACATGGACCATGCAGCATATGCTTAGTCACAAGTCCATGCAACACTGGGTACTTGTCCTTGTCTGGTATCTCTGCACAAATAACCTTGTCATATGCATCAGGATTTGTCAATTTACTTGCTGATTTCATAATTAACAGGATATGCTCATGCGGCAAACCCCTTTTTGGAACTCCGTGACATGCACATAGGCTGCAACATCTCCAAAGTACTTTTGCTTGGTCAACAAATCCATCAATGATCGTAACTTGGCCCTATATACTCTTGCCACCAAGTCAGGTCTATCTTGTGGTTCCTGGCGAGGCTCTAGATTTTCTATGATCTCCTACCATTGCGGATTGCATGTCATAGTGATGAAATAATCTGGTTTGCTAAAACGCTGCACAATGGCCATTGCGTTAAGGTACCGTCGCATCATGTCACGATCACCGCCCGGGAAAGAACGTGGCAACACAATTCTCTTGCCAACTTCAGAAGCCCGGTTTCTCCATTTGAAACAACATCAACCAGACCCTACATGAACACAATTATCAATGATCGACTTTTATAATTATAATAATAAAAAAAGTCATTTTTTAGTTGTAGTGTACGACATATTTTGCAAAGAAAACATTTGCCTCACCTGATATAGTTCCGCCCGTATGAGTTTCTGGTTTGCTGGGTTAGCATACCAATCAAGCCTCATAGACTCAATCTTTATATACATGTCAACAGCCCACTGTTGGAATAGTTGTCCTCCAAACAACAAGATGTTAAAAAGACCCCGCCGAACTTGCATTAAGAAACAATAGTATTCTCGAGTAGTGACATATTTTCTAGATTGATTTTCCTCCATCAGGCTACCCAAGTTTTCACCTTGTTGTATGTCAGCGACATTTTCAGCATCATCTATGTAGCAAGAAAAATTATTAGGGAAACTCTGTAGCACATGAGTTAGTTAGATATAAATTTCAATTAATATAAGGATTTGTCTAAACCTGTGGGGTCATGTTCTAATGTTTGCATAGAAGTTGGTGTGTCCGCCATTGTGCCACGTGGAGTAGTAGTAGGGATGATAGGTGCGTCAGTATAGGGCATAAATTTGTTCCAACCAGCCTGTCCTCCAGGATTATATAAAGGATATGACAATGGATCATAACAACCCTGATATGGTTTAATATGCAGTGCCTGATCTCCTGTTGCATACACAAGCACACTTCTATCAAAGCATCTCTCTGGGTCATTTCCTTCAGTCCAGATAGCAGCAACCTATGATGTCGTCGGTGCATTGTACCTTTGTAAACATAGCGAAACACGGGTGAACATATAATCTACAAAATTATATAAGCTTAGGTAGTAACTACAACAGAAACTCATGTAGTGTGGTAGAGAAGGTACCTCCTTTGGTCAGGCATGACATTGGTGTTTAGCTCAATTACATAGTCATCAAGATTTGGTATGGCCCCAACCCTCTTGAATGTTTGAAGATAAGGATTGTCCGCTAATATCCTAAGAATATTTCTTATGAGGTTGATATCCAGGTCAGGAGATCTCCGTGTCCTATGTGCCAAGGTATCATCTGTATCATAAAAATACAGTTGCATGTGGCGTGGCCCTTTGGAACCTGGCACCAAGTGGTCACCTTTCCTAACCCACCACTTACAAAAGGAAAGCAAACTGTAAAAGATAATGCATTTACATGGATTAATCAGAAATAGATATCATCTTCATTGCCGAATTTAAAGAGATATCCACAATCACTGGAAAGCAAACCGTAAAAGATAATGCATTTACGATGTTAGGAGCTTACAGTTTGCATAAGGATTGTCCGCTAATATCCTAAGAATATTTCTCTCCTCCCTTTGCTCGCTTGTTTCTTGAGCCCTAATCCTAGCGTGGTACTCACGTTGTTTTCTATTCCTTTCCTCTCTCCTGCGTTGTTCTTCGCTGCAAGCTGTTGACATGGCCTTGTTTATTTATATACTTTTATAGATGATGACTTATATAAAAAAATATGAGTGTATGAAAATACCTGGAGTAGATATGTTCGTTACATCGCTGAGCGCAGTGCGGCCTTCTCCTGGCGTCCCCATTTTGCCGTCAAGGGCTAGTAATAATAATATAATAGACATGTCCATTAGAACCATGATATATCTTGCCGCCAGTGGTTATTTGAATACTAACATCTGAACCGCCTAAATGCTAATCTGAACCTCTAAATGCTAATCTGAACCTCTGAATTTGAAGATGAAAAATTTTCCTACCGAACTTGCTACATCTCTGAACATCTGAACCGCCTCGGCAAGTGACCGATAGTACTTCAGAAAAAAATCTGCATTTTGTAGTTTCATATATACTATGATCAAAAGTAAAGATAAAAAAATTCATGTACCCTATACGCATCTATACGTACATACGCAGTTAGGTGTATGCATGTGTTCAGATGCGATCTCAGAACAAAGACAGGAGCTAGGCATGGAACATATATACGACGGCATGGATCCATCTCGATGGCAACATGTTTGACGATCGAAGTATACAGGCGTACCTGATCTCCTCGCTCGCGACCACCTCGCCGACCACGTGTCCTCCTCGCGCGCGCGATTGTAGCGGCCGCGGGAGACGACGATCGCGGCAGGAGCGAGACGTATGCGACGGTGCCGGTGCACCCTGATCCTCGCTCGCGACAACCTCGGCGGCCGCGCGCGCGATCACCGCCTACTCGCCTCCTCCGCCGACCGCGACAGGAGTAGCAGCGCCTCCTCCGCCTCCGTGCGTGTCCGGGAAGTTCCGTGATTTTTGGCGGCGTGGCGTTCGTAATACTCAGTGGGGGCTGCATGACGTGGGTGTGGGGGAGAATGAGGAGATTTGATACACTCAATCCAGGGCCTCGATTGTGTAATGAGTAAGGAGAGAGAAGGCTTAGAGTGCATCTGGACGGTTCGTTTGAAATGTGTTGTTTTTCTGGGTACACTTTTTGGGGTGGACTTAGAGGGGACATCTCAGCGGGGGGTCGTTTTCTTGTGTGGACGTAGGAAAGAAAAGATGGAGCATTAGTAGGGTAGAAATACAGCTAAATGGAATATAGGAGGCTGAAATGAGAGGGGTTTTTTTTTTGAGCAACGAAAATGAGAGTTAGGTTGGAAATGAGAGTTGGGCTGGAGTGTGATGAAAAGTGCTGAAATCTGGATGAGGTGCTACGGCCCAAATTGGATGTTTCGGCCTTCGGTTGTGGAGTTGCCAAGGGCACAAGGCTGAAGGCGCAATCTCACTCACCGCAATCCCTCTCGACGCTATGCTCCGCCTCCGAAATTGCATTCTTCCACATCTACTCTCCTCGTCCCGCGGCTCCACCTCCTGCATCGCCCCCCTCCATCGCCTCCTCTCCGGTTCCGCCGCCGCCGCGAGCAACCCCTTCACGGTCGCCGACTACCTCGTCGCCAGATGCGGCCTCTCCGGAGTGCAGGCCCTCAAGGCATCCAAAAGTATCCCCGGCCTCAGGTCTCCCTCGAAGCCCGACGCCGTCCTCGCCTTCCTGGCCGGCCTCGACATCTCCGGCACCGACCTCGCCACCGTTGTCGCCGACGTGGGGAAGACCCTGTCCCCCCGCGTCGCCGAGCACCGCAGCCTCGGCCTGTCGAGCCACCAGGTCGGCCAGGTAGTACTCGCCGCCCAGACCCGGTTCCGCAGCCGCTCGCTCCGCCGCAATTTTGAATTCTGGCTTGGGGTCTTCGGCTCCTTCGACGAGCTCTTGCGGTTCTTCAAGATGAACGGCAGCCTCCTCAGCGTCAGCCTCGAGAAGGTTGCCAAGCCCAACCTGGCCCTCCTTCAGCGATGCGGGATGGAGATTTCCGATATTCCCAACACTTTCTTGTCCCGGATACTTGTCAGGAGCACTAAGCACCTCCAGGAAACTCTGGCACGCGTTGCCGAGTTGGGAATCCAGCAGGGCTCGTGGGCGTTCCCCTTCGCGTTCACGAGGTTTGCGATCTTCAACCGTGAGAAGCTGGATAGTAAGATGCAGCTGTTTGAGAAGCTTGGGTGGTCGAGGGATGATATAGCATCAGCAGTGAGAAAGGCGCCAAATATCCTGAACTTAGCTCCGGAAAGGGTTCATAAAAACTTGGATTTTCTAATGGGTGATGTTGGGTTGCAGATGCCAGACATTGTGTATCGGCCAGTGTTGCTATTGTATAGTGTGGAGCGTCGGTTGTTGCCGCGTTATTACTTGATGAAATTTCTCAAGGACAGGGGATTGATGACATCTAGTTTAAGCTTCAGTACTATTGCATTGATGGGCAATGATAATCTTCTGGGTAAACTTGTGCACCCTCACGAGATGAGTGTCCCAGGTTTTGCTGCTGCTTATGCTTCTAGCTGCGCTGGAAAACACCAATGGGAGCTCCTTGGCGACGTGACAAAGGGAAAGAGGAAGAGCTAAGACATGTTCTGGTAACTAGTGCTGTAAAGAATCTCTTCTAAGGTTTGCCATCCTCATTATTCATTCTTGCCACTTCTTCACATTTTGGTATGAACATCTTTACCATTACTTCGTTAGTATCTAATGAATGGCAGTGTTCTAGTTCTGAAATTCCATCTAGCTAGATCAGTAGATATGTAAAGTGGACTAAAAAGGGTGGTAATGTATTGGCTATTGAGTTGTTTCCTTTGGTTCTTAACAGTAGATGTTTGTGTGTTCTTTCTACTGTATTTGGGTGGACTCTGTACTGTGCTTTCCTTGTATTTTTAGTTTTTGAAACTGGCTAGTGTTTGAAATTGTCTGTATAATACTAAACTGGAATTCTGGAAATGCTGTTGTTTTTTTTGGAGCCAAATTGTTAGCGAGATTTGCTTTTATTTGGCTTCATATAAAACCAAAGTGAAGCTAGTCATATGCCTTTGGATAGAAGTTCTACAAATTAGAGATTCATGATCATTAGACGTGCGGTGATTTGATTTTCAGTTGGCCTTGGTGCCCATGTGCCATGATGGTGCTGCTGTTGGTTTCCTCTGGACCAAATTTTGCACCTATATTTTTCTTTTGCTTTGTACAAACCATACTTATTTCCTGAATTTTGTCATGTCATGGCAGCTCTGCAAGTTAGAGGTTCATTCTTGATAGACTGGCTGCATGATATAGGGTAAACCTAGTTTTTTTTCCCTTTAAACATTATAATCAATTCATCATGGGCTATCCATGTCGTTACTGGGGTTTAGATGACGAAGAGCGTATTTTTGGGCAGCAGGAGTGAGAAGTTGGCCGCGTGCCTCAGGTGCTATGGTGGCATTGTTGTTTTATTCTATTTCGCTTTCGCTTTGTACAAAGCAAATTGAAGTTATACCTAAGCCTCTCTCATCGAATGGCAATTCTGTGAATCCTATTCAAGGTTGTTAGACAGGCTAGATGTTTTTTTTACGCTAAAATGTTTCTTCTGTCGCTCAAACAATATTATCAATTCAACATGACTTGCTGTTTTATAGACCACATACATGAAGAAGGGTATAAATGTGGACAGTAGGAGCAAAGGATAATGAATCATGCCTCAGTGCTGGGATGGGGTTGGTTAAAATACAGGGAATTCTCTTTGTGTGTATGTGTGTTGTAGAACATTTTTTGTTTTATAATATTTTTAAATTGAAAAAGGTTTGCAGCACTAACACCAGATGACCAGGATCTCTGATGCTTGTTGAAGATGTATATGTTATTGTAGTATTATTAAATTTCTTTGGCAGCATTAAAGATAGGTCTGTGTTCAATAGATTTTACTCTTTTGGAAGCTAGCATTGATAGTTTAGGGAAATGACTGTGTATATTATTTATGTATGCACTTTGCATGCACTTCTAGCATTCACTATTCATCCTACAAGTGGGAGTAAAAAAAGAATATTAGGGAATATTTTCTAATGTGTTGTTTACAATGTTTGATGTATCGTAATTTCCCCCCGATTTTCAGTCCACTTGAGATATAGAACAGCATTTTGTACCCAAAATCCACTATATGATCTAATTTGTATGAATTGTTTTTGCCTTTGCCATGCAAATTGGTAGTGACACTACTAATCTCCTCATTGCATTTCAGGTGACCTACACCTTGTTCGTTTGGGCTTGTTTGGCTTATAAGCCGTACTTTTTCAGTCAATGAACATTATTTTTCTCTCACATCAAATCAGCCAACAGTACTTTCAGCCATGGCTTATCAGCCAAACAAGCCCAAGCGAACAGGGCGCTAACCTATACGTCAATCATCAAAGGACATTGGGTTTGAGGAACTGTATACACCATGAAAGAGGACAGTACTGCATTTGTGTGACTTTGGGCATTAACTGTTACTTCGGGCTTTGCTTTCACCAGGCTCTCTGAGGCAATGTGATTTTTTAATACCTTCTAGGTTACTGTTTGACGGCCACGCTGGTTGAGGAAAAAGGTTCTAAATTTTCTCATTTGTATCCTTCAGTGAAAAGCTCAGATGCGGGTGTGGAACTTTTGCAGAAAGCATTCTGAATTCTGATGCTGCTTTGTATAAGTAGGGATTGCGGTTTCTAACTGCCAACAGACTATGGAACTCCAAGGACCTGCCGCAGTGCATTTTTAGAGTTTTGAACTGAGATTGGGTTGGATTATGAAGTTCTATTAACAAATAGATTGCTGGAGGTCTACTATATTTTTGTACAAAAAGGGTCTGGTGATTTCTTTTATATTTTTTTAAATAAAACTACGATCTTTTAGAAAACTAATGCCCCTAAACCAAACTTCCAAACATGTTTTCACCATTTTTTTTTCAAAAAAAGTGCATAAAAACTATGCGTCCACTCGCCTCTATACGCCATATCCTAAGATTGGTAGATGGGTACGTCCTCCACAACTACTGAAAGAAAGAATAGCGTCGTTAATTTTTGTATGAAATAAATACAGAAAAATACATGCATTTGGGCTTAGTGTTAGTGTGGACTTGGACCCGATTGCTACATTGCACCACAAGAAACCCTATTGTGCTCGAAGTATATAGAGGTAATATCTTTTCAGTGTTGGCCTAATTAGTGTAGCGTTTTTTTTAGAATTATACAATACAACGTAAATGTTAACAACACGTATGCACATTCACCCCTATGAACACACGAACGCCAACAGAACTGAGCCGGCAGATCTCGAGATTCACGAAGTCACCGTAGGCGTCTCGCTGTCGACAAAAATCTTAAAATAAATCCAGAAAAATACGAACACCCGTGCTAAGTCAAGAACTTGAACCCGGATGAGCAGGTTCCACCATAAGAAACCCAACCAACTGGTCTATGATGAGTTCGCTAATTAGTGTAGCATTTTAGATGCTACTAGTTCAGCTGTTTGTTAACACCGTACATGTCCTTGTGTGAAAGAAATAAAACGGCCCACCCACGCGCTCTCGCTCTTTGCTTCCGTGGTCCTACTGCACGCCCACCCACGTTGCTCGCTCCCGCGTCGTCGGGTGCGCCGCCTGCCTCGGCTAGTGCTGGTGGTGCATGCCGTCGTGCGCCTCAGGTCGGTCCCGACCGAGACAAGGGTACGCACGAGCGCGGCCTGTGCTGGTGGTGCTCGCGCGCCACCGCTCACTGCCGGCTCCCACCCTGAGGCTGGAATCAACCGGCCCGACCTCCCCTCTTCTATGTTGCAAATGTATGTTTCAAGTGTTTTGGATGTTTCATAAGTATGTTGCGGTGGTTCATATGGATGTTGTAACAGTAGATCAAGATGTTGCATATGTTGCAAGTGTTTCATAGGTATGTTTCAAACGTTTGTTTAAAATGTTTCTATCTGTTTCAGACGTATGTTGCAAGCGTTTTTATCTGAATGTTGCACATGTTTCACACATATGTCGCAATCGAAATGTTTCAGCTATTTCAGTCTTTTGTTGCAATAAGTGTTTTCATGTTGCAAGTTGCAAGTGTGTTTATCTGGATGTTGCATATGTTTCACACATGTTGCAAGTGTATGTTCTAAATGTTTCATCTGCTTCATACGTATGTTGCATTTCAAATATTTTGTGTTTTAGAGGTATGTTTAGAGAGTCATGGGGGCACGGCCTGGGCACCGGGGGAAGGGCGCGTGGTGAGCTAGGAGCATGAGATGGAGTGTCTTGGCAGGAGTCAGTCCCCTGCATGTGAGAGAGAGAGGAGGGACGGGGAAGGGGAGCGCAAGGCGGGAGGAGGCGGACGAGGATGGGGGGTGCAGCGTGGCGAGGCGGGACGAGGTTGTGAGGGACGAGCAGCGTGCAGCAACAATAAGGCATAGCGGCAGGTGCGGGCGGGCGAGCTGGCGACCGAAGGCGGGGTCGCGCGATGGCATTTTCTGATGAACCTTTATGTTAGGCCGTTTGGTGGGAGTGCGCCCAGGTTATTACCGTCTAACGGAATCCTATCTCATCGGATGTCCGGGCGTCAACAATTCCCTTCTGTCGTTCCTCGTACTTGCCGCTTAAGGATGTATAGCATATATAAATGCATAGTTTGGTTTAACAATTTTAATAATTGCCGGCTCATTAGCTAGTGCTCCATGACATGCATTGTGAACAGTATCTATATGCAGCGCATTTCCATGATTGCTTGTCGTTAACACTTGTAATAAGCTTAAGTTCACAGCAGATAGAGTTCGTTATTAAATTTATAAGCAAACGGGACAAGCACATAGACGCTCCATGCACGGATGAATGCATGGTCAAAGAAAGTACCGCGCATCGTCTGTCAACAATTCAACATTGAGCGCATGTACGTACAAGACGAAGGACGACGTACATATCGTCCTGCCTCGATCTCACTCTTCCAAACCTAATGCGCCATGAACTACAGGTCGATCGGATATGGATGCTAGCTACCACTCACTCTCTCTCTCTCTCTCTCTCTCTCTCTCTCTCTCTAACCTAATGCGCCACGAGGTACATACAATGCGGGAAGCTAGAGTTGGGCAGCTTGCGGAGTGTCCTTACGTACCCAGCTGCATGCATATATATATATATATATACCTCACACACAGTGCCAGACGCATGCATGCACAGGAAAATGTAAGCAAATTTTCCTAGGTACTCTCCCCCACCAACAACTAGGACACATCCTCCTCGAGCCATGAACAAAACCATCCATCACCTTTCACTTTTTAAAAAGCAAAAATAATGGGCTTTTAGGTTTACACTTTACTAGCTATGTGTGTCATTTCTCTTCTTTGTGTAGCTGCTAGGACTCATATACTATATGCATATATAATGAATGCATATATGCAAGACGAGACGTGCTTCCATTACATGCACAAATTGACGCATCAAAAGTAATCCTTCCAGTATGTAGGTCATGTTCGGTGATAACTTTTCCCTGTTCCTATACAGTGTCTGCAGAGATTGATGAAGAATAATATGATCAAGCTCATTTAATTTCCTATGGAACGTAACACAATTCATGGAAAACTCCAATGGTTCATGCAATCGTAATGCCTCTACCCACGCAGTCAAATAAATTAAAATGACAGACAGAAAGAAAGATGCATGTAGAATGTAGTAGATGGAGCCATCAATTCTTTCTTTGTTTCCCTTTCGATTTCTCGTCCGCTAGCAGGTGTTGGCTTGCCCCTGCCCCTGATCGGAGACTGTGCCGTGCCCGTGCCCGGCCCCCGCCGTGAAAGTGAAAGCAAGTCGAAAAAGAAGACGGGCGGCGCGGCGGTCGTAGGCAGCATGCACTTTGGCAACATGCAACACCCAACCCCCGATCGACGACACGACACCAGCGCAGAGAGCAGAGGCATGCATGCATGCTGCGAGGTCATGACCGACCGACCGATGGAGAAGAGAGGAGGAGACGACGCCGGCTACCATCTCTCGCATGCATGCAACAATGCATGCATGCTGTGCAGGGTAGTGCACCCACGCATGCCACTCGCGTCCACCGGCTCCGCGACAACGCAGGAACGTCGATAGATGCTAGCTGCAGGCATGCATGCATGGACCCGTCCTTAAACTACTGCCATCAGCCTTCCCTTCTAGTTCTAGCTGCTGCACGGCTGCCCGCCCTATCACCACCAATCACCAATCTTCTTCTCTCTGCTGCTAAGCTAGCTCTCGCTCCCATCAATCGATGATCTGCCCTTTAAAAATCACCCGCTCCCATCAATCTGCTTAAATTATTGCCGCGCGCGCGCGCCACAAGTTGATCTCCCATACTCTCCATCTCTCTCGATCTAGAATGTTTACAAGATGACCGTGTTTAAATTATTTATTACAAGATGGTCATATATATTATTCTGACTCTCTCGCAAATAGTCTCTAGTTGTACTGTACGTCCATTGTGAGCCCATCCCGTGCGTCCCTCACTCTCTCCATGCATGCAAACACACACGCGCGAAGGCTTCACCCGGGAATGCATGGAAGCGACAGCAGCGGTAAAATATTGGGGCATGGTCGCATGGAAAGATTAGGTGCGTACGGTCAGGATCGTAGCAGGGAATTAGCAGTACATGCACATGCTTATACAGTTATACTATGTTGCATGTTATGGGCTACTATTGGCTATCCAGGATAAACTAAAGCAGTTCAACACTGTATATATGTCACATCCCATGTATAATATGTCCCGCAGTCCCGTTCCACAACAAACTAGAGATCGTCACAACACAAGACTCCAACTGATCAGTTTGGATGGTAAGTTAATTTAGGGCCAGATTAGATAAGGCTCAGTTACCAAGCTTCGAGTTCTAGGTTAACTACACATAAATTAGTAAACTCAACTCACCACTACATGTTTGGAGCAAGGATATTCTTTACTACACAAAAGATAAATGAAACTAGCTAGCTAGAAAATAATCAAGAAAATATGGGAGGATTGGCATATGTTTATTATGGGATTCCTAGTTTCCTACAAATCCTCCATGAAATTCCGAGTTTCAAAACATACTTCTTCAGGCCTCAATATAATCCACAACTAAATAGTAGTAACGGAAAATTCCTTTTACTATTTAAGAAGCAGAGTATGCTAATACCATCAAACATCTATAAAATTATTACTCATTCGTCACCAAAAAGGAACTCCAAAAAATCTCAACTCAGCAATGACTTTTACAACAGCTCCAGGAAATCAACAACCACAAACAAACGTTCAGATTAACTCATTCGTCGAAAAAAAGGAACTCCAAAAAAATCTCAACTCAACGATGACATTTACAACAGGTCCAGAGAATCAACAACCACAAACAAACGTTCGGATTTGTCTTTTTCTTCTTGTTTCACATGGTAGAAATATTATTCTAAAAGACATTTTTTTTGGATGATTCATGATAGCAAAGTCAATATCAGCAGAATGATTTATTGACTTCTTTTATACCCATTTACATAATATTTAAAAAGTCTTAGGAGCCTTGGAGCACTCTATATATTTTCTTAGCCAACTAGTTTTTCGGAGTGATTTTTTGAATGACAAATAGTTTTTTTAATGTTGCACGGTTTTTTTTTCTCAAATAACCAAACGCATCTAATTCAAGTAATTCATGAGACATATTTACTATGTAACCCACAATTTTCCTTTTTGTTAGGCATTTTTGGGCAATCTATTCTTTGTTGATAATTTGTTTTCACCCTCAAGATTGTTCACATTAGACTACAAAATCCTAGGCCACTTGAAGAAACAAGTATCAAAGACGAATATAATCCTCGACCATTTGAGAAAATGGCCGTAACTTAAATATCATGTAGCGTCATGACAGTTAGCAGGCTAGATAGAAAAGCGCTTATGAGCAAATTTCCATCGTTAAATCCTAAAATAAACCCAAGAAAATGCCACCAGAAATCCAGCACTCTAATTATTAGAATCGATAATCCAATTATAATAACCCGACTCTGATTCAAACAGGCCCTTTCTTATTTTCCCAAAATGCAGCAACCAACGAAGACTGTTTTTCTCTTCGGGTAGTGAAGCATTTGTTACGAATATCTCAACTACTGTCCGAAGCATCCGATGACAGAGGTCTTTGATGACGGTGCATTGGCTGTGTTTGCCTGGCCGTCAAAGAACATCAGATCAATCAACTTTCCTGAATTAACCAAAAGTTCAAACTTCAAAGCAGCACGCCGGCTCAGAGTTACTTGAATGCACCGTACTACACAGCGTGCAATCAGTGCTCCCATTCAGCCGCCTGTCGCTCGGTAGTAAACGATCGTAGATTATAAGTTAGAATAATATTTTTCTCTCATACTAAATCAGAGTAGTAACAATTCACGATCGTTTTAGATGAAACGAACAGGCTACAGATCGATAGACGCACCAGTCAAAGACCCAAAGAAGCACTCCGTAACGTTCAACGCGGACTTTCTGCTCCCAGACTCTCCAACACGTTCACACGGGCAAACCAAAGACAATGGCTCATGGAGTGCACAGTTCCACACAGTTGCTATGAACCCTACATGCACCATAGTCCACAGTCCACATATACAGCTCTAAGACTATCTCCAACAATGGGAACCCAAAACGAAGACCCACTTCATATTTAGGTAGCGCTACAGATAAATATTTCAATATATATTTTTGGTCTTCTTCAACAACAAGATCCAAAAGAGGACCCTTTCAGCAAATAGGTCTCCAGGAGAGAGGATACTCAAATTTAAGTTGTGCCTCTCCTGCCAACCAAAATAGGTCTCCTGGTCTCCTGTATAGATATTTTGTTGGAGACCGTTTGGGTGCCTATATGAGTCACCTGTTGGAGATAGTCTAACGACGCCTATTTTAAATCTTTTTTTTAAACAATATTTTTATAGTAATCCAAGAAAAAAGTATTTGCAAATCTATTCCTTTTAGTTGCGCCAGCGCGAGTGGCGCGAATGCACCACTTTGTTGCGCTACATGCACTGGCGCGACAAGGGGCACCACGGTGACACGCATCGTTGACCAGAGCTAGCGTGGCATTCCGTGGGGCCCGCCCTATCGCGCCAGCGACTCGGGCCCATTTTTCTTTCTCTCTCGCTCTCCCTCTCCTTCACTCCGCGCGCCTGGGCGCCGCCGCCACCCCGCTGCCCCGGCCGCCCCAGCCATCTGAGGCCACGCCGCGTTGGCTGGGAGTAGTTAGTCGCGCCAACACTCCACAATGGCATCTAGGAGGATTGGCTAGATGGCGCAAAGCAGCGTCAACCTTCTCTGCCTCTGTCATTTTCGGAGGGTTCGGTGACGACGGAACCCAACAAACAAATTCTGAATATGGAACACTCTTCCCGGAGTCATAAGAAAACAACATAATCAACGGATCGAACATTTCATTCCCATCGATCCACTGATAGAAAACTGAATCCCTCTAGGTAGGCATAAAGTGTCGGGGGACGTCGCTTAAGTTGGCAACAGTAGAAAGCACGTCCAGCTGACGCGGGATGCCTTGACTGCTTCACAAATGCCGATAACCCACAGTAACACAACGGTGTTGGCTCTGCTGGTAGGAAAGGATCGATAGCACCATGGTCCTTCGGATGGTGCATGAATTTGTTGTCATTTCGAACTGCCATTGAACCTATTACAAAGTAGTTCAAGAAAGCAAAGATATGAACCAATAATCATGTAAACCCATGAAGCCAAACCCTAAAACAAACTTATTGAATATAAATGATGTCTATACATACATAGTCTAACTCATCTATACATCTAATCACCACACAAAAAAAACACTTCGAACAGTGTAACCCATACTGCTGTCTAAACCCTAATGCACTGCGAACCAAAACCCTAATGCACTGCGAACCAAAACCAATCAAAAAAATCATAAAAGTTCAACAAGTACAACATGAACCATAATATATTAGACGTGATTAGCCAAAGCAACTTTCATTCAACCAAACGAAAGACGGTATTGCAAACAACAGTCTAAACCAGAGCAGTATATAAACATCAACTAAACATAAAAAAAAAACAGAAGTGAGGGAGTCATACCTCATGCACAAGACCGTTCAAATCTGAAAAGCAAATGCAAACTTGATCAAAGGCAAATAGAGGATGGGAGGAGGAGAAGAGAGACAACATATGACACAATGATGACCTCGAGCTCACCCAGAGTGGCCACAAAGTGAAGGGAGATAGACAAGAGGGAGGAAAATGGTGGTGGGCAGAGGCCTTTATATGGGCCTGTCCCGCCTGGCGCGAGTCGCTGGCGTGACAGGCCAGGGCCCACGCACCGCCACGGTCAACGCCGGGTGCCACCATGGCTGGGCTTGTCGCTGGCGTCAGCGCATGTGACGCGATAGCATGATATTGTTGCGCCAGCCACGCTGGCGTGATAAAAAAGATCATTTTTGCAAATACTTTCTTTTAGATTAGTATTAAAATATTTATTTAAAAAGGATTACAAATAAAAAATTTCCGAAAAGCTCGCAGCATCCAGCTGCCCGTTTGGATGGAGAGAGGGAGTAGTAGCGAGCTACGAGCAGCAGGGCATGGCATGCAGCCCTCTATCCTGCCCTGCCGCTGCAGCAACGCACTAAGGAAAAGAGAGGAGGGGCGCAGGAAAAAGGTGACAGACAAACAGAGGCGCAATCTTGGCCACCCCGCGCAACGGCACACGGCGATTCCCACCCACAGGAACGGAACAAGCGCAAGCGTCCACAGCCCCATTTCCTTGGACTCTCCCACGCCCCTTATTCTCTCACCTGCACGCCTCCCACTTCCTTACTCGGGCGACGTGACATTCCCTACCTCCTCCCAGATTCTCTCTCATACCAGCGGTGGAGTATACTAGTGTTCTTTGTTTTTCAATCAGCCCATAAACATACTACAGGCATAGCATCACATAATGGAAGATGGAAGAATTGGCGCAGCTTGCAAGACGACCACAAGACGACGCCCTGCGCCGTGACAAAACTTTGCGGCTTATAAATACGCACACGCCCAAGACCACCCTTCAAGCTGCTAAACCCCACACACCGAGCGAAGTAGACAGACACTGAGAGACACACGAACACGTAACTGAGACTCGGAGGAGTTTGTTCCTGAGCTGAGTGAGCTCCCGTCTCCTCAGTAATCATGGGGGTGCAGAGCAGCGAAGGCCAGGTGATGTTCTCCTCCATCGCCCTGCTGCAGCAGAGGTTCAGGGAGCTGGAGAGGATCAGGGAGAAGCGGGAGGAGAGGCTTCTCCACGTGCTCGCCCCCCGCCCTGCGGCCACCACCTCCCCGAGGGAGATGCCCGTGAAGTGGTTCTTCCACCCGGAGCTGCTCTACCCGTGCAGGCCGCTGCGTGACACCACTGCCGCTGTCGCCGCCGCCTCCTTATTCCCGGCCGTGCCAACCACTGTCTGTGAATGCAAAAGCTTCCAGCTCCACGGCGATAGCAACCCCATCTCGGTGGAGCTGTGGCCCAGTAAGACCTACAACTACAAACATGTCTCTGGTGAAGTCGACGTCGACACCTCGCTGCACCTCTAGACTGCTACTGCTACTCCTGCTACTGAAAAATGTTGCAATGCCTTAAACTGCTGTTAACCTCTTGGTGTTGCTCTCGCAGTTTTTTTGGTAGCCTACTACTATGTTCTTCTCTTCTGTTGTAACAAGGGGTATTAGGAGGGTTGACGGTGTGCTGTAATTATTACCAGTAGTACGATGGTCTTTCCTTTATTGTCACCTCTTGGCACTAGAACTGCTTGCATCTTCCAACAAAGCACTGTTATCATCCGAGTACGAGAGTACCTCTGCAGGGCAGCCATTCTCTGTTATATCTGGATACTCATCACCAGAGGAATCATCAGAGCCCTTCTTCCGTTTGACGATCTTCTTGGAGATCAGGCGGTTCACACCCTTGTTGTCAACACCAACACATTCACTGCTTATTGGCTTAAATAGGACTTTGCCCACCTTCCTTGCATTAGCTTCCACTATCTGTGAGCAAGAGAGGCCAGGTAAAGGTAGTAAAAACAACTACAGAAGATTATTTAATTCGGCAACAAAGAATGAAATTTTGGGTGAATTGTGAAACAGAAACTATGGATTTCTAGGGCTGCAGCAATTCAATAAAGTGTAACGAAGACTTCGGGAAAATGGGAGTTGCACCAACTAATAAAGGTTGTGTACCAATACCAACACAATTTCACTGAAATAACCTTATAACCCACAATACGAGTTCTGAATTGACAATTGAGTAGTAGCTTTTCTTATCTATTAGTTTTTGTATACTTTCTTTTTCTAGCTTCAAATAAAAAAAGCAAGTACAAATGGATAGTAGTATTAGCACCACATAAGTGGAGTGTGGACATGTTATAGCAACCTTCTGAGTATTGTTGTCTTTTTATATGCACAAACAAGCATGTAGAGGTGGTCGTGGATAATTGTTTTTATCAGTTGGTTCTTACTTCTTATAGTATGATAAGGCCAAAAGCATCTCGAAATTTATATAGTACAAAATATCCTATAAAATGATCTAAGAACCAAATGCCCTGTATGGAAAATTGATTCTAATGAGAGTTATTTAACAAAAAAAGGTTTCATGGTATTGCATCAACAAAGAAAATTGAAGCTTTTAGTGGTGTCTTTCAGCTTTCAAGTAATGACAAGTAAAATTCATAATAGTTATCTATACTAGTAAGTTCTTAGAGGGAGATTTCTAGTGATGACAAGATAATCGTATAATAATAATTGACCTGGTACTAGAACTCTTGAGCAAACAGAATACACAAGGAGTTGTAGCAATTACCTCAAGTTCGTAAGCTTGAGTTTTTCTCTATCATCTTGGCGATCAGAACCTTCCTCCTGATATTCACCGTTTTCTTCTCTGTAATCCTTTTCAAGAATCACAAGCATTTTCCCACCTTCTTCTGGAATATAGCCAAAAGATGCACAGACAAAACCAGACACCGTCTCATACTGATGCCCCTGCCAAAAGATATTGTCCAAGTGTCTCAAGATATCAGCCAATCTACGAGAAACATGACAGAAATACACAGCACCATATAATGATGACTGCCAAGGGCATATCTCACAAACAGAACATTTGTGAATATTTTGTTGACCTAAATATTAAATGTCCAGTTTCCACCAAAAAATAGATATAATAACGTCATATCTGTATAGATTCTGCAAACCAGGCATCTCTAAATGATGGAGCTCACATTTCGATGATCATCATACGGTGTCCACTCCAACATATACACATGTCCAAGGGAATGCATAGCAACTGTAGAGAAAGCTAAGATCAAATGAGAAACAATACCTCTGGTATTTTGATACCAAGCTCTTCAGATAGGTGATCTATCGATGTATTTGCATCAACATCAAATGTTCCATCTCCCCCGCCTTACTATATAGCCTGTTTTCTTCTGGATTTCCTCCTGAAAGGGTGAAAAACAGAGTAGCAGAAGGAATTGAGAGGCTGCCTAAGCAAATGACAAATAGCAACTATCTTGTTACATGGAAAAATCCTTTGTTTTGACTAGGATACAGAAAATAGGAGTGAAGCAGCTGCTTCCAGAACTTGGAGAAGCACTGAGGCAGGAGATCTAATCTCTCCAGTTTTCAAAACCAAGCTAATGGAACTTCAGTTTGAGTTAGCCAGATAATCTTCAAGAGTCCTGTTAATTTCCACCATACTATATGTCTAACTATAGATTCAGGACACTGGATAGTTCCCAGCTGATCTGGTTCTAGGCTTCTCCACTTCTGGTTTATGAACCCTGCTTGTGTTATGGCCATGCCCACAATAATTCCAAATTCCCAAGAAAATGCGATCACATAAATACCAAGAGCACACAAGTTGATAAACAAACACAAAACTCTTTGGAAGTTCACAAATAAAACAGTCCTCACTGAATGTTTCTTTTCAGTTTTTGTTCTGATTTGAGACACCCTGAAACAAGATTGTTGGCATTGATATTTGTTTAAAAAATACAAATATAATTTAAGAATACATTCCTACAAGGATCCAGCATACTAAGAATGCGATAATCTGTATTTTTAGTGTAAATAACTATATTAGTGTTTTCACCCTGGTTTTGCAGTGGCAAAGTTGACCTAAATATATTGGTAATTGCTACATGACTTACCATAGGCTTGTTATATACCACAGGAAACTGGTTTAGGGCCTCATTGGAATGCAAAATTCTTCTAGAAACGCAGGAATAAGACAAACGTAGGACAAACTGCCCTAAGGAATTATATAAGAATTTCACAGGAATCGGTTCATTTTTCACAGGAAAAAAGCAGGAACAGGAAAAAAATCCAGCGTTCCAAAGGGGTCCTGAATGTTGGGATGGAGCGCAGGAAAAACACAGGAAATCGGGGAGAGAGTGACACAAAGGAAACTTTCCATGAGGTTCAACCTCCTGGTAAAATTCCTCCAAAATTCCTACGAAACAAGCCATTCCATGAATTTTATAGCATTTGTAAGAACCCAACCCTTTGTTCCAAAAAGGTTCACAGGAAATTTTTCTATAGGATCTCTAGAATTCCTCCATTTTTCCTTTGTTCCAAAGGGGGCCTATTTCTTTTACCCTTGCTCCTGCGCGTATAAAAAGTGGCAGAGACGACACCTAAAAGATGTCCAACAGCAAAATATGACCGTATGATTTGCCTGTCTTTTTTGGCATGGCTCAGTATGTTTGGCCCACTAAATTTCCTAAGTTCAAATGCTAGCATATCATTATTTATTACCAAGATATGAAAAGTCAGTTCTGTAAAAAGAACGATAGTTACAAGGCAAAAATGGAATAATAAGCCAAAAGAAAGGGAACAGTATGCATATGTATGGCACTGAACACCCACTTGCGATGAAATAAAAAATTCCAGAAATAATCACCTTGGAATCATTCTCGTCAAAGATTTCACCAACTATTTCTTCCACTACATCTTCTAGTGTTACAATCTGCATTTTTTTTTTTTTGCCAAAAGTCAGAGAGTAATTCCCAATGTCCCATGCAGTGATAAACACATGAAATTACAAACTGTTCTGATAAACATTTTCTGAACACAACAGGACTTAGTTGCTGCAAGAAATGGATAGATATCGCTACATGAAAGGGTAATTGCTCGAAGACTGTACTTGCCAGGAGTATGTGTAAGACAAAGGAAGCTCATGGGTAGTAGCTTTGTCCAATCATTTGTAACTTTTACCAATGAGCATCAGTAATGAGAAAAACAGCTTAAAGAATTATCCTTTCGGCAGCAAACATAATCAATTCATTGCTCATCAACTACTTCTGAAAACAGAAACTGTTGAACAAACTGTGAGCATAACTACTTCCTAAGAAACAATCTCTAAACTTGTGGAAAGTAATAATCTCTGCTGCATGGAGCATAACTAATCTCTATGTATGGGGTATATCTTAAAAGGAAACAAACCATGAACAACAGGGACTGGTACTGCAACAGATGAAAAGTGCCCCATTGCTGCAGTTACGTAAGCTGCGCAGCAAGATCACTTGAAGCATCACATCACATGCTTGTGGTAAAAACATGACCATTGTGGAATAAAAGCCAGTAGTGATGCCAATAAATGGCCATCAAAATGTCACCATGTACTGACTAGCATTCATCAATGATTAGCCAAACTAACTAGCATGCTTGGAAGTTACAGCTAAAAATTGATTGGAGTAAACAATGTTGAACCTCATTAATGGAGGAGGGTTGTGTTAGGCGTGGCGAGCCAATGTAAAAACTTAGCCACTTTAATGGAGATGAAACCCGAAAGAAAATCGTTGGGGCGTAACCCTCTTAGCGACGCGCCATATCGGAACCCAGGTATGGTGTTAAATGGGCAAGGGCCGGGTCGTCACCCCCGTGACGCGCCGTGTCGTGATCTGGGCATGGTGTCAAGTGAGCAAAGATCGGGTCGTCGCTTCCTTAGTGGCGCGCTACATCGGCGCCCGGGTGTAGTGAAAAATGAGCAAGGGTCTTCGCATCTGAGTCGACGGGTGCGAAGGGTAAGGAAGCTAGTCGAACCAACTAGGATCCGTTTAGGTAGTTGGAATGTAGGGTCACTTACAGGTAAGTTAAGAGAATTAGTTGATACCGCGACTAGGAAGCGTGTAAATATATTATGCGTTCAAGAGACTAAATGGAAGGGTCAGAAGGCGAAGGAGGTGGACAATACAGGTTTCAAGCTTTGGTACACGAGGGAATGCGAATAGAAATGGAGTAGGAGTTTTGATTGATAAGAGCCTCAAGAATGGTGTGGTGGGAGTGAGAAGGCAAGGAGATAGGATTATCTTAGTCAAGCTTGTCGTTGGTGATATGGTCTTGAACGTAATTAGTGCGTATGCCTCCCAAGTAGGCCTCGACGAGAGTGCTAAGAGGCAGATTACTGGGAAGACTTAGATGGCCTGGTTAGAGCTATACCTAGTAGTGAGAAGCTTTTTATAGGAGGAGATCTTAATGGGCATGTAGGTACAACAAGCTTGAGTTTCGAGGCGTTCATGGAGGTTTTGGGTATGGTAGTAGGAATCGGGAGGGAGGAAGTTCTAGACTTGGCGGTAGCTTTTGACACGATGATAGCCAACACTTTCTTTAGAAAGAGAGAATCTCATCTAGTGACCTTCAAGAGCGGACAACACTCAGAGCAGATTGACTTTGTCTTCGCAAGAAGAAAGGACAAACGAGCATGCTTAGATTGCAAGGTGATACTGGGAGAGTGTGTTGTTTCTCAACATAAGCTTTTGGTGGCGATTTTGCGTTTTCAGTGCGTGCCGTGAGGGATAAACAAGCTAAGATTCAAAGAACAAAGTGGTGGAAGCCCGAAGGGGAGACGTCGGAGGTATTTAGGGAAAAGGTTATCAAAGAGGGCTCTTGGAAGGAAGAAGGCGACATAAACAACATGTGGGAGAAGATGGCAACCAACATTAGGAAGGTGGCCTCAGAGGTGTGTGGAGTAACCAAAGAAAGTGGAGGCGAGGCTAAAGATACTTGGTGGTGGAGCGAGGAAGTCCAAAGGGCTATTAAGGAGAAGAAAGAATGCTATAGGCGCTTGTACCATGATAGGAGTGTGGACAACATAGAGAAGTATAATGTGGCAAAAAAAGGCGCAGCGAAACGTGTAAGTGTGGCAAAGGGTAGAGCGACGAGGATCTTTACTAACATTTGAGTCTGAAGGAAGAAGAGAAAGACATTTATAGGATGGCTAGGGTTCGTGAGAGAAAGACACGGGACTTCAACCAAGTTAAGTGCATTAAGGATGAAAGGGAGCATCTCTTGGTGAAGGAGGATGAGATCCGGCATCGATGACAAGAGTATTTTGATAAATTGTTCAATGGTGAGAATATGGACACAACCTTTCAGTTGGATGACTCTTTTGATGACACCAATAGGCGCTTTGTGCGGAGAATCCAAGAATCTGAGGTCAGAGAGGCGTTGAAAAGGATGAAAGGAGGTAAGGCGATGGGACCAGATGGTATCCCAATCGAGGTGTGGAGATGCCTCGGGGACATAGCTATAGTATGGCTAACCAAGCTGTTCAACCATATTTTTCGATCGAACAAGATGCCTGATGAGTGGAGAAGTATATTGGTACCGATCTACAAGAATAAAGGGGATATTCAAAGTTGTACTAATTATCGGGGAATTAAGTTGATGAGCCATACTATAAAGCTATGGGAGAGAGTTATCGAGCATCGCTTGAGAGCAATAACGCGGGTCTCTGTGAACCAATTTGGTTTCATGCCCGGAAGGTCAACCATGGAAGCCATTTTCTTAATAAGACAAGTTATGGAGCGGTATAGGGAGAAGAAAAAGGACATACACATGGTTTTTATTGACTTGGAGAAGGCTTATGATAAAATACCAAGGAATGTTATGTGGTGGGCTTTGGACAAACATAAAGTCCCAACGAAGTACGTCGGGCTCATTAAGGACATGTACAACAATGTTGTGACTAGAGTTCGAACAAGTGATGGAGACACGGATGACTTCCCGATTAGGATAGAACTACATTAAGGGTCAGCTTTGAGCCCTTATTTGTTTGCTTTAATGATGGATGAGGTCACAAGGGACATACAAGGGGATATCCCTTGGTGTATGCTTTTCGCGGACGATGTAGTGCTAGTTGATGAAAGCCGGACAGGAGTGAATCAGAAACTGGAGTTAAGACTCAGCAGAACTAAAACTGAGTATATGAGATGTGACTTCGGCACTACTACTCGGGAGGAGGAAGATGTTAGTTTGGAAGGGCAAGTAGTGCCTAGGAAGGATACCTTTCGATATTTAGGATCAATGCTACAGAGGGACGGGGACATTGATGAAGATGTTAGCCATAGAATCAAAGCATGGTGGATGAAGTGGCGGCAAGCATCTGGTGTCCTATGTGACAAAAGGGTACCACAGAAGCTAAAAGGCAAGTTTTATAGGACGACGATTAGACCTGCTATGTTGTATGGTGCAGAATGTTGGCCTACGAAAAGACGACATGTTCAACAGCTAAGTGTCGCGGAAATGCATATGTTGCGTTGGATTTGCGGTCATACAAGAAGGGATCGAGTTCGGAACGATGATATACGTGATAGATTAGGGGTAGCGCCAATTGAAGAAAAGCTTGTCCAACACCGGTTGAGATGGTTTGGACATGTGCAACGGAGACCTCCAGAGGCACCGGTGCGTAGTGGCATCCTAAGCCAGGATAGTAACGTGAAGAGAGGCAGAGGAAGACCGAAGTTGACTTGGGTAGAGGCAATAAAAGGAGACTTGAAAGGATAGAATATACCCAAAGACTTAGCCTTAGATAGGAGTGCTTGGAAGACAGTTATTCACGTGCCTGAACCTTGATTGCTTCTGATGGGTTTCAAACTCTAGCCTACCCCAACTTGTTTGGGACTTAAAGGCTTTGTTGTTGTAATGTTGAACCTCATTGTGTGCCATAAGTCAAAATGGTCTCAATCAAGCAACTAGCCTTGGATGAAATGCATAACTAGAATCATTAAGTATAAAAAATGGGTTTCATAGGGACATACACCAATAGTTCCACCATATTCATTGAGGACCACTGCCATATGAACCTGCCTGATCCGGAACTCTCTTAATAGGTTCCAAACAGACATTGAATCTGCCAGATGAAACAGATCATATCATATTTACATCCATGATGTATAGATGGGAGAAAACATGTGGCAGAAATGATTAGTTGTTGTGGAAAAAAATCCAACCCTATGACTACTGACAGATGCCTTCTTTTAGTTCATCATGATACTTGTATCCAACAATGTTACTAAAAATTACCTGGAACAAAGTATGTAGGCATATGTGCGATTTTCTTAACAGTGATTTCATTCAACTTCTCAACCTTCAAATGAAAAATACGCCTTTTACTTTCCCATTAGAGAAGCATCATGTAGAGCAAATAAGACTCACTGTGATTAAGTTTTATTTTGAATAGGAGTACTTGAAAAGCAGCTATTGAAGTGCCTGAACCGTGACTTGGGGCTCTTGGTGGGTTTCAACTCTAGCCTACCCCAACTTGCTTGGGACTGAAAGGCTATGTTGTTGTTGTTGTTGTGATTAAGTTTTACATTAAATGGTAAACAAGAGACATACCTCTTCAACATATTCAAGCATGTCCATTGCATATGCAATTCCAACAATATTATCTATGCGCTCCTCAAATACAGGAACTCTGGAAATAATAAACAGCAGCAGATGTCAGTGATAAGACTTGAAAATACACGCGACAATAATAGCTGACAATACCTAGAGTACTGATGAGTTTCCCACAACTTTTTGAAATCAATAAGTGTTGCAATAGCATCAATTGCAACTACGTCCACCAAAGGCGTCATTACTTCCCTCACCTGTGTATCTTTAATTTCCAGGACATTCTCGATCATATCCTGTTAAAAGACTCAGGTGTTGACTTTAGCTGATCAAGTAGAAAAGTGTCCTGCACAAGCAGGCACGGACTAGGAATTCATAATAGTGTAACACAGCTATAGGTTCTAGGGCCTAGAATCTAGGCACATAAATAACTATATGGTTCTTTTTCTTTTCTTTTTTGTATGTGTGTGTGGGCTATGCTATCACAAAACTACAGATTTAAGAAGTTTTATCACAGAATTATAGATTTAGTGTGTCCTTGTTTTTGAAAAACTAAAACTACACATTTAGTATTTCTATGTATTGAAAGTACTGATTTCATCAGCTAAAATCTGTAATTTGTGACAAATTGACACGATAAATCTGTAGTTTTAGATAGTTTCAACAATCTATCAGTACTTATGTATTTCCATGTTACTTAACCCAATTCTTACGATGATTCTGAGGGAAAACTATGCAGAATGAATACTTGTGATCGAGAATAATGAATTCGAAAGTTGCCTGCAGGGGCAACAAATGGGATCACTTCCTAAAGATCAATGGGATTGCTATGGAAAGGTTCTGCAAAATACCTAAAGGATAACAGTAGCCAAAGTGTGCTAATAAACTATCAAGAGGCAAAATCCTAGTCTGCAACAGTATAATCTAACTCAAACCTTTGGGGCCACACTGCTTGTCAAATTCTGGATATATGTGATGAGATGGTGTACAAACATTAAATTAGCAGTTAAAATCATGCAAAAATGTTAGTTACTATTTTCCTAAAATTTCGTTAGTTCACTCTTTATTTATGGAAGTTTTCAGCTTTCGATATGATATAAAAATTGTAAGTTAAGGCTTGCGTAGATTGCACAGGATAACAAAATCTTGCTGTGAGGTACACAGAAACATAAAGACTAAAGAAGGAAATGTGCAGCACAATATATGGGCATCTCCATATACTAGATTGTCTAACCTGTTCATCTTCTGCAATTGCACCACTCAACTCTGCTCCTCGTAATATTAACTTCAGTTCATCTTCAGTAACATATGGTTCACTGAGGAAAGAAGTGTATATGATGCACAAGATTCAGAAGTGGATCTCCAGAAATGTAAACCCACCATCGTCACGTATTGAGATTTTGTCAAGAATTTAAATATGAAAAAGGAAAACTAAATCTTATCTATATAGGAATCACAATTGTATATTGGTTAAACATATACAAATGTAGTAAACTAACAGACATAGCAAATCAATGTACTTGCGTACTGGATTTTGTAAAAAATAACATACAAATGTGTATTGGATTACAATATCAGATACTAAATTCAATTTGTAAACTAAATTATATAGAAAGCAATCAATAAGTTTCTAGCAAATTTAAACTAGAATTAGATCCTTCATGAACAATAACAGATGATATGCAATTCTTGGAATAGTGTCATATGGTCATCTATTGATTAAAAATGTAGTCACTACACTATTTTACTAATTATAGAAATTTTAGAAAGTATAACTAGCACCCAATAAACTAGACTCAACACATACAAAAAATTAATCTAATCTAGTCCATGTTGTACCATCTCATTTGTACTTGAATTCTAGTACTATACAAGTTTAATCCATTTTTTAAGAAGAAAACAGGTGAATATTTTATTTGGCAGAAACTCAATCAGTGTGCTTCCCTGGTTATTTTCTTTCTCGAATGACGCAAGAGAGCTGCATGCCATTCCATCAAGAAAAAGATACAGACAGACGAAGCTAGAGTTGCCCACCGGAGCAGAACCCACGCACACCTAGAAACTCAATCCTTGTGCTTCCCTGGTTATATCCACTACGCAGAGCAAGCCATATGCTCTTAAAAAAAGGGTTTTGTGTGGTTCTTGTAGCTTGAATTAATTTATTGTTTGTGTATCCTTCTTGAATGTATATCATAACTAATGGGGGATATAATCTATGACTAACATGAGCTTATTGAGTTGGAATATTTTCGAAGCAATTTATCTTTTAGTTGATCAAGAACTAGAGTATTATGCATACTCTTACAGTCTTACCTTCTCCCTTTCAGGCCTAGAATCTTTAGCATTCCCATAGACAGAAAAGTAACAATCCGCCCAACTGGATAGAGGATCAGCGAAAGCCATGCGACCGGTCTGATATATCGCAACAAATGCACAGTGTTCAGTACTCAAAATAAACGTGTTTGAAACTAAGTTATACTTGATATCTCTCACCTTACCACAAACCTAGCGACCTCGGTGGCATTATGGACTGCAACACTTTTGGGAGTGATTTCTGTAAGAAGTAAGATGGCGACCTAAAAAATGGTGCTCCATAGTTAGATTCAAGAACACTTTCACAAGAGCAGAAGGCCAGTATGAGACAGGAGACATACTGTCATGACACCTGTTGCTGCACTAACACCTGCTTCACCAAACATTGCTGTTGCCGCCTCAGTAACAATTGCTGTTGCGCCAATGTTGACTACACTATTTCATACAAATTATGCCCGAGATTAGGGTTTAGGGTTAGTAAAACAAAATTGCAATAAGTGATGCACAACTTAGAAATGTCATGGATTACGTTGTGCCAATGAGAATAGTTGTCAGGAAACGAGTGACGTCATTTCGGAGCATTTTGAAAACACCATTCTCAGGTTCCTTCTCAGCTAATTCACGAACCTAATGCAAAGGAAAAAAGAAAACAGCAAAGTCTCAGCGTACAGTCAGTTACTATAAGAAAAGGGTACCACTATGAAGCAAGGTTTCAAAACACTGATCTAAAAATGCCCTAGGTGGGTAGAAGGGGGTGATGCCTCAATGCCTGAATAGAGAGGCTAGCTAGCTATTGGGCACTAGGCAGATCACTAGAAAATTAGGCCTTGATGTGGCAATTTCCAAACAATGTTAGAAAAATAAACAAATGCAAAGGGGGAAAAGGTATGCAACCTATTACACAATACAGTGTTGCTATTTCTATGATTCTTGCTAGTTTTTGAACATCAAGCATGATTCAATTGAAAACTTTCCCATGAATCAAACTTCAATCCCATGCGTGCTGTTATGGAAAGACTCTGAAGCACCAACCTCTAATACTTTAGCCATTTCAATATGCTAATATGTGTGCAAATGCTTGAACCCACAATGATAAGTGTCAGTGAACTTGAATCCTTAGGCTCAACTCTGGAGGAAAAAATGCACTAAACTAGGGCTTCATTATTCCTGTGCTTGCAAATAAACCTCTACTAAAAATAAAATGCAAGTTCAGCATGTGAATAACCGAATCCAGCCATCAATTTACATTGATCACCTTGTTGTAGTCTTTGAAGAATTAGAATTGAATTTAAATGTTGATAAACATGAACAAGGAGGCAGGACTCCTTTAATGATAGTTACAAGAGCACCAATGTTGGGATCATGTTCAAAGCTATAAATATTCTGAACCAGAAATACCTATCCAGTTGATGAGATTAGGTGTGAAGGGAGATTATATATAAAGTCAGTAAGACTGGTAATCCAATACCAGTGTCATTAGTTCCAGTTTCAAAATAATAAACACTTTCCTTGCATAGATTCCCTGTCTAATTCTCCTACAGATCACTAGCACAGCATGTCACTAAAGCGCATGTGCACACTGATCATTATATCTGAAGCCCCTCGCTGTTGTCAGCATGTCAATCAGTGATGCCTGCTGGTCAGCCCTCTATCCTACAAAAAAAAGGAAGGAGCAATAATGCCTTCCCCATGTCTTTCAGCACAACTCCCAGCAGTGACATCGCTTCTCAAATACAAACTTGTGCTGTGGATTACATCACCACCAAAAGGGCGTACCCAGTGCAGAGAGCTCCCGCTCTGTGCGGGGTCTGGGGAAGGGTGTTAGTGGCAAGCCTTACCCTCGCCTGTGCAATGCGAGGAGACCGCGACTCGAACCCGGGACCTTCTGGTCACAGGCGGTAAGACTCTACCGCTTGCACCAGGCTCGCCCTTCATTACATCACCACCAAGCGAGACAAAATTATCACATCACTGCTGAAGCAGGATGCGCTTGACAACCACCACATCCTCGACCCACACATGCCACCACCCAACCCAACAGCCTAAGCTAGTGGGTGTCCGTTTGCTTTGTTCATACAAATACTCATTATCCTAACTGGATTGCATAATCACCCATTTAGTAGTAGTTGATACAAGGTACCCATAAGACACTCACCCCATCTCTATTGGTTGCAGCATCCCCTCTTAGCAGCAACACTACACCAATACCAATCTGCTCATCTAAGTATACAAAATCTCCCAATATCCTACCTCGTAGCTCAGTGAACCAAACTGATTGCAAAACTGGCAGCGTGGTTCATTTCGTGTCTGCACAGCAATTACTATGGCAACAACAGGAGTGTAAGAAAATGGGTCTCCGGAGACTTGCTGCACGCACCTTCCAAGGCCAAAGCGTCGTGATAGAAGTTTCTGCCATGGAGAAGAACGCAGAGAGTCCGAGCAGCGCGGCCAGAACCAGTCCCTGCTCCCTGATCAGCTGCAGAATCTGCAGCACTCTAGGCCAGCTCCCGCGCAGCGCCATCCCTCCAATCCCCGCAGCAGCCTCCACTGCCCCCGGCGCCCCGGTCCCCGCTCCCGCCGCCGCAGCCGCCCCCACAGCCATCGCCCGGCGACACCATGCTGCTGCGAGAACCCCGCACGCCACCGCCACAGCTACTCTCCTCACGGTTGCGGCCGCCCCTCCCACCCAGCCATCATCCTCCACCTGCGGTGGGGGAGCGGCCGTCACCGACACGGGCAGCGCGAGGGCGGAGGAGGAGACGGGGGACAGAGGGCGGGGGCTCGCGCTGGCGCGGCATCGGGGGAGCGGTGTGGACGGGGACGAGGCCGGGCGGCGGAAGGGGGGCTTGGCGGGGGGGCGGAGGGACTGGAGCTGGAACCGCGGGAGCCTGGCGCCGCCCAGCAGCAACGAGGTCGCGGAGGTTGACGGCGCGGCGGGCATGGCGCTCGTCGACGGCCGCTGTGGCGGCGGGCTAGGCGAGGAGGGTGGTGGGAGAGGGGTTTGGTGGTTGGGAGGAGGAAGAGGAAGGGGATGATACCACCACGATTTTTTTTTATTTTGAACACTTTTTTTTAAACTATTTTAAAATATAATACTGTTTAATTTTTTTTCTTCAAAACTAACACTTTTGGCCGCGTCTATTCGCATGGCGCGGCGAAATCACGTTGCCGTGTCATGCATGGGGCGCGGTAGGAGCAATGACGTGGCAGTGACCAGGACCGCTGAACGCTGACGTGGCCGGGACTGTCGCGCCGCGGATCTGGGCGCGACAATGACACGCCACGGCGCATGGCTCGGCAAGGCGCAGGACGTCATTTGACGCATGACGCTGACAGCGAGCAGACTAGTCCTGCTTGTGGTTGGACAGGTTGGGGCTGCTCCTGCGTCCTGTTGTCTGCCACAGTGTCGCCCGCTAGCTAGCACAAGATAATCATCGTGCGTACGGGTGCACGAAGACTTTTTTTTAGTACTAGAATTTTGCATGCGAGACACTGTGGCAGGACGTGATTTGATGTATGACGGAGTCGGGGTCAGGGGCTTAGGAGCCCGGACTTTACCATACTGGACAAACTAGTCCTGCTTATGGTTGGACAGGTTGGGGCTGCTCCTACGTCCTGCTGTCTGCCACAGTGCCGCCCGCTAGCTAGCACAAGCGCAGTAGTACCCAATCTGCAAGCGCGATTGGAGCAAGTTGGAAGTATTATGCCATTTTCCTTATGCATGTTATGCAGATTATGAAGTGAGACAAATTTTTTCTATTAGATTTATTTTTTCTTATGTAACTTTCTTTTTTATAAGTTTTTTTAGAAGATGCATGAGCTATAGTACGTTGAAGACTACCTATATCTAAATTTCACATTACATATTCGTCATGCAAATACCCAATATCAATAGAGTACCTACTCAATTATATAATAAAGAAGCAAAGATTCATTGTAGAATTGGAGTCTTCAAGGACGATGTCAAAATATATGAGACAAAATTCCTATTGTTTACAATATTATATTCAACAAATATATAAAATCATCTTAAATGCATGCCTGGAACCGGAAGAATATACTTGATTTTTGTTTATCGATATGTTATGCTAAATGTCAAATTGGCCCTAGAACACTAAGCAAAATAAATCTACCTGTCAATGTCTTTTGGATTCTGTAGGCTATAATAAAAAATTTCAAGCTAATGCAAACTTTTTCTACTTTACATTTCTGGAAGACTTCTACAGAATAATCTAACTTATTAACTTTGCATCCTTCACACCGAAATTTCACCTCGAAATACCACAACAACGTGCGGGGAATGCATCTAGTTTCAGTAAGAGGAGTGACCCTCCCAATTTCCCAACAGTCTCCCAAATTGCTGAAATGTATTTTACCTTCTTTTTTCTGCAATAGTCCAGGTGGATTACGTGCTAAACTACTGAATTTATGCAGCCGTATCAAACTACAAGTAGTGACTAGAGACTAATTGACATTTTCCACAATTGAAATTTGACAGCTAAATCATTTTTCAGTTAACCATTCTAAAATATTGACATGATGATGCTATTTCAGTGGTGAGCATCCTCTAAACTACCTTGGTCTATATATTTGCACCCATAAATGTTTTCTCAAATATTGTTGATTGCTGCTATTTAACTCTATTGAAATAAAAATAGATATGTTATTGTATGTTTTAAATGAAAGACTTATGCTACTTTCATATTTATGAGAATCTTCCCGAGCAACTACTCAGTTCTGCTAAGCTAATTCATAATCATGTTCCTCGTTGTCAAGTTTACACAATTTTTTAGTACCCCTCTTTGCTAGAAAGGCCAACAATTTTGTGATTCATGATTGATCAGTGATCACAACATGTGCCACCATAAAAGTACCAGCAATAGAAAAGGCACATCTATTTGGCAGCATAACCAATTTCTGCCATAGCATATCGACAACATCAGCATCATTGGTATGTTTAAATCCTATACTGGCCCTCCGTCTTTCTAGTACTCCACCGAACGCACCAACTGCCCTGGCTGATCTGATCGGAGGGACAGATAGGCTAGTAGAGTACAAGTACAACCATGTCATGTACAAAAGAAAGTCTTCGTTCAGCTGTACGCACGATGGTTCTCTTGTGCTAGCTAGCGAGCGGCGCTGTGGCAGACAGCAGGACGCAGGAGTAGCCCCAACCTGCCCAACCATAAGCAGGACTAGTCTGCTCGCTGTCAGCGTCATGCGTCAAATCACGTCATGCGCCTTGCCACGCCATGTGCCATGGCGCGTCACTGCCGCGCCCAGATCCGCGGCGCGGCAGCCCCGGCCACGTCAGCGTTCAGCGGTCCTGGTCACTACCACGTCACCGCTCCCCCATGCATGGCGCGTCAACGTGATTTCGCCGCGCCACGTGAATAGGCACGGCCAAAAGTGTTACTTTTAAAAAAATAAACAATGTTATATTTAAAAATAGTTTTAAAAAATGTTAAAAAAATTCACCACCACCGTGGGAAGATGGAGGTGGGGCGGCCGGTGCGCGCACGGGCAACAGGCAGCGATAGATTTTACTCTGTGTGTCATTATAAAAGTTTGCAATTACCCACCAGGCATTAAAAAGTTTGAGCGGTCATAAGTGTCACTGGTCGGAGCTTTTTTACTCTCGATGCCATTCCCGTCACATTCTGTTAGTTTTCAATGGTTTGACCATCCTGACACGTGGGCCCGACAACCCTATCCTCTGCAGGCTCTCGTCGGGAGCAGCAGCTACAGAGCCCGACGGCTCCTCTGCAGCAGGCAACCGAGTCGCACAGGGCGGTACGGGCGCGTGGCTTCAAGGTCGTTTTCTTCCATGGCTTCACCGGACAGCAGCTCCCACGTTGACACCGGCTCCCATGACCGCACCGTACCTGTCCGTGGGGAGGCGCCCCGCGCCTGCGTCGTCCTCGGTTCCGATGTCGTGCTCTGCTCGAGCTCCTGTTCGTAGAACGCCTTTACCGTGGTGCCGCAGGACCTCCGTGGCCACGCCGGTGCCTTTGCCGAGAGGATTAGCCCCGGCGTCTGCGTCCATGACGATAGCACCTGGCGCACGCGCGGATGCGGCTTCATGGTGCAGTCGCAATAGTTCTGCGGGCGCTCTGATGAGATGTGTGACGCCACGGTGATGATTCGTCGTGGAGACCCTTCCCTACCCCCATCATCAACCTCCACCACCGGTGTCGTCCTCGAGTAGGCGCTTGTCCAAGGCTTGGATCACTTTCGTCGGGGTGGTGATGCACTGATGCTAGGGTCGCTGACGGGGCGGCGCGCCATCTTGAAGGGTGCAGAGAGCGGGTGTAACACCCCCGGTGTTTATCACCAGTTAAGCAATGGGTTTGAGCTCAAACATGACATGTCAAGTGGTAATCAAGATGTCAAGATTAAATCTACATGATGGAGCTCCAACTGAAACTTGGGCCACGCACAATTGCTTACATATGGACCCTTGTTAAGATTATGCAAGAGTAATGCTAAACATGCTTCTTCCATATACATTACATCCACATGCATCCATCTAGACCCGTGGAAAAGTTTCATGAAGTTTGGAATCAAAAAGTCACATGAAATGATAAGTCATATCTTTGCATGAATTGCTTTATCAAGTGGATGGAAACCTATGAAGTCAACCAAACCTTGGTACCTTGCTCAAACAACTCTACTTTCACTCATGAACAAATGTTATGAAGGGTTCATGTTGAGCGGTGGCGGAAAATGCACCAATGGATCAAAAGGATAATATAAGCTTCATCGTGATCCTATTTTGGTCAAAGTAGAAACGATGAGGTTCTATACCAGTTTTGAGGTTGGACCTTAAATGAAAGTTGTAGTCCATATCATGTAGAACAAACTTGGTTTTTGGACTAAGAGCTAGATCAGCTTGGAAATAAGTCAAATCGAGGTCACAAGATCGAATTTGCTGTGGTTTTCAACACTTAGAATTATTCTAAGTCGGGCCAGCTAAACAACGACGTTGACATTCCGTGTTCTCCGAAATTCGTTAAGCAACTTGAGTTGGTCCGAAAATAAAAGTTGAAGGTTATTTTATGGAGAAGAGCATATAAAAAGTTGGGCTAAGTTTGACTCTATTTTTGTCCTCAATTTTGTGTTTTCTTAACCGCTATCAAGGCACTGACACTGTCATTTTGTGGCTTAATTACCTGCTGATGAAGAGCTCTAACGACCATACAGCCTTAATCAAGTTTGTAGAGTATCCTGAGTAGAGCAACTTTGCTAATGTCACCTAGGTCCGAATGTGCACGGAATATGCCGAAAACAGACTCCAAGTCGGGCTCCATCGCGCGCGCCACGTGTTCGACGGAATGGCATCGTGGCAGCCATGCACCAGAACTCGTCCTCCATGGCCGACGCGCGTTCAAGCGCTGTGCCACGCGCTGCCGAGCGCCCCTGCCCCTCAAACCAAGCGCCCGGGCTGCTCTATCACCCACTCACCTCCCCACTCTCCCTTCCTCGCTCTCTGGCGTCGAGCGCGCGCTCCAGTCGCAGCCGCCATTGATGCCGCCGCGAGCTCGAGCTGGCCGCCGTCGTTCTTCCACCTCCGAGCGCCTGGCAGCCCTGCATCCACCGTCACCGGCTCCGCCGTCCTCTCCTGGTCCTCGCGCGCCCCTCCTCGGCTTTCCTTCACCGCTGTAGAGCATGGCCACGCGACAACCATGGCCGCCGTGCGCCTGCTCACGTGGCCAGCGAGCCTCGGGCCGCTGTGGGGCAAGCCGTTGGCACCTGCGGGTGTGAGCGGGTCCCTTGACGCTTCCCTGCCACTCGCCGCCGCCGGCGAGCCTTCTCTGGCCGAATCCCCGATGACCTCCCTGCTGTGATTCGCGTTAGGGACCCCGTGCTTGAATTCGACAAAGTGAAGGGGCCTAACTGCGAAGTCAGTGACTCATGTGAATAGTGCCATAAGGACTGGTTTATAATTATTTTGCAGGAACTTTGGAAATTCATAGTAAATCGTAGAAAATTCGTAAAATAGTAGATGAGGACTTTTTGGAATCCTTGTAAAATTCTCTATGTACTAGATCTATAATATTACATGTTTAAGTTTAAATAGTTTGCTGTAAAATTAGATTTAGGCAGTTAGGTTCTTAATGCTAGTCATGTCTTGTTCTTTTTATAACTGCAGTTATTTTACTTAAATAAATGTGAAATTTTTATGGAGTGTTACTGATGTGATTAGTGATGTCTGGTAAAAATTTCAGTAATTTAGACTTGATAGTTTAAGATCTATAAAAATAACAAATTACCTGTATTGCCTTACCCCTATTCTGAATAGGTCTGCAAGATTAAATTAATTGGCTTAGTTAGGTTATGAATCATGACTTTGTGATCATACATGAGTTGTAGTACTTTTATTAAGATTTTCAAAAAGCTAAATATCATGAATTTTGGTTAAGTAGATCTTGAGTTATACTTGCTTAAATATCGGTGGCTGTTTCTGCCCAAACTCTGATAGGGTTACCTTGTTGGTATTGTGGGGCCTTCTTAATAGTAGAATTAGCTTTAGGTGTTTACAAAAAAATTGTTTAGAATTTGATAAGCTTTCTAAAAAGTCTAGAACCACATTTATTGGACATGTATAACTCCAGTTATAGCTGTTTAAAGTGGCATGTCAGTTTCTGTCTATGTTTTGGATAGAGATGCAATTATTGAATTAATTGACCCTTCTAACTGTAGAATCATCTTAATATGAGAATAAGAAAGTTGTAGGTAACTTCCTAATATTTTCAAAAAGTTATGGTTCATGTTTGTTGGAGGTCTAGAACTCCAGTTATGCTTCTCTGAAGTTGCTATCAGTTTTCTGTACCACTGCTGTTGGGTTGCATTTGCAGTTTTGCTTGTGTAATTATTTTTGTGGTGTAAATGATGTTTGCTATGGTTGTAGTGAATACAAAAGTTGTAGCAAATTTCATGATCTTGCTTGTGTTCAACTTATAAGGCCATAGGCCTGATAGTGTAGGAGTTACATGACTTTTAAGTCTTCTGTCAGGTTTTGATTGTATTCTGAGCAGGGCTGAAAGATGCTAGTGTTTGATCTAGTTAGGATTTGAATAAGCTTTTGGTGATAATAACAAAGTTGTAGATAATTCATGTATCTAGCTTCTGTTAAAATTTGGTGGTATTTGGCCTTGTGGTTTATGAGTTATGTCTGTTTAAAGTTGGGTTACAGAATTGATTGCTCTCTGTCAATTGTGGACCAGTTTCTATAAATGGGTATATTTGACTTAGTTAACTTGAGAATCATGCTAAGATGATTAAACATTAATTGTAGAAAATTTCATAAGCTTTCCAAAATGTCTTCTTGTAAGTCATTTGGACTTGTGTAACTCCAGTTATAGCTAAATCTTGTAGCTGCTGTTTGCATATCCAGAAATTGATAGATTCTAATTATAGTTGTTTGCTTGTATATTGCTAAGTGTGGCTCATACCTTTGATGATGGTTGAGTTAGTGTACCTGAGATCTTGGGAAATTTGTGTCATGCTTGGTGTTGTCATCTTCTTTGCTATCGTGGGATGATAAATTGTGCGATATTTAAAGTAGGCAATGCGAAGTGCTTGTGCATGATTAATGCAACCTTGTGCTTGTCTTACTTACTGCATGTGATGCATTGTCTATTGCACTTCCATGTATTCATATACTTGTATATTGCATCTCATCTAGGTACGCTAGATGCACCACGTGAAGGATGCGATGTTGGAGCCAAACCCGAAGACATCGTTTGATGGGTCTATCCCGAAGATGGAAGGACTAAGCAAGTGCTAGGACCTAAGATGTCACCAGGACGGTGCAACCTAACTGAACTGACTTATGTTGGATCCCAGGCAAACCCCGGAGCATATTAAGTCTCCCATGTTTTTACAAATACTTTGAGTACCTTTTATTGTTAATGATGCATTAAGTATAGGAATTGGTTGGAACCAATTGCTGCATTATATATCATTTCTTGTCCATATATCGCACTGGAATCCTATTTAAGTTCAGGAACGGGTTAAATGCTTAGCCATGCTTAGTGCGGTAGAAGTCAGGTGATTTCCTGTCACCTGCGAGCTTTAGGATGAGGTGGATCACGGTTGGCTATATTTGCTATCGTGGAAAAGAACCATGTGAATAATAAATTAAGACCGGGCAGGGTCTTGTATAGGTTTGAACATAGTGACTCCGTCTGAGTCGTTTAAGGACCGATACGCTGTACGTCCTCATGTCATGTTGAACGCAGCCTAACACTTAGCTGGTCGGATAAGTCGTTCCGACCACGAAGCCTAGTAGCTTGACTCAGGCCGGGGACGCGAGCAGTGGTGGTATTCTGGAGGTAGTAAGGATGTGCGGAGAGCCATTGGCATAAGTTCAAGGCGGGTTAGAGTCCCGAACAACCTTAGCAGAGTGGTTCTCTAAGAATGTCGATCTGATCGGACTCGCGACTCCTGAATCGTACCAAAGGTGACTTGTTTGCGACCCCGACGGGAGAAACAGGGTTTGTGTTTAGGAATACCCCTCCAGCTGGATAGGAATCGATTCGAATCGCCGTCTCTCCCGGATAGTGAGAACTTGACTGAGCAGCGGCAACGTAGATTCAATTAATTTAACGATATGGTTAAATGGATGATGATGATGATAAGGTTGCCACAATGAATACCTGATATGGTTATTAATGTTTGCACCCTAATAAAATGATTACTTAGTACATGTGCTAATATAGAGGATAGGTTAATGGCTAAAAAGTCACTGCTAGTTCAGGCTAAGAGTTGATCATTATTACTTATGTTTTTCTGCAAAAAGAAAGTGTCAGCCAGATCCACTACATTAAGCTATGCATAATCCTTGATGTCATTTATTTTGGTTTTCGACGGGTAAGTCTAGTTGAGTACATTCCCGTACTCAGGGTTTATTCCCTCTTGTTGCAGATAACCTTCTATGTCAGGGATTCTGTAAGTATTGTCTCCACCCAGCGGGTGATAAAGACTAGATCATGGGCATGATCTCTGTTCGCTGGTCTAAATCTTGGCTGAAACTGGCTGAAAAACACTGTTTTGGCTGAATTGTTGTGAGAGAAAAATACTGTTCCGGCTGAAAAAACAAGCCAAACAAGCCGAATATGGGGTAAACCGAACGGAGCCTATATAAGTAAACACTAAAAAAGATTATTGTGATGTATTTTGTCTTTTAGCTATAATTTTTTTGTTGTGATGTCTTATGCTAAAATTCTATGCGGTTTTCATTCTTTATCGGTTAGTACAAGTACTCGCTTTCGGGGATGATGGGCATGATGCTCCTTGTCCAACCGAACGCTCTCCTGCTCCATCCCGCCAAAACACTCATCCAACGAGTGGCACGGGAGGAAAATTAAATTTTAGCTCGTTTCTCTAGTACAAGGGTATTTAAGTCTTTTCGTAGCTCAGTTCGACACCGTTAGCATCCTATGTGAACGGAATAATGTGGAGGACAAAAAAAGTTTCGACCAATGACACATGTGACCGCTCAAACTTTTTAATGACTTATTGATAATTATAAATTTTTATAATGACACACGTGTAAAAGCCTCGAAGGCAGCAACGGCCAAGCGAACTGCGCGGATGGACCAGATATCGCCGCCCGGCGGTCGCCACCACGTCCAAATTCCAACTCCAATTCCAACACCAGAAATTAGAATTTGAAGAGAATCGGGTCAGGTTTTGGGCCAGCTGCTTCATTGGGCTTCGACCCTGTTTAAAATGGTTTATTGGGCTGTTTAACTTAAAAGCTAAGTTCCAGATGGACCACGACTACTCTAATTACGACGGTAGTAGCAGGACAGTAGCCTTTCTTCAGTCGGCACGGGTAGCCCTTGTAAGTCACAGTTGGTAGGACCGCCGATGGGCAGGCCCCAACTCACCACGTCCCAGCGGCCCAGGGTTAGGCATGGCTCACGACCAAACGCCTAGCATCTCCAGTAGCTTTTTTTTTTGTTTGGAAAAAATCCATTTTACCTCCTGAACTATGCTCGAAGTTTAGTTTTCCTCCCTGAATTCAAAAACCGGATAAAACACCTCCCTCAACTTTTAAAACTATTCATTTTACCTCCTGACCCGGTTATAGGTGGTTTTTAAAGGCGGTTTTGTCTTTTTCTTTTCTTTTTTATTTTGGCTGAATCACAGAAAAATCATAGTAAATCACAGAAAAATCATAAAATAGAAAATCTAATTTTGTTGAACTCTATATGAGTAGATCTATACAGTAAACATATAATATGGTATGTTTTAGTATAAACTTTAGATCTATGCTTTTCTATAATTAATTCATAGCTGTAGTTTCTATGGTCCAATTATGGTGAAATATTTATGGTGGTCTAATTATTGTATGCTTTAATTATAATAAAAATTTCATACTCGTTTATATTTTTACACACTTTTAACTATTTTAAAACTATTTAACAAGCATAAAACTAAATAAATCTATAACTCAGTTATACATGATCCAATGAGCATAAAATTTTTACTAGATTTAAATCATATAATAATTAACCCACCATAAAAATTCACCACAATTTGACCATAGTAACTGTAGCTTTCAGTTAATTACAGACAAGCATAAAAACTTTATACTAAAGCATACCATATTATATATTTACTTTGTATATCTACTCATGCGGAGTCCAAGAAAATTAGATTTTCCATTTTATAATTTTCTGTGATTTACTATAATTTTTCAAAAGTTTAGCCGAAATAGATAAAAAAAGAAGAAGACAAAACCGTCTTTGAAAACCACCTATAACCGGGTCAAGAGGTAAAATGAACGATTTTAAAAGTTGAGTGAGGTGGTTTACCTAATTTTAGAGTTCAGGGAGGAAAATTAGACTTTGAGGATAGTTTAGGAAGATAAAGTAGACTTTTTTCTATTTCTTCTAGTGTCTAGGAAATGAACTAGGTGGGCTCTTGGTGGAAGCCCACGAAGAGAAGCTTCTTCAGCTTTTCTCACGCTCGCATGTAGGGATGACAATGGGTACCACAGCCGAAACCTGATAAATTTTACCCTTCTACTGTGGGCTTATTTAGGGCGCATTTGTTCCATTGGCCCAAATGGTCGACCAGTCCCGCCAGCCGCAACTCCGGTTGTTTATTTGTCTAACCTAGCCCACCAGCTCACCCCGCACGCACATTAATGCAGCGAAGATGCTGAACCTGGAGAAATGATAAAAACTTCCGTTCCTTCAGAGCTAGGCTCGCTGCAGCCACGGGTGGGTGTTGCCATCACCTCCGGTTCATAATCTCACCTCTCTCCCAAGAATCTTGCTTCGCCCCCTCCGGTCCTCCCCACCTCGCCATGAGCAACACCGCCGTCATGTGCCATCTTACCAACGGTGGATCCATCTCTCCACCTCGCCATGGGCAACCCTCGACGCTGCTTTTGGACAGAGCTCCTTCAAGGCTGTGTTGCTCGGAGTCGGCGATCCGCCGCTCGCTGCGCGTGCCTCTCCCTCGGCCAGAAGCGAGCGGCAGCGGCACTCCACGGCCGCCCGACCAACCCCTGGTCGCCATGGACACAGCCACGTAGGCCGCGGGCATAGGCGCCATCGCTACGTAGGCCGTCGTGAGTGGATGAGGGAGGCGACGCGCGGTGAAGCTCGAGGATGTGTCATCATTGTCAGTGGAGGCAGATGCGCCGAAGGGATGATAGCATGCGGGTGCTGTGGAGCACGCAGAGCTGGAGGTCGAGGTGGAGGAGATGCGCATCGCGCTACTTGCCGGGGACCAATACTACGGTACCCAAAGAGGAGGAGGTAATGATCATCAACATTGACTCATCCGAGCAGTCAAGAGCGCGACTACAGCTCCAACCGACCCCTCGGTGCGCAAGCTCCGCTTCTTCCGGCCTCTGGGTGAGGGCACCGCCTTGCCTGACCCTTGGGTCTACGCTTCGCCTCACCTGGCCTCTAGGGAAGGACTCCACCTCACCCGACCCTGAGGCCACGGGCTCCGCCCCACCTGACCCTAGGGCCTGTGCTCCGCCTCGCCCGACCCTTGGGTCTACGCTCTGCTTCGCCCGACCCTTGGGTGTATGTTCTGCCTCGCCCGACCCTTGGGTCTATGCTCTGCCTCGCCTGACCCTTAAGTCTACGCTTCGCCTCGCCCGACCCTTGGGTCTATGCTTCGCCTCGCCCGACCTCTAGGGGGACTCCACCTCGCCTGACCTTGAGGTCACGGCCTCCTCCTCGCTCAACCCTTGGGTCTGCGTTCTGCCTTGCCCGGCCTCTGGGGGAGGACTCCGCCTCACCCGACCCCAAGGCCACGGGCTCCGCCTCGCCCGACAAAGACCCATGCCATCGCCAACCATTCCAGGTCCAAGCGTATGGGCCTAAGTCAAAGCTCTAACACCAGGGAAGAGACTGGCACACCCTGATGTAACTCGTGGCCTTGACGAGACATACCGGAGGATTCACATCAAGAACAGCGTCGGGCGTACCGGTGTTGTTCTGCCTAACCCCCGTACGAACACTGATGGGCATGTCAGTTCACCACGATGTTCGCCAGGATGGAGTGGAGTGCCATGACCAGCATATGATGCATGCGCATAGCGCTAGTGATGGACAGGACCATGACATGAAGCCATCCCTATTGACATCTACAGGGTTGGCGGGACCCGCATGAAGGAGAAGGACCTGGCGATCCTAAAGGCCTTCGGCTCTCTCTCTCTCATTCTTCTTTTTCCTCCGCTGTAACCCATGCTTTCCCTTGGCCTACAAAAGGGAAAGCAAGGTGTCCCATAAGGGGCATCGCAAGACATCACATCGATTCAGGCTAGATCCGATCGAACCATCATAAACCCATCGAACCCCGAACACACGGCTGAGTAACAACCGAGCTCTCTCAGCACCCGTTCACTCCTTTCACCAGAGACTTGGGACATGTCCCTCTCTCGCCCGTTTGTAACCCCTACAATGAACTTTCAGTGCTAGTAATACGAGCAGCAGCAACGAATTGGATGTAGAGACATTCTGCCCAAACCAATATAAACCTCGTGTCCTCTAAGCACACCATCTGAGCTAGACGCGCAATATTAGAAAATTATTTGCCGGTGGCAACTCGAAACACCGATAGTTGGCGTGCCAGGTAGGGGCCTTTTGCGTGTCTCGACATCCACACCAGTCCTCGGATGGCTAGTCACAACGTTAGCTGGGTCCCGGGCACGCACATGCGCTTTGGGGACCTGGACTTAATCGTCACAACGGAAGGAGAGTTGGCGCAGGCTCCCCCTGCTATCCAACCTCTCCACTCTACCGATCTCGGCGCAATCAGCTCCTCGGCTTTGATTACAGGAGGTTAGAGCGCCAGCTCAGTGCCTTCCTAGGACCCTGACCATCCCAAGAGGACCTGCTCCACCTCATCTTCTCGTTCGCCAACGTCATGGCATAGCTTGCTAGGGGAGAGCCCCTCTCCCCAGAATACCTCCCCTAGAGCACCACGACAGTGCTCCCGTTCGATCTCCGCAACGCCGCAGAGACCATTGACCACCCTGTGGCACAACGCACGCCTCCATCCCCTGTGAACGACGAGTTCATGGGGATGACCAAATATGTTGTGGAGTCTTTCCACGACCTCCTTGCGGGAGAATCGGAGTCGCCCTCCAGCTCTGACTCCAGCAGGGCGAGCCATCACCTCTCTCATGAGTGTTTCATGGTGGGTACCCCCGAGGGACATGTTGGAAGCATCCACGAGGAAGAGGCTACCCCAATGAATGACCTCGACGACAAGGTCGAGGGGGATGCAGGGGCCCGGCCTCGCCTACAGGTGGAGTAGCTGAAGGCCTGACACCATGAGCTCGAGGAAGCACGACTCCAGCTCGAGCTAGAACATGTGGAGCTCGATCGAGAGATCGAGCGCCATGGAGACGATGGGCGTGCATGCGCCATGGCTCACGACATGAACTGGAGGATCATCGATGACGATGAAGCACTCCTGTACTTCGCCTGGGTGAGCCAGAACATCGCCGCTATGGCAGCCTTGCTCTAGGGGCTTCCGAGGCCCGCAACGCCCGAAGACTGCCAGGCCCATCATGAGATTCGCACGCTACTCGAGCGTGTGGTGGCACAGCCGGCCAAGAGCTCGCTGTCTCGGTGACATGAGCTCAACGCCAGCCAGCGCATGCCCTCGGAGCAGCTCGACAAGGACACGTCAGTCCACCAGGTGCCACAAGGTGGCAGGCTACACACCACGGTCTCGGTACATGAGCGTCTCGATCACAACCGTGACGTGCGTGACACCCTCGACGCCCGCTGGCGTGCCCACGGCGATCTAAGGGAGGGAGCTAGCTGCGACGACCACCCTCATCATGGTGGACGCTACGACAGTGGTGAGGACCAAAGCCCGAGCCTCGGCCTACCGGGACCTTAGGCCTTTGGCCGACACATCCTCAACGTCGCCTTCCTACCATGGTACCAATCATCAACCAACATCCCAAAATACTCCAAGGAAACGAACCCTGAACTGTGGCTCGAGGATTATTAGCTTGCTTACGAAGCCGGTGGAGCGAATAATGATGATTTCATTATCCGCAACCTTCCATTGTTCCTGGCCGATTTGGCGCTAACGTGGTTGGAACACCTTCCACCCAATAGAATCCAAAGTTGGGCGGATCTGGAAGAGATCTTCATGGAAAACTTCTAGGGCACATATAAGCATCCTGGGAACCCATCGGATCTCAAAAACTACCGATAGATGGTCAGAGAAACCCTTCATGGATACATCCGGTGCTTCTCCTAGCAGTGCAATGAGCTGCCCAACATTGCCGACGCCGATGTCATAGGAGCCTTCCTGTCTAGGACCACCTGCGAGTCCCTGGCTCACAAACTAGAACATAAGAGTCCTTGAACCACCAAGGAGATCCTCGACATCGCCACCAGCCACGCCTCGAGCGAGGAGGTGGTCGAAGTGATCTTCGACCGTCTCAAGGGCAAGGCAAAGCGGGACGAGGATGTCAGCGAAGGCGCCTCCAACCGTCCTAGCAAGAAGAAGAACAAGTAGCGGTGTGAAGGCTCGCTTATGGCCGTCGCTGATCGCAAGGGGGGTCGAAAGCCCACTGAGGGTACCTCGGACCACTTCGAGAAGCTGCTCGAAGGGCCGTGCCCAAACCATGCTTTCCCTGTGAAGCATCTATACAAGGACTGTGGCCTCATGAAGCAGTTCTTGTCTGGAGGCTTCAACAAGGCAGGGCATGGGAAGGACCTTTAGCGGACCGTGAACGACACCGAGGGGAGGGACGATGGCTTTTTGACATTGGATGGCTGCCTCATGATCTTTAGAGGGTCGGTGGCCTACGACTCCAAGCACCACCAGAAGCTCGTGTGCCGCGAGGTCTATATGACTGAGCTGGCCATGCCTACCTTCCTCCGATGGTCGGAGTCCGCTATAACCTTTGATTGGACCGACCACCTAGAGAGCATCCCACAATTGAGGAGATATCTACTCATGGTCGACCCAATCATCGGCACAAAGTGGCTCACCAAGGTACTGATGGATGGAGGCAGCGGCCTCAACATCATGTATGCTGAAACGCTTGACGCTATGGGCATCGACTGATCGCGTGTCCGACCGACCAGAGCGTCTTTCCATGGCATCGTGCCTGGAAAGCAGGTCATGCCACTTGGGCAGATCGATCTACCCATCACATTTGGGGATCCATCTAATTATAGGATGGAGACCCTCACATTCGAGGTGGTCGGGTTCCATGGAACCTACCACGCTATCCTAGGACGTCCATGCTACACGAAGTTCATGGCCATCCCTAACTACACCTATCTAAAGCTAAAGATGTCGGGACCGTGCGGGGTCATCACCATTGACACCTCCTTCCAGCACGCCTATGAATGCAAGGTCGAGTGTTGCGATCACGCCACGACAATCGTCACCTCCAAGGAGCTTGCGGCCATCAGGAAGGAGGTCGCCGAAGAAGTACCCGACCCCAAGCAGTCGACTAGGTCATTCATGCCAGTGGAGGGCACCAAGGAGGTCCTCATAGACCCCAGCGGCTCCAAGGGTGAAGTGGTGCGCATTGGCACCACAATTTCCTCCAAATATGAAATCACGCTCATCGACTTCCTCCGCGCCAATAGAGACATCTTTGCATGAAAACCCTTGGACATGCCGAGCATTCCAAGAGAATTCGCCAAGCATGCCTTGAAGATCAGGCCAGGCTTCAAGCCGGTAAAGCAGTGCATGCATCGCTTCGACGAGAGGAAACGTAGGGCCATCGATGAGGAGATCGCGAAGCTGTTGGCGGCATGGTTCATCAGGGAAATATACCACCTAGTGTGGTTAGCCAATCCCATCCTTGTATGAAAGAAGAGCGGGAAATGGAGAATGTGTGTTGACTACACGGGTCTCAACAAAGCATGTCCAAAGGATCTGTTTCCTTTGCCACGCATAGATCAAGTAGCCGACTCTACCTCAGGCTACGAAACCCTTTGCTTCCTTGATGCGTACTCTGGGTACCATCAAATCATGGTGAAAGAGTTTGACCAGCTCATGACATCTTTCATCACCCCGTTCGGATCGTTCTGCTACGTCACAATGTTGTTCGATCTGAAAAATGTAGGGGCTACATACCAATGTTGTATGCTCAAGTGTTTTTGAGACCTCATCGGGCAAACCATTGAGGCCTATGTAGATGACATCGTGGTCAAGACCAAATGGGCTAACTAGGTCGTAGCCGACCTTGAGTAGACCTTCGCAAAACTCCGAGCAAACGGCATTAAGCTCAACTCCAAGAAATGCTATTTTGGGGTCCCGAGGGGTATGCTGCTGGGCTTCATCATCTCTGAGCATGGCATTGAAGCCAACCAGAGAAGATGTCGGCGATCACAAGGATGGGCCCAATTCAAAACATAAAGGGGGTACAACGAGTTACAGGGTGCCTCGCCACGCTCAGCCGCTTCATCTTGCGCCTCGGCAAATGGGGTCTCCCCCTCTATCGTCTTCTGAAGAAGGCTGACCATTTCGAATGGATGCCTGAGGCCCAGGAGGCGCTTGACATGGTCAAGCGACTTCTGACAAAGGCCCCGATCTTGGTCCCTTCGATCGATAGGGAACAACTTCTGCTCTACATCGCGGCCACCACGCAAGTGGTCAGCACCGCCTTGGTGGTAGAGTGAGAAAAAGAGGGCCACGCCCTCAAAGTGTAGCACCCCGTGTACTTCATTAGCGAGGTCCTGTCCGATTTCAAGACCTGCTACCCCCAAATCTAGAAGCTTATGTACGCCGTCCTCATCGCCAAAAGGAAGCTGTGTCACTAATTCGAGTCACATCCAGTGACGGTCGTGACGTCCTTCCCCCTCGGCGAGATTGTCCAAAACTAGGATGCCATGGGGAGAATCATAAAGTGGGCACTCGAGCTAATGGGTCAATGCATTTTGTATGCCTCCTAAATGGCCATCAAGTCCCAAGTGTTGGCTGATTTCATTATAGAATAGACCGAGGTCCAAATGCCGCAAGTAGTCGTCGACCAGGAGTAGTAGACGATGTACTTCGATGGATCATTGATGAAAAAAGGCATCGGTGAGGGGCTGGTCTTCGTTTTGCCCCTTGGGGTACGCATGAGGTACATGGTTCGCATCCATTTCCCCTCCTCCAACAATGTGGCCGAACATGAGGTGCTCATCAATGGCCTACGCATCACCAACGAGTTGGGTATCCGACGGCTTGATGTCCAGGGAGACTCCCAGCTGGTCATTGACCAAGTCATGAAGGAGTCAAGCTGCCACAATGCCAAGATGGCTGCATATTACCGAGAAGTCCGCCAGCTAGAGGACAAGTTCGACGGTCTCGAGCTCAACCACATCCCAAGGTGTCTCAACGAGGTGGCCGACGCGCTGGCGAAAGCGGCGTCCGGCCGAGAGTCAGTGCCAACGGGCATCTTCGCCAGCGATTAGCACAAGCCCTCAGTCCGCTACGAGGAGCCAAAATAGGCTAGTGACGGGCCACCTGCCCTAGGCTCAAGGGCTAACCAGCCATCGGCTCCATCCGACCCTGAGGTCATGGAGCTTGACGAAGATCCAGGGATAGAGCCCGACCCTCTGGCCAACTAGAGGACGCCTTACCTCGACTACCTCCTCCATGAGGCACTATCGATGAACAACACGGAGGCTCGGCGGCTCACGCGTCGCGCCAAGTCTTTTGCCATTGTTGATGGTGAACTCTACAGGAGAAGCCACACCAGGATCCTACAGCACTGCATCCCCATCGAGCAAGGGAAGTAGTTGTTGAGTGATATCCATAGTGGGGTCTATGGTCACCATGCTATGTCTAGAACCCTGGTCGGAAACGTATTTCGATAAGGCTTCTACTAGCCAACCGCGGTAGCCGACATTGAACATATTGTGCGCACCTACGAAGGGTGTCAGTACTATGCCTGGCAGACCCACCTGCCAGCCCAAGTGCTCCAGAAGATCCCCATCACATGGCCATTCATGGTCTAGGGGCTCAATCTGGTCAGACCTCTCAAGAGGGCACCTGAGGGCTATATGCACTTGCTTGTCACCCTAGACAAGTTTACAAAGTGGGTAGAGGCTCGACCGATCTCCGCGATCAAGTCCGAGCAAGCCGTGCTGTTCTTCCTTAACATCATCCATCGCTTTGGAGTCCCAAACTCCATCATCATGGACAATGGCATGTAGTTCACCGGAAAGAAGTTCCTCCGATTCTGTGATGAATACCACATCCGCATCGATTGGGCCACCGTGGCGCACCCCCACACAAATGGGCAGGTCGAGCGCACAAACGGCATGATCCTACAAGTCCTCAAGCCTAGGATCTTCAACCAATTAAACAAGTTTGGTGGACGATGGGTCACAGAGCTTTCCATAGTGCTCTGGAGCCTGAGGACGAACCCCAGCCAGGCCACCAGCTACACACTATTTTTCATGGTCTATGGTTCTAAGGCTATCCTCCCGACTGACCTCGAATATGGAGCGGTAAGGTTCTGGGCGTACGACGAACAGGGAGCCAAGGCATCCCTTGAGGATGCCATGGACTAGCTGGATGAAGCGTACAATGTCGCCCTCCTCCATTTGGCCAAATACCAACAAGCGTTGCGCTGGTACCACAGCCGTCGAGTGCGGGGTTGGGCCTTCAATGTTGGAGACCTAGTGCTTCGCCTCGTCCAGAGCAACAAGGACCACCATAAGCTCTCTCCACCATGGGAGGGACCGTACGTCGTCGTGGAGGTACTTCGGCCAGGCGCCTACAAGCTCAAGACCATCAACGGCGAGGTCTTCGTTAATGCCTAGAACATCAAGCAACTACGTCGCTTTCACCCTTAATAAACGCACACTTTCTCTTATCAGTTTCGCTATTGCCTCCCCGATCTTTATTGACACCCGACCCCAACAACGGCAAGGGGTCAGGCTTCACTCTGGGGCTAATAAGAGCGTACCTATCTGGTAGACATTTCTCTATGCCCGACCCTTTCTCACGTTAAGACCCAGAAGCGAAGTTTGCAGAAATAATTGTTGGGTAAAACTGGTCAGACTGTGAGAAACCTATGCCTCGGCGACTATGGTGTCTTTGCTCACCAGCGTGATCAGAGTTTTTTTCCACACCCATGCTTTTTGGCCTTAGCTGCGGAAAGAGTCGGTATGCGTTTAAGAGTCTATCCGCCTCGCAAGCATTCTCCATGTCTGACCCTCTCTCACGACGAGACCTAGAAGCTAGGCTTGTGGAAACAAACTCTGAGTAAAATTGGTCAGACTACGAGAAACCTACGCCCTAGTGGCTATGGCGTCTTTGCTCACAAGTGTGATCAGAGTTTGTTCGCCCGCACCCTGAGGTTTACGGCCTCAACGATGGAAATGGTCAGAACGCACTAACCTTTTTATATGAAAAGGGGAGGAGGTCTAAAAATTTGGTAGGCCATCTGCCTAACTAAATTCTTAGGGAGGATGATCTCATCCTCTATCTCGACAGGAAAGCCCTATGCCAGCGGGTCACCCAAGCCGCTCGAATGGCTCGAGCCGTTGTCGAGAGACGGTTAGGGAGCAGTGGAATGCCACACAAGGGTTATGCCGACCCCGTTACGAACAATGGACCTAGGTTCCACCGAGACATATCCTGTAATAGGTCCCCGAGTCCGTCACTCAAGCCATCATGGTAAGTCCTGTGCCAGTGGGTCACCCAAGTCAATCGGACGGTTCGGGTCACTGCCGAGAGATGGGTCACCCTTAATTTACCCACGTTTTCTCTTATTGATTTCGCTATCGAGCCCCCAACCCCAGCAATGGCAAGGGGTCGGGCCTCACTCGGGGGCTGGCAGGAGTGTCTGTTCAGCAGACATTCTCTAAGCCTGACCCCTTTGTCATGCTAAAACCTAGAGGCAAGGTGTGCGAAAACAAACTTTGAGTAAAACTGGTTGGACCGCTAGAAACCTACGCCCCAGCAGCTACGACATTTCTGCTCACCAGCGTGATTAGAGTTTTTGTCCCCGTGCCTCGAGCTTTAGCCTCCACCTTCCCTGGAAGGTTTGGAGGGACCCACCGGTAGAATCTCCATCGAGGAGAGGCCGACAGGTCACCCAAGTCGGTCAAACGGCTCAGGTCACTGCCGAGAGATGGGTACGGAGAAGCAGGATGCCCCATGTAGGTTATGCCAACTCCATCATGAATGATGGACCCAGACCCCACACGGACATATCTGGTAAGAGCTCCCCAAACCCGTCACTCGAGCCATCGAGGTAACTTTACCAGCCCCCACTTTACCTTTTCAGTACATGAGCATTCATTCATCCATTCTCATGCATGCATTCATACATTCATCCATACATTCATCTCATACATCCAAGCATTGCATATGCAATTATTGCATCACAACGCTTCGCCTTGCGTCATGAAGCGATAGTCATCTCATTCGACATGAGCGGCGACCGACCGAGGTTCGAAGGCCGGCCTGCGAAGGGCTCAAGACCACCTCTCGTCAAACAGAGCTAGGGGACAAAAACCAAGATGAGCCCCAAGGCCCTAGCTCGACCCTACTCAAAAGTGGATAGGGGCATCTCAACCTTTCTCGTTCAATCCTAACCTTGAGCCAAGCCCACAGAATCTCCATAAAGAAGAGGCCAGCGGGCCACCTGAGTCGCTCTCTAGAGCGACATGGGCATCTACCAGGAGGTGGGTTAAGGAGTAGTGGAATTCCACATGAGGGCTATGCCAACCCCGTCAACGAATGACAGACCCGGATTCCACTCGGACATGCCCGTGAGCGAGCTCACCGAGCGCAACACTCGAGCCATCGAGGCAAGTGTCGTTAGATCAACCCCTCCTATTGCGGAAACCACGGACGAGGTGACGCTTGAAATTTGGCTGACCCCTATCGAGCCCAACGAGGCTTGGGGGCTCGAGCTGCGCAACCCTAACTCGGGAATCCAACTGACCGGGGTTCGAAGGCCGACCCACGAAGGGCTTGAGGCCACCTCGCGTCGACTAGAGCTAGGGGAGAAAACATAGATGAGCCCCAGCAGCCTTTGCTCGACCCGCTTAGAAGCAGACAGGGTCATCTCAACCTTCTCGTTTGATCCTGACCTCAAGCCAAGCCCACAGAATCTCCATCGAGGAGAGGCCATCGGGCCACCTGAGTCGCTCTTTGGAGCGACACGGGCATCTATCGAGAGACAGGTAAAGGAGCAGTGGAATGCCACATAAGGGCTATGCCGACCCCGTTAGTGAATGATGAACTTGGATTCCACTCGGACATGCCCGTTAGCGAGCTCACTGAGTGCGACACTCGAGCCATCGATGCAAGTGTTGTTAGCTCAACCCCTCTGGTTGTGGAAACCGTGGATGGGGTGACGCATGAAATTTGGCCGACCCCTACCGAGCCCAACGAGGCTCGGGAGCTCGAGCTGCCCGACCCTAACTCAAGAATCCAACTGACCGGGGTTCAAAGGCTAACCCGTGAAGGACTCGAGGCCACCTCGCATCGACCAGAGCTAGGGGAGAAAATGCAGATGAGCCCCCGCGGCCTTCGCCTGACCTGCTTAGAAGCAAACAGGGTCATCTCAACCTTCTCGTTTGATCCTAACCTCGACCCAAGCCCATAAAATCTCCATCGAGGAGAGGCCAGTGGGCCACCTAAGTCACTTTTTGGAACCACCCGGGCATCTACCGGGAGCCATGTTAAGGAGCAGTGGAATGCCACATGAGGGATATGCCAACCCCATCATGAACGATGGACCCGGATTCCACTCGAACATGCCCATTAGCAAGCTCGCCGAGCGCGTCACTCGAGCCATCAAGGCAAGTAACGTTAACTCAACCCCTCTGGTTATGGAAACCACAGATGGGGTGATGATCACAAAGACGAGCCAACCCTCGATCGGACCCCCGCTATGCGCGGGGGCTCGAGGAAAGTTGGACTCACAAGGAGACCAAATGTGCGGTCACAAAATGATGGCTCAGATCCTAGGTACATGAGAAAACTAAGAATAACGTTTCTAAAACAAGAGATGCTTTCTCCTACTAGTTTCGCTATCCTCTCCTCGATCTCTAGTGACACCCGACCTCAGCAACGTCAAGGGGTCGAGTCTCACTCGGGGGTTGTTTACACAAGAATTTGGAAGAAGGATCTCAGAAGCTCGAGAGCCCCCAAAATCATGTCAGCAAGGGATCAATTGCGTGCAGATCGAAACCAACTGATTCGGATGCAGCACTAGAATCGACTTTCTTCAGATAGCGCCAGCAGATAATGACAGAGGCTATGATCGGCGTTGGGACGAGACATGCTAGACTCTATAAAAAGGGAAAGATTAGAGTCCAAGTTATCTTAAATTAGGAATGTTTTCATTTTATGCCAAAGATTGTAACAAATCATGCTCGAGTAGGATTCATGTTTAGACTCCGGGTATAAATATCAAACCCTGGCTATTGTAAAAGAAACATAATCAATCAAATATAAGTCAATTACCTTTTTTGGCTCTGGCCACCCCTTAGGAGTAGGAGTAGAGTAGATCTCGGCGAGTTCTTCAGCAAGTACGGCTACATCGATCCGGTCGACCTCCACTGCTTGTCTATAAGTACCATCATGGTTTATACCTCTGTTCGTATGGCTGCATCGATCCGGTCGACCCCCACTGCGGCTCTGGTATAGGCTAGTTATCGACTCTTGCATAGTTCAAGTATGGCCTGTGAGATTCTGCCTTACACCCCACTGCTTGAACTAAATCAAGGTCAAGTTATCAGCTCTACCTTAGGATGGCGGTCTTTGGTAGATTCATTAAGTTACCGATATTGCTTATTACTTTCATTGTTTATCTAATTACAGCAATATCACTCTGCCCGATTGAGATTGGTCTAGATTGGCCTTATATCTTATTTAACCCATCGTTTGCTAATCTAAAATTGATCTAATCTACACCTTAAACGATGAGTTATGTTTTATCGGCTGTTTTATATCGATCTTAATCATGCATAGCGTGCGGTTAAGGCATGTTCGATCTTGAGTAGATCTATTGGTTAGCGAGAAGCGTTTCACGGCCCGTTATCATGGCCTGTGGGATTCTGCCTCTCACCCCACTATTAGTGCCGTGGAGTGGGGATCGTTAGTTGGTAGATCCATTCCTGAGAAGGCATGACCTTAATTGTGTGCTATGCCTGAATCGGCTGTTTAGCCGATTTCGAGTGCTTTCACGAGCAGTTCACATTACGAGATCATTGAAGTAAAGATAAGTCGAAAGATATGTTAGCCCCATGATCTTGTTATTATATTACGGCCTGCATGATTCTGCCTCATGCCCCACTGATATTAGTAATGAGTTAGGGTCGTCGAGTCTATTGTTGTTTCTACGACCTGCATGATTCTGCCTCATGCCCCACTGGTTATGGCGATAGATGAGATCTAACATATTCATTAGGTTTATCTTTATTAAATGGTTAAGTGGTGTTGAATTGTTTCTTTATATAAAAAGGGGTTGGATTACTTGTAATCATTGGCTCAGTATAAGCCGATCATCATTGACATCTTATTGCCATTGATTAATATTTACTTAAATAATATTTATCCTGGATGATAACCGATTCTTCTTATACAACCCCATGAGATTTAATCGATTCATTCTTATGAATATGCTGGAATCGACTATTTAGTCGATCTCCTCTCATATCGGCTCTTAGAGCCCCACATTCGGGACTGTCTGGCAACACCGGCATGTTTCGCCCTTAATTACTGATAAGCTTTCTCTCCTTGTCAATTGCAGGGTCAAATTGACTGGTATATCTCGGGAGGATTGCATAGGATCGACCACCCTTGCGTTGAAGCTAGGCGGATATGCTCTATCGAGTAGACCCTTCCGGCTTGCTGCGTGTGTCCTCGGCACGGAAACGAAAATTTTGTGTCGACACACGTTTCTGGCACGCCCGGTGGGACCCCACGATCGTCATGATGGTTCACACCAATGACAACATCCTTATGGTACATTATGAAGACCTACCTGATGAAGATAAGGATACCATCAACAAAGCTACAGAAGAATTTCAGAAGAAGTATTTGTTGTCTTACACCAAAACACGTGACAGCACAATTATTTGAAAATTTCCACTACCAAGAGTTCTACTATATGGGCAGACAGATACAGTCGAAGCTGAAGACAGGTGTTTCTTTACGGAAGCCATAGACAAATCTGTTTGTGATGCTCTATTAAGCCACAATGAAGCTTTCGTTGACACATTTCACAACGCCATGAAAGAGGCGATTTATGGAATTCCAGTTGGTCAGGTTGATCGACTTGTTACAACATTCTAGATCCGTCGACCCAAGGGACTAATCAAGTCATTACCAGCCATAAAGAAGCAGCACCAGCTAGTAATGGTGACGTTCAGGCACTTCAAGGTTCGTCTGAATAAACTCTAGGTACTACTACGAATCAGATATAGCACAATCCTAGACCGTCAACATAGCATGTGCAACAGCTGGCGGGCAAAGTTAGAATCAGATGATCAATTTTGGCACATCAGGCCACAAACCGTCATCGGCTCAAAGAATAGCACCATCAATTCAAAGGATCCGTAGAGATATAGATCCTTATGTCTATAATCAGAGACTTCAAGCAGCAAACCAGTAAAGTTCCCAACAGATTGAGATTCCACAAGGCTATCACTATGGCACGGATTATAACACCCTCCATATGATACCAAATCTAGGATATCAAGGCACGCGGGATTTCAATCCACTGATGGGTCAGCAAGTACCGAGAAATCCAAATCCGCAAGCTGACGAGTTGCTGCTGAAGGTGACCGAGATGATGATGAACCAGTTCGGTCTAAAGCCAAAAGGGCTGACCTTTTCATACAAACGCCCATACCCAGAATGGCATGATTTGGTCACTCTTGCTATAAATTATAGACTCGTAGAGTTCGCCAAGTTCACTGGTCAAGACGGTGTAAGCACAATAGAACATGTCATTCAGTATCTTACACAATTGGGCGAAGCGTCAGTTGAGGATGCCCACCGAGTTAGTTTCTTCTCCTTATCTCTGTCAGGGCCAACCTTCACTTGGTTTTTGTCACTACCAGTCAACTCCATTGCCAATTGAGCTAACCTAGAAAAGAAGTTTCATATATATTTTTACACTGGGACTGAAGAAAAGAAGATAACCGATTTGACAACCATGAGACATAGGACTAATGAATCGAGCACTGAGTTTCTTTAGAGATTCCAAGAGACTAGGAACTTGTGCTTCTCGTTGAGCTTGGCCGACGATCAGCTAGCTGCTTTAGCTATCCAAGGAATGCTGCCAATATGGAAAGAAAAGCTGCTAGGACAAGAATTTGACAACTTGAATCAATTGGCTCAATGAGTGACAGCGCTCAATAGCCAATTCCAGAGTATACACAGAGATACCCGATTCTAGAAGAGTACCACAGTAGCTGAAGCTTAAAATCCATATTTGATTGATGACGGTTATGAAGATGAAGAGGAAGAAGTTGCCACAGCTAAATGGAATTGGGGTAAGAAGACGGTAATGGTACCCAATCCTTGGGGAAGAGGAGTCGAGGAGAGCTATGACTTTGATGTCACAAAATCGAACAAGCTCTTTGACTTCTTACTTGAGAAGGGCCAGATCAAATTGCCAGACAATCATGTTATGTTGCCCCCTGAACAGTTGAAGAATAAGAAGTTCTGCAAGTTCCATAATGCTACTTCTCATTCCACTAATGAGTGCAGAATTTTCCGACAGCATATACAAAAGGCTATTCAGCAAGGGAGGCTCAAGTTAGATACACCTCGAAAGATGAAGGTTGATGATAATCCTTTTCCAGGAGATCAAAATATGGTTGATGTTGGGCTATTCAAACGAAAAACTAAGGTCCTAACATCGGCCAAATCAAGAAAGGATGGAACGGTTGATCCCAAGATGCAAATATCAGCTGATGAATACAGAGAGATTAGAAAACGTCGTGATCAGCAGAAGAGCCGATATGAGCAGGGAGAAACATCAAACGATGGAGCGACGAAGCCACGAGTTACATCTCGGATCCTATTGAATAAGTGGCAGCGGCAGATGGAAAAGTATTATCAGCGGTGGCTAGAGGATCAAGAATAGCAGCGTCAACTAGAAGAAGAGAGGTATGAAAGAAAGCAAGCCGAATCGCACTAGAATTATCCTTTCTTCAGATACTGCTGGAACGAAGGTTTGAAATTGCCTACCAGACATAACTGTCTAGAATGCAGCAATCAATATTGAGAGTTTAGGCAATTTCAAATCAATTGCCGGTCTATTCATGCCCAGGATGCATATCATCATAATAATATGGATCGGCGCTTAAAAAATAAAAGTATTCATGATCGGCTGGGAAAAAGAGTTGTTGACCAAGACTGGGCTGATCATGAAGAAGGAAGCAACCAGAGGGAACATGTTTGGTAGGAAGGCCAATGGTGCCCCAGAGGTTTAAAAAGAAGCCAGAAGAGTAGGGTGCAGCGCCTAAGGAATAAAGAGATGGAACAGGCTGAGACATCTAGTAAAACTCAACTATGGCGTGCCAAGCAAATAGCCGATAGAAAGCAACCATCGGCTAATATCCAAATGGCTTTTCTGTTGCCATCAGAATTTAGTGCTTCGGTAGATCAGGAAGTTTATTCAGACTTCGATGAATCAGAATATGAAGAGATAGTTGCCAAATTAATGGTTGTACAACAAGCAATATTTGATGAGCCAGTCAAACATCGGCACCTAAAGGCTTTATACATGAAAGGTTTTGTTTATGGAAAGCCGATGAACAAAATGTTAGTGGACGAAGGTGCTTCTGTCAATCTTATGCCATACACCACTTTCTGTAAGCTTGGCAAGGGACCAAGAGATTTGCTTGAGACCGACATGATGGTTAGAGACTTCGGAGGAAATACATCCAAGACCCAGGGGGCAATAAACGTTGAGCTAACAATCAGGAGTAAGACTCTGCTCACCACATTCTTCGTCATTGATGGAAAAGGGTCATACAGTTTGCTCCTCGGTCGTGATTGGATCCACACAAAGTGCTGCATACCATCGACCAAGCATTAGTGTTTGATTCAATGGCATGGAGATGATGTCAAATTGGTTCACGCTGATGAGTCCGTGAGCATTGCAACAGTCGATCTAGTCTTTTGGGAACTAGGAGATTTCGAGTGTTTTTCTAGCAAGTCATAGGAAGGAGGCTTCATTAAAATCAGCAATGAAAGCCAATAGCTGATGCAAGCGATCGGCTCTGAAAGCTTGTTTTAGTAGAAAAATCATGGCTTCACATCGGCCATGGGGTTAAAGGAAAAATAAGCGTTGAGATGAACTTAGGCTGACGTATGTGAATGCTGAGTCAAAGTGTAAGTGCGATTCAGAGTTAATGGATTTCTTAAGAGAAGTTATGTTTCGCTTAATAGGATGCTTGACCCGGATTGATGGATCGTTTGATCTTTGGAATGAAAAATGCTTGAAGAGATGTTATCCTAACATCTAAATTTGATAGCTGATTCATTCTCGGCTCCAATAGCCGGTACCAGGAGGGTATTGCCTCTAGTTCAAAAAGTAAAAATCTTCAAAGACAGGAAAAGCCGATACGATATGTATCGCCTATAGAGTAAAAAACAAAAAGAGCAAGAAACATTCACAGTCATACACGAAGGCATTACATTGAAACATAATCATAAAAGAATAGGAGTCTTCATTCATCGGTTTATCCTAAATACAAACTAATCAAAGACCTTGTTCACCATATCCTGAGCGGGTGTAATGTCCACGATGGCCTCTGCCGCTGTGGTAAAATCTTCTATCAGATCTTCATGCCCCTCAGGGCCATCGTCAGTAGAGAAGCCAACCTCCATGGTGTGGAGATCATGCCCGGTTTGGACCTGCGCCGCAGTTAGCGCCACCGACGCGCTGTGACAAACACCGTGAAGGGTAATCTCCTGGACATGGACTGGGATGTCTTGGAGACGAGCATCAATGAGGGAACCCCTGGCATTGACGGCGTCTGTGGCCGCATTTGCCGCCAATTGAAGTGACTCCAATTGCACCGTTTGGGCTGGCTATTACAGAAGAATATCAAGACAAAGGCAATGGAAACCTGAATAGAAACGTTCATGGACCTCGTCTTACCTGCTACTACGGCGTCAGACTCAGCTAGTCGCGCTCGAACAACGCTAGCCTCCTCTTCAGCCGTATTAAGGGCGCTAGGAAGACCCCTAGACGGATCTCAAGCTAGCCATTATTCTGAATTGCTTCAGAATAGCGGTCCTCGGCCGCTCTCCATTCTCAGAAGAAGCTCCGGGCATCATCACCATCATATGAGTTGGAAGAACCTGATGATGAGTCCGGCACGGAAGACGTAGCATCAGTAGGTTTGCTGGTCCTAGAGAAAAGGATGAAAACTGTTATTCACAATGAACCTATAGGCAAATCAGAATGGGTCATCATCATAAACAGGGATTGCCAATCTCACCTCATGCGTCAGAGACGCTGGTTCCTCGGCAAATCTTCTACCGGATCTCCTCTGCAGCGCGTTTACCTCAGTTATCTTCACTGGCCATGACAAATGATTAGATCTATGGGAGAAAGGAAGAAAACCGCTATAGGGTTTTGGTAGGCAGAAGAGAGCGAAGGAACAGTTGCAAATAGAGATGCGTTTGAGGCCGAAGCCCTCGGTTGGTATTTGAAGACATGAAGCGAAGAGGCGTACGTCTCGGGACACGCAAAAGGCAACCACAATTAATAGAAGGCGAAACACTACTCCACAAATGTCTAAGAGAATACGGCGCCATATAACTAAGGATAGGAGATGGAAGGGCTCTCTAGACAAAAGTCGTGTTTTCAGACCTAAGTGGGATTGAGATCGAGAGTCTGGAATCGGTTATTTACGAAAGAATTGGCTCTTTAGCCGAAGCGGATGTGATCGGTCGACTGTAGTGGTTCTTTAAGCCTCCCGCCTATTCGAATGCCCCTTGACCAAAAGGGTTTCGCGGTCAAACAAACTCCTCTGAGCCTGCTTCACCTTCAGGACCTGATCTTCAAAAATATAAAAGGGAGATAAGACTCTGGGGAAGGCTGAGAATAGGTTGCCCTTGATGACCAAGAGCAAAGGAGCTAATGTGATCGCCTTATGAACTTGTGCATGGACACAATGCAATCTTTCTTTGGAAAGTTCAAACTGGATCAAGGCGTGTTACGTTGCAAAATGATTTATCAAGCCGAAGTCTACTAGAATTTTGTGATGGATGACTTTAAAGACTTGAGTTGCCTTCGGCTGCATGCTCTTGAAAAACATTGAAGCCAATAAACTGAGGATTGCGAGATATTACGGTTAAAAGGTCAAGATCAAGCAATTTTATGAAGGAGACTTAGCCTAAAAATAAAATCGCCGATCGATCAGGGAGGAACAACAAGTTCAGGAAGGTCACCCAACTAGGAAGGGCCTTATTGGATCAAATGCTATGCGCATGGTAATACTTGTATTTTGGGGATCTTTTGAGAAGAGAAGGAAAAATTGGCAGAGCAATCAAATGGGAAATATTTGAAGGAATATTACCCTAGCATTTGGATTGATACTTAACAACGATTTGCCGACCGCCGTCGGTTTTAGTAGCCGTTCATAGGAAGGGTATCGTTGCTTGCGAGAAAGTAAACTCGAAGGGGTGAAAGCCGATACAATGTGTATCGATCATGCCAACAGAGTGATGCGTATAATATGGAGTACAAAATAAAGGAGAAATCACTCAAAACGAAGAAATTGTTTGCTAACATCGCCTATTACAAGTTATGGGCGGAAAACACTTTGCCTACTATGTCATCGGCCAGGGTGTTGAAGGCCACGGAGTTGGCGGCGCTAAGGAAATCCTCAGTCAAATGCTCATGATCACAGGGTGCACCGCATCCGGAAAACCGTGAGGAAGAAGCCGAAGATTGTGGGCAGAACGAGCCTGTGCGGCAGCCAACGCCGTGGTAGCACCATGACGGATGCCATGAAGAGCAACCTCCCTAACGCGATTCGGGATGTCATACAGGCGAACTATTGGGACGGCACCTCTGGCATTGACAAATCCTGCTGCGTACTCCGCAGCTAGTTGAAGGATCTCCAGTTGGGCGGACAAATCTAAAAAGTTCAAAAGGGAGATGATCAGAATCCTGAAGGTGAAATTGAAAGGAAACGAAGGTTATGATATCTCACCCATGATTCTGGCCTCGGCTTTAGCCAATTTATCATCCACTGAATCAGCCATGGGAGGCGATCGACATTGAGCCATGGCCAGGGTTGATTCTATGAGAGAGAGACATTCGGCAAGACCCTGGCCGTGACTGTCAACGGTGGCGAGTAGGTCATCATTGCCAATCCGCCGCCTCGGGTAGCAAGGAAGCTGGCAATAAGCTATCGATAAGGAAGACCCCAGAGGCCAAACAGAGTCGGCCCTTTGACCTGAGGCAGTGGGCGCATCACGGGCTGCACCCTCTTGACGATGAAGGCGCTGGCGCGATGATGCAGATCCATCGAGAGCCCCCTCAGTAGACCTCTTGCTATTCTCCATGATCTCAAGCTTACAAAAAAAAACAGGGACTACCCTGAGGATACCGAGGGATTGGGACGAAGCGGGTTGTTGCTCGACCCTCAGCCGTGGCCCGTATATATAGCCCGGGAAGGAAAAATTGGTTTCGCCAGAGGTATAAAATTAAAATCAGAGACGGAAATGGATCGACACTCCAAGAATTCAGGGAACGGATAATGGAGAGGTAATAGATTCAAAATTATTGCTTCCCCAAGTTACGAAGCATCGTGGGATGGATACAAAGAATTTACATGGACCAGAGATCAACCCACCAAGGCTTCTTTTGGATTGAAGGGAGTCCAGATCCCCACAAGGCCGAGGATCATCATAAACCAAGTCACATTGGCCCATTAATAAGATTATTCCAAAGAAAGGGAAAAGTCACCTGACTAGCAGATACCCAGCTGATTTCTCGGTGACTGGGAAACTGCTGGAAAGAAGCTTGTGGTTTTCCCGATAGGCATTTGATGGAACAAACAAGGGAAAAATGTCCACACATTCTAGCCCTTACAAACACTAGAATAGCTCTACGAGCATGGTGAGAAGACGCAGGCGATGCCACAAGACTTCTTCTAGCCGCAGTAGCTGATCCTCTTGCTCGACAAGGTGCTAGAATGAGCGACACAATCACCCTATGCACAAGAATTCGTCTAACCGCTCAAGATCTTCGTAGCAAGAGAATGGACCATGGAGGGTCCAGCGGAACTAGGGGCACTCGAAAAGACGGATGGAAGAAAAACATGGTTGAACTATTGAGTTGCTCTCGCTAGGGTCGGATAAGCATTTTATAGCCGGCCCGGGAAGATGAATCCAAATGCCCGTGAAACAGTGATGCTCTTGTTAAAAGTTTTGAGGCATAGGCTCGTGAATGGATGCAAGTGGTGACAAACAGTGGACCCCAGATCAAGGTTCTCTGCCTGTGACTGTGGACCAATTAGGGATGCATACATGATAATTTTGGAATAAAATTACTTTTATCCCAAAATTGGGGGGCATGTGTTTACACCCGAATTTGGAAGAAGGATCTCAGAAGCTCGAGAGCTCCCAAAATCATGTCAGCAAGGGATCAATTGCATGCAGATCGAAACCAGCTGATTCGGATGCAGCACTAGAATCGACTTTCTTCAGATAGCGCCAACAGATAACGATAGAGGCTATGATCGGCGCTTGGACGAGACATGCTAGACTCTATAAAAAGGGAAAGATTAGGGTCCAAGTTATCTTAAATTAGGAATGTTTTCATTTTATGCCAAAGATTGTAACAAATCATGCTCGAGTAGGATTCATGTTTAGACTCTGGATATAAATATCAAACCCCGGCTATTGTAAAAGAAACACAATCAATCAAATACAAGTCAATTACCTTTTTTCAGCCCTTCACCACCCTTAGGAGTAGGAGTAGAGTAGATCTCGGTGAGTTCTTCAAAGAATATCTGTTTGCATCGATCCGGTCGACCTCCTTTCGCTTGTCTGTAAATCTTTGTCATGGTTTATACCTCGTTCAGTATGGTTGCATCTATCCGGTGCACCCCCCGTGGCTACGGTATAGGCTAGTTATCGACTCTTGCGTAGTTCAAGTATGGCCTGTGTGATTTTGCCTCACACCCCACTACTTGAACTAGATCAAGGTCAAGTTATCGGCTCTACCTTAGGATGGCAGTCTTTGGCAGATCCATTAAGTTACCGATATTGCTTATTACTTTTATTGTTTATCTAATTACAGTAATATCACTCTGCCCAATTGAGATTGATCTGGATCGGCCTTATATCTTATTTAACCCATCGTTTGCTAATCTAAAATTGATCTAATCTACACCTTAAACGATGAGTTATGTTTTATCGACTGTTTTATATCGATCTTAATCATGCATAGCGTGAGGTTAAGGCATGTTTGATCTTGAGTAGATCTATTAGTTAGCGGGAACCGTTTCATGGCCTGTTATCATGGCGGTGGGATTCGCCTCACCCCACTTTATTAGCACCGTGGAGTGGGGATCGTTAGTTGGTAGATTCGTTCACGAGAAGGCATGACCTTAATTATGCGCTATGCCCGAATCAAAATTTGTTTAAATGATTTCGAGCGCTTTCACGAACAATTCACATTACGAGATCATTGAAGTAGAGATAAGTCGAAAGATATGTTAGCCCCATGATCTTGTTATTGTATTACTGACTCGCATGATTACGCCTCATGCTCCAATGATATTAGTAATGAGTTAGCGTCGTCCGAGTCTATTGTTGTTTCTACATTTTGCATGATTACGCCTCATGCCCCCTGGTTATGGCGATAGATGAGATCTAACATGTTCATTAGGTTTATCTTTATTAAATGGTTAAGTGGTGTTGAATTATTTCTTTATATAAAAGGGGTTCGGTTACTTGTAATAATTAGCTCAGTATAAACCGATCATCATTGACATCTTATTGCCATTGATTAATATTTGCTTAAATAATATTTATCCTAGATGATAACCGATTCTTCTTATACAACCCCATGAGCTTTAATCGATTCATTCTTATGAATATCTTTGGAATCGACTATTTAGTCGATCTCTCTCATATCGACTCTCGAGCCACACATTTGGGACTGTCTAGCAACACCTGCACGTTCCGCCCTTAATTACTGATAAGCTTTCTATCCTTGTCAATTGTAGGATCAAATTGACTGGCACGTCTTGGGAGGATTGTGCAGGATCGACCACCCTTGCGTTGAAGCTAGGCAGATCTGCTCTATCGTGCAGACCCTTCCGGCTTGCTGCGTGTGTCCTCTCGCTTGAGGCGAAAATTCTATGTCGACGAGGGGGCTGATAAGGTATATATACACCCTTTTAAGCAGCGGTTTTGTTCCGACCCCTTCCTCATGTTGAAAAACCTAGTGGTAAGGTCTGCGGAAATGAACGACTGAGTTAGGCTGGTGGTGATTTGAAGAAACATACGCCCAGTGGGCATCGGCACTCTTGCTTACCAAAGATGATCATCGCTTCCCTCCTACACCTCGAACTCCCACGGTCTTAACAAGCGGAAGGTCGAACACATGAACCCCTTTTTCACACATAAAAGGGAGGAAAACAAATTCATTGTCACCAAAACAAAGAATAGATTTGATCAAACGAAACAAAATGACAAGTTTGTTCAAACGATACAGAAGGGTCAGAACTTGTTTGCTTATTAAAAGAATGACCGCCCAACCTATTGAACTCACTAACCCCTCTGGGGGAGAACTATGCCTTTGATCCTATCCACCAGGTCTTGCAAAAGGGAGCCACCACCACTTCCATCTCCTCTAGCCCATGGACTTAATAGTCAAGGCGGCGAAGCCGTGGCTCATCATCTCCGGATCAATGATGCCCCGTAATGAGAACGAGCAATCATGAAGGTCTGATTGACCCCGGTTTGAAGGGCATTCCTCTCGAGCTGGCGCACCCGAGCCACGATCTCGATAGCATAGGCCATGAGCGAGCTGGTCCCCTTCGACCGCACCACCTCAAGGTCATCGCAGACCACTCCAACGGCGACGCTCAGGATACCAAGCTCATTGCTCTTCGCCTGAGGATTCCTCCTCACCTCGGTGAGGTCCACGGCCAGCTCGACAGAAATGCTCTCGGCCTCCAGCTTTTGGGTCGTCGTGTTTTCGAGCTTGGCCTGGAGGGAGACAACCTTCTATTGCGCATCATCACGCTCTTGGTAGGCTTGGTCACACTCTCGGAAGGCCTAGTCATGCTCCTCGCAAGCCACACCACGCTCCCATGTGGACACTCTCCGTAGTTTGGAGCAGCTCATCCCGCTCCTTGCACAGCCGGGTGACCACCATGGCATCAAGGCTCGCCCTCTTCTCTAGGGCCACGAGCTTCTCCTTGGCCCCCAGCTTTAGCTCCCATTCCTTCTCAACCTCGGCCAGAAGGTGGAGGATCCGCTGGCGGATCTTGATGTCCTTCTAGAGCAGCTCATGCCATTCCTTCCTAACTTTGGTGGCCTCCTCGTCGTCCCTCCACGACCTCGCTGAAAGGGCCTCGAATGCCTTCTCGGCCTCGTTAGCATCCTGACAGGCCTCGTTAGCATCTTGGCGAGGGGAGTTAGCTCAGTAACCCTCTGCTGGGCAGCAACAAGCTAAGCGGTCACCTCCCCGTGTAGCTCGCACGCCTCGATGAGGCGGTCCTAGGTCTCCTTCTATTGATGAAGGAACTGAGACTTCCCACTGTGAGATATGTGGGTA
>CAJGYO010000002.1:109578805-109862832 GCA_904845875.1 Miscanthus lutarioriparius
CCTCACACCTTGTAGATTAGATCAAGATCAGGGTGCTCAGCGGCTCTACCTTAGTATGGGTCTTTGGTAGATTCATTAGTTATAGTATTGCTTATTGCTTTCATTGTTCATCTGATTACGTTAAATATCAATACCGCCTGGAATTGAGATTGGATCTAGATCGCCTTATTCTTTTTATTTAACTCATAGCTTGCTAATCTAAAATTAAGTCTAATCTACATCTTAAGCTATGAGTTGTGTTTTATCATCGCTTTATGTCAATCTTAATGCGTGCATAGCGTGCGGTTAAGGTACGTTAGATCTCGAGGTAGATCTATTTAGGTTAATGATACCGCTTCATGGCAAAATTACCTATGGTCAGTGGTGATTACGGCTTTCACCCCACTATTAAGGCGCGGTGGAATGGGGATCGTTAGTTTGTAGACCTGGATCCTGAAGGCATGACCTCAAGCGTATATTTATGCCCGAATCGGCCAAGTTAGCGATGTTGGCTCGGTGTCAATGAAACGATACCACGATTACGAGATCATTGAAGTAGAGATAAGTTGAAAGATATAATAGCCCTATGTGATCTTATTATTGTATTCGACTTTTGCATGATTCTAACAAATTTTGTACCCCGATATCGGCAAGTAATGAGTTAGGGTCATGAGCCCATACGTTTGTTTCTACTACTTTGCATGATTCTCGCCATGCCCCTTTGGTCATAAGAGTACATAAGAGATCTAACATGTTCATTAGATTTATATTTATTAAATGGCTGATGGTGTTGAATCGTTTCTTTAGTATAAAGTGTTCATACATTTGTGATCATTGGCACCGATATAAACCCGATCATCATTGATATCTTATTGCCATTAATTAATATTTGCTTAAATAATATTTATCCCTAATGATAACCCCATTCTTTTTACGATACAACCTTATGGAGCTTTAATCGATTTATTCTTATGAATATCACGAGAATCGATTATTTAGTGGAATTTCCTCTCATATCGCTCTCGTGAGCGACATATTCGAGATTGTCTAGCAACACGGCACGTTCCACCCTTAACTCATTGATAAACTTTCTCTCCTTGTCAATTAAGAGGGTTGACGAATTGACTGTATCGCTTCTCGGAGGATTGGCGCGGGATCGTATCACCCTTGCCGCTGGAAGCTAGCGATTCTGCTCCGCCGAGCGGACCCTTCCAGACTTCTCATGTGTTCTATTGTCACGAAGATGAAAAATTCGTGGCCGACATCTCGTTTGCGGCACGCCCGGTGGGACCTCCCGGCATGCGCCATGATGGTTCGCAAATAAGCGGCTAAACATCCTTATGGTACATTATGAAGACCTGCCAGATGAAGATAAGGGATACCATCAACAAAACTACAAAAAGAATTTCAAAAAAAGTGTTTGTTGTCCCACACTGCAAAACACATGATGTACATAATTATCTTCTAAAATTTCCACTACCAAGAGTTTCTACTGCAGGCGTGATGACATCTGATCGGTTTAAAGATAGGTGTTTCTTTACTGGCCATAGTCAAATTTGTTAGCGGATGCTCCATCAAGCCGCAATGAAGCTTTCGTGGCCCGCATTTCACAACGCCATGAAAGAGGCTATTCATGGAATTCTAGTTGGTCGGTTGGATCGACTTGTTACAACATTCCAGGATCCGGTTTCCATCCAAGGAATTAATCAAGTTGAACTGATTATCAAGATGCAAAGACTACCGGCAGTAATGGTGACGATCCGGGCACTTCAAGGTTACGCTTGAACAAACTCTAGAATGCTACTACAAATCAGGATACAACACAATCACGGACCGTCAACACAAGCATGTGCAATAATCGATGAAACTGAAATCGAACTCGGGATGATCAATTTTGGCATATCGAGCCACATACCATCGTTATTCAAAGAATAGCACCATCAATTCAAAGTATCGAAGTAGAGATATAGATCCTTATATCTATAATCGTGAGACTTCAAGAAAAGAAGCCGACAAAGGACCCAATGTGATTGAGATTCCACAAGGCTATCACTATGGCATGGATTATAACACCTCCACATGATACCAAATCTAGGATATCAAGGCACACGGGATTTCAATCCAGCGAGATGGAATCAGCAATACCAAGAAATCCAAATCGCAGGTGACGAGGTTGCTCACGAGGTGACCGAGATGATGAAGAATCAGTTGATGCGAAGCTAAAAAAGGATGACCTTTTCGCATACAAACATCCATATCCGAGTGGTATGATTTGGTCGCTTCTTCCTACAAATTACATGCTCCCGAGTTCGCCAAGTTCCTTTGGTCAAGACAGACACAAGTACAATAGAGCATGTCAATCGTTATCTTACACAATTTGGCGAAGCGTCAGTTGAGATGTCCATCGAGTTCGCTTTGCTTCTCCTTATCCTATGGAGGCCAGCCTTCACTTGGTTTTCTTCACTACTACCAACTCCATTGCCAATGTCAGACTCCAGAGAAGAAGTTTCATACATATTTCTACACTAGAAGCTGGAGAAAAGAAGATAACCGAGGTTGACAACCATGAGATAGAGGACTAATGAATCCCGGCACTTTGAGTTTTCTTCAGTTTCAAGGACTAGGAACTTGTGCTTCTCATTGAGCTTGGCCGACGATCACCTGGTCGCCTTTAGCTGCTCAAGGAATGCCGCTAATGTGGAAAGAAAAAATGCTAGGACAAGAATTTGCAACTTGGGTCAATTAGCTCAACGGCGAGTAATGACTCAATAGCCCAATTCTAGAGTATATGCAGATGCCCGATTCTAGAAGAGTACCATAGTAGCGAAGCTTATAATCCATATTCAATTGATGATGGCTATGAAGATGAGGAGGAAGAGGTTGCTGCCAAATTGAATGGAATTGGGAGCAAGAAGACGATAATGGTGCCAAATCCTTTGGGGAAGAGGAGTCGAGGAGAGCTATGACTTTTTGATGTCAAGCCAAAATCGGACAAGCTCTTTGACTTCTTACTTGAGAAGAGACCAGATCAAATTGTTGGACAATCATGTTATGTTGCCCTCTAAACAGCTTGAAGAATAAGAAGTTCACCAAATTCCATAATTCTACTTCTCATTCCACCAATGAATGCAGAATTTTTCACATCACATCTACAGAGGGCTATTCAACTAAGGGAGGCTCCAAGTCTCGACACGCCTCGGAAGATGAAAATTGATGATAATCCTTTCCTCAGGAGATCAAAATATGGTTGATGTTGGCTATTCAAATAAAAAGCCTAAAGGTCCTAACATCGACGGATCAAGAGAAGCCGGAACAGTTGATCCCAAGATGCAAATATTGGTGATAAATACAGAGAAATTAGAAACCATCATGATCATGCAGAAAGAGCCAATATGAGCAAGGAGAAATGCCAAAGGATGGAGCTACGAAGCCACTTAGTTACATCTCGGATCCTGCTGAATAAGTGGTAGCGGCGTATGAAAATGATTATCGGCCGGTGGCTAGAGGATCAAGAATACCATCATCAACTAGAAGAGAGAGGTATGAAGAAAGGAAGCAAGCCATTCAGACCGGAATTGTCCTTTCTTTAGATATCTTCACTGGAACGAAGGTTTAAAATTGCCTACAGCACATGACTATCCGTAATGCAATAAATCCAGACCGGAGGTTTAGGTAATATCAAATCAATCACGCCCGCTTTATCTGCATGCCTTGGTGATGCGATCATCATAATAACATGGATGGACGCTTGAAAATAAAAGTATTCATGATCAACTAGGAAAAAGAGTTGTTGACCAAGATCGGGCTAATCATGAAGAAGAAAGCAACTGTAGGGAATATGTATGCGGCAAGAAGGCCAATGGTGCCCCTGGAGGTGTAACAAGAAGCCGAGAAGAGGAAGATTACCAAAGACCTAAGGAATAAAGAGAGATAGAAAACGTGCTCAGCATCCAAAGAAAAACTCAAATAGGCGTGCCAACAAATAATATAGAAAGTAACCATCGGCTAATATCCAAATGGCTTTTCGTTACCATCGTAATTTAGAGCTCCAAGCAGATCGTGAAGTTTATTCGACTTTGATGAATTAGAATATGAAGAGATAGTTGCCAAGTTAACTATTGCACAACAAGCAATATTTGATAAGCCCTACCAAACATCGGCACTTGAAGGCTTTTATACATGAAAGGTTTTGTTGATGGGAAGCCGATGAACAAAATGTTAGGTGGACGGAGGTGCTTCACAATCTTATGCCATACACCACTTTTCCGTAAGCTTGGCAAGGACCGTGGAGATTTGCTTGAGACCAACATGATGCTTAGAGACTTTGGAGGAAATACTTCCAAGACCCGGGGCAATAAACATTGAGCTAACAATCTAGAGTAAGACTCGCTCACCACATTCTTTGTCATTGATGGAAAAGGGTCATATGCTTTGCTCCTTGGTCATGATTGGATCCATTTAAATCGCTAAAGATACCATCGACCATGCATCGATGTTTGATTCAATGGCATGGAGATGATGTTGAATTAGTTCACTACCGATGAGTCCGTGAGCATTGCAATAGCCGATCCAAATTTTTTGGGAACTAGGAGATTTCGGTGTTTTTTCGGCAAGTCATGGGAAGGAGGCTTCATTAAAATCTACAATGAAAAGCCAACAGCCGATGCAAGCGATCGGCTCAAAAGCTTGTTTTAGTAGAAAAAATCAAGCTTCACATCGCCATTGGGTTAAAGGGAAAATAAGCATCCCTGAGATAAACTTAGGTCGACGTATGTGAATGCCGAAAGTCGAAGTATAAGTCGCGATTCGTAGTTAATGAATTTCTTAAGAGAAGTTCTATTTCGCTTAATAGGATGCTTGACTTGGATTGATCGATCATTTGATCTTTGGAAGAAAATGCTTGAAGAGATGTTACCCAATATCCAATTTTATAGCCGATTCGCTCTACGATAAATTCCAATAGCCGGATACCATATTCATGAAAGAACAAGGGTCTTTGTTCATCGATTACCCTAAGTACAAATCTAATCAAAGACCTTGTTCACTACATCTTGAGCGGATCACGATGTACACTATAGCCTCCATTTGCCATGACGAACTCTTCCAACACGCCCTCATGTTCTTCAGGCCATCGCCTCGATAGGGAAACCAGTCTCCATGGCGTGGAGTTCATACCACCGAACTTGTGCCACGGTCGGTGCCACCACCGCACTGCGATGAACACCATGAAGGGGCGATCTCCGTAACACGGGCCGTAACGTCGTGGAGACGAAAGCATCGATAAGGGAGCCACGGGCATTATCGATGGCAATAACAAATGATCGTTCACCGCCGATTGGAGAGACTCCAACCGCATCGCCGTGAGCTAATGATCACTTTAAAAGGAGAACTATCAAGATAAAAGCGGTGAGAAATTAGAATGGAAACATCCCTAAAGATCATCTTACCCGTTACCACAACCATCGAGACTCGGCCAGCCATGCTCGGACGACGGCGGCCTCCTCCTCACCCGCATGAAGAGTGGGCCTAGAAGCCACGAGGCGGATCTCGAGCTGGCCATTTCTCGAGTCGCCTCGAGTAGCGGTTCTGAGTCACCATCCACTCTGGAGGAAGCACCGAGCATCATCGCTGCGTTGTATGAATCGGAGAATCGGCGATGAAGTCGGGCGCAGAGGGCACGCAACATTAGAGGGTTCACCAGCCCTAGGAAGAGGATAAAGTCTATCGTTCACAACAAACCCAGAAACAAGAGTTCATCCCTATGAATAGAAGATTCTGAAGAAAATCGCCATAAGCGGAAGGCACCAATCTCACCTCATGCGCCGTGAGGCGACTGGCTCACCGGGCATGTTCTCCTCCGAGGTCTCCCCCACAAGACGCTACTGCGGTTGTCCTCGCCGACCATGAAGTTGATTGGATCTATTGGAAGGAAGAAAACCGCTATAGGGTTGTGAAGGCAGAGAGAAGTGCAAAGGAATAGGAGTGAGTTGCAAGTGTAGATGTCTTGAGGCGAAGCCCCGGTGGCATTTGAAACCATGGAGCGAAGAGGTGGATGCCTCGGGAGGTACAAAAGGCAACCGCAATTAATAGAAGGCGAAGCACAACCGAAGCTAATCTGAAGAGAGAGATGTGGCGTCGAGGCGATTGAAAGCGAGAAGGTCGAAAGGTTCTCTCAATAAAGCCGCGTTTTTAGATTCAATTAGATCAAGATCGTAAATCTAGAATCGGCTGTTTCCAATTGGCTCTTCAGCCGAAGAAAGAAATACAACAAGACAAATATGGTTATCGTACACAAGATATGTTTGTTGACATATAGATTACACATTCAGAACATCCTGAATGATTTTTAGTATTGCAAGCCGGACAACATTAGCCTCTGCAATCTTGCGCCACATTCTTTATTTGTTCTGAGGCGTTCTCAAGGCTACCACGGATAGCTTTACTTTCTTTCACTTTGGCCAACAGTTCTTGTTTCTTCTATTTGATGGCGTCAGGTATTTGAGCCAGAGTGGACTTGCGATGATCAATGGTAGCCTTCACATTTTCCAGCTCCCTCTCAAGCTCTGCACATTTGGCTTCCAATTGGGACAACTCTGGATCGGTCCTGAGGGAAGAGTTCTTTAGAGCATCAATCGACCGTGTCAGTTCTTTGACCTCTTGCCTGTTGAGGTCCCTTTTAGCCAGCAAGGCTTCACGATTGGACAAGTTCCTCTGGATTGTTTTCACCTTCAAGGCCTAATCTTCGAAAATAGGCAAATACGATAAGACCCTAGAGAGAGCTGGAGATGGATCACCCTGAATGGCCAAGAAGACTCGCTGCATTGATTCAGTGTCTTGGACAAAATCAACTATGTTCTTCTCAAATACAGGTAGTATATCTTTTAGCCAATTTCTAGTCTCCTCTGGCAAAGATTCAACAGAGGAAGTGGCTGACGATCTAATTTCATCTTCATCAAAATACTCCCCAAGATTGAAAGAACAACTCTGTACTGGAGGATCGAGTGCCTATATATACGGGAGATCTTGATTAAGAGGTTTGAATCGGTTTGTCGCAAAATGGATGGTGAAAAGATATAGTACCTTCTCTGTAGTAGCCTCCATCAGAAGAGGGGGAGCAGCTGGTGATGCACCAATAGCATCTGGTTGAATCGGCTCTAGATTTCCGTATACCGGTATCTGCAATGGCAAGGAGAGATTTTTATTCATGTTTATTGCAGGAGGAATAGGCCAAGCATACGATTCCCTTACCATTAGGTTATACCGAATTGGGGAATCAGCAGTTTGAGCATCAACAATGGGGCTATTCCCAGCATCAACGAGATCATTGTCAAAAGATGAACTGTCAGGCCCCTGCTCTTGCACGGGTATTTCCTCAGAAGATGTCTAGCGTGACAAATGATCAAATAAAGGTTGGAAAGCCGGGTGAATCAAGAAGTTAAAGGAAAATACTCCAACGAATATCAAGGATAAAACTCACATTTTATGCCGTTGTGAAAGCATCGGTTGCCTCCACTGAAATCGGCTTCTCCTAAGATGAAGGTTCGGTGGTGGAGGATCAAGTACCTAAGATAGCTGTCCTGCACCCAAAGTAGACCGAGACACGATGCTCGATAACTGCAAGAAAATGGAATCAGAAAAATTGAACATCAGTTTGAGGAAATTGTGAATCGTTCACCTGAGCAGCTGATGGTCTTGTCCTGCGGAGTCTTTTTCCAGTTGTGGCTTTCTGAGTTGCCCCTGGAACAACTTTGCACTTTGGAGATTGGCATGTCACGATCATGGAAGCAGTATGGGTTCTCATCAACTTCTTCAAAGAAGGTGCGGTTGATCCCATCCTTGAAACTAGGCATGACGGCTGGTAATCTATAGGACGCCCTCTCCTATCTCGGCTTCGAGGATCGAATTCAATGTCCTAAAAGGGTCAGTTAGAACAGTTGGCAAGAAGATTCACCAAGTAATCTCTCTGAAAAGAGAATGAAGGGATTATCTCACTATCAGAAGCAAATTCCCCGTCCAGAGCTATGCACAGAGGGTAGACTGGCCCACAGAAGAGATGGAAATGCCATTCTTGCCACCAGGAGTCGAAGAGATTGGAAGAAAAGCTAGCCCTGACCCAGTCATGCAAGGAAAAGGAAGGAAGGTTTGATCCCAATTGAAAGACTCTGGAAGCTTCTAGCACATCACTGATATCTTCCCTCGGCTTCAGGGTGTTCTTGAAGAACAGACAAGGGGGGAGTTGACCGAGGCCAAACTGATGGGCCATAAACGAAGGGTTGTAAAACTCATAGGTTGGAGGATTGCCTGGGATGGAGGAACCTTTAATCATTTTGCCACGATCGTGATAAAATTCGGCTGGATGAACACAGGGCTTAATAAAAGAATTGAAGATCGCAACCGTTGTCTCATCCGAACAGCCGGATTCAAATCGGAATCTAAATGGAAAAGTCAGTTCATCCTCCTGATTATAAGGTAGCCAGGTCAGAATGGCCACATCAAACCCTCTATAAATTTTTTTTGAAGAGGTGGCCAGCATCGAAGTCGATTATTATGGCTGATGCAGCCTCACCATAGTTCGTACACCGTCAAGTTCTTCCTTCTTTGCCTCTATATTCCTCACTAAAATTAGAAGAAGGAAAGCTCAGGTCCCTGAGGTCAAGCTTTACAGTCTTGTGCATGTACAGATTGAGCCACAATTGTATCAGCCACCAAGGACCGCTGATAGTCTGCATCGGTTCATTCTTTAGTAATTGGGCAGCCACCTAGTACATCAGATGATAAGCAGCTCCTAGCAGATATTTTCCAAGAGGGATATCTTTGCCCAATGGTAGGTGCTCCACTATGAGTTTGTGATTATAGGTTGGACCACAAGATGACCCACAGAAAATGAATCTTTCCAACCATATGTTCAGAAAGGCCACGTATTCCCTTTCACTGAGGGTTGGTCCATCTTCAATATGATTCAGAATGTAACTTGCCCATCCGGTACAGTCTGCTATCTTGGCCAATCTCTTGGGACCGGCACTCAAATACTCATAAGGTTGCACTAATCTAGTAATCCTAAGGCCGGTCAATATGTATACGGTGGCCAGAGTGATGGTCATTGGGCCGTGACAAAAAATGAAAGCATTCAGAGCATTTGACCAGAAATAAGAAGCAAAGATCAAGAGTGAATCATTCCTCTCCATTTCAGACAACGAAAGTGTTAAGCATTGGTTTAGATCATAAAGCTCCCAGTCTTCGCCTTTTTCGTGGATACCCTACAGAACCAATCTCTCCATCCCTTAGGTGCGTTGGGCTAGTTTCTGAAGGAAGTTTTATTCTAGGAGGAAGAATCCACTACAGACTGTTTAAAGGGGATCTGGTTGGTTTCTTGGCGGATAAAATCAGATGGGTCAGAATCACCCATAGGCCCAAGAAAGTAAGCATTAGGGACGACAACTGATGGAATTAAGATCTCGTTCCTCATTTCCTAGAAATTGGATAAAATAAATTCAAGAAGAGAGAAGATATGGGGTAGCGGATGATACTCGGAAAATGGAAACTTGGAGATATACCTCAGGGATGTGGTCGACGGTCGCCATCGCGGTCAAAAATTGGTTTGGATCTGGCGAAGATCGCTTGGACGATGGCTTGTTGGAACATATGATCTGCTAGGGTTTGGGGCCTCAGCGATGACGGCATCGACTATTTGAAAGTAGGCTTAAGAATGAAGGAGAAAGCGAACAGTCTGAGTGAGTTGCGAGATATACTATTGGGATGTTACATAGAACTCGGGCGGAGAGTCGTGGAGTCACTTGCGAATATCTTGGATAGTGCGATTCTTGGCGTGGTAAAACCAGTGAACTGGAATTTCGGGATAAAATCATTTTATCCCAAAATTGGGGGACATGTGTTTACACCAAAATTTGAGAGAAGAGCGCGGGAACTCGCAAGCTTCTAGAATTATGCCAATTAAGGAGTCAATAGAGTAAAGATTGATACCTGTTGGATCGAATGTGACACTGGATCAATTCTCTCCGAATGACGCTTTGAGATAACGATGACGAGGATATGATTGGCTCCAAGAAGATACATGTCGGACTCTACAAAAGGGAAAGATTAGAGTCTAAGTTATCTTAAGATAGGAATATTTTGTTCATACCAAAGAATTGTATTAAGTCATACTCAAGTAGGGTTCGTTTTTAGGCTCCGGGTATAAATACCAAACCCCGGCTATTGTAGAAGGACACAATCAATCAAATACAAGTCAATTACTTTTTTTCGGCTCAGGACACCCCTTAGGAGTAGGAGTAGAGTAGATCTCGGTGAGTTCTTGATGAGTACTTTTGCATCGATCCGATCAACTCTCTTTGCTTATGCATGTAAGTACCGTCATGGTTTATATCTCTGTTCAGTATGGTTTGCATCGATTCGGTCAACCCCCCCTCGACTACTGGTATAGGCTAGTTATCGACTCTTATCTAATTCAATTATGGCTTTGTGTGATTTCGCCACACCCCAACGCTTGAATTAGATCAAGGTCAAGTTATCGGCTCTATCTTAGTATGGCAGTCTTTGGTAGATTCATTAAGTTCTTCGATATTGCTTATTGCTTTCATTGTTCATCTAATTACAACAATATCATCCTCTTGATTTAGATTGATGCGGATCGGCCTTATATCTTATTTAACTCATCGTTTGCTAATCTAAAATTGATCTAATCTACATCTTAAGCGATGAGTTGTGTTTTTATCGGTTGTTTTGCGTCAATCTTAATCGTGCATAGCGTGCAGTTAAGGCATTGTCGATGCGGGACCCACGGGTACCCCGCAAGGAAGAGAGAAGATCTAGTCTAACTATGTTTCTTTTGTGTAATCCTAGTAGTAGTATTATTCGTAATCCTACTAGAAACTCTCATTGTAAACCGACTAGGACTTTGACCTCCTAACTATATAAAGGAGGGCGGGGTTCCTAGCGAGGGGAACATTACAACAACACACAATCAATCCAACGCAAAGGCTAACGCCGACTGGACGTAGGGCTATTACTCGATCACGGTCGAGGCCCGAACCGAGGATAAATCGATCGTCTCTTGCATTCACCGTCGAAGTTCTACATATATTTGAAGCCCGAACATATTGCCTCGGAAACCCCGTGGCGAGGCTATCGATGGTCAAACATCGGCGGTGGCGTGTCTAGGTTGGGGCTTTCAACTAATTTGCATCCGAGAGCTCGATGGACCTCGACAACATGATCTTCTCGATGGGATCAACCTTCATCTTTGGTTCATGGATCTGTGAGGCAGGCGACGATGGCAAGCTCCAAAGTTGTCTCCTCGAAGATTCGGTTCACCATGAAGACCTTTCTATTTCGGCGACTACGACAGATCAGCTCACCGGAAGATTCGCACAGCTCGTGATGTCCGATTCAACTCAGGTTTCGTGGCTTTGCGCATTCGACTCGAACTCAAGCTCCGCATCCAAGATGGAGTCTGACCCGAGTTCTTTTGAGAATCTGAGTTCTTTTCCGATGGGGCTCTAGAACGTGGCCTCGGCATATCAAGAATACAACTCGGAGTACACTCAGAGTCTTTTCAAGAAGTCGTGTCTTTTTCCATTCGGACTCCACAACATGGCAAAGTCTTATCAGGCACGGTTTGAAGGATCCCTCGATCCGGTGCTTAGAATGCCACTGAAAGGAGCTCAGGAAGGTCTCGCACTAACAATAACATCTCAAGACTGTATCGTCCACTGGCCAGGTTCTATTCCTGAGGATAGCAGTACCCAACTAATCGGCATGACAACGACAACAATTCTACCCTACCAAGAAGGAGACTCGATCTGCGACCTTGAAGCCTCCACAAAGGTTATCAGCAACTTCGACAGTATGGAAACCAACACCGGTAACAGAACAGTTCACGCACGGGAAGTACTCATGGTTCACCATCCTCGATCACCATTGATCCCCCTAGAAGTGCTCGACATTAGGTCATAGGATGAATCTGAGTCCAACATATCACCCTTTGCTTAGGGCTACGATGGTGAGACCAAGAATTAGAGGCAAGTCAGAGAAAGAAGAAACAAATTGAAACAAGGACGCAACGACGTGCTAGGCAGCGCAAGGAAGCTTGGATCAGATATGAGTCAGATCTGACTGAGTACAATAGAAGGAAATCAGAACAAGAAGTCAAAGAAAGACGTGCAGCGAACACACCCTACAACAGGATCCAAGAAGCACTAGAAGAACTCGGAATGACCTCGCATCCCAGCGAACAGCAAGAACAGCTCTGGGAACTTCTTCGAACAGCAGCCCTAAAGACACACGATGGAAGAACCCATTCAAGACTACCTGCCAGGTCAAAATCTCATAGGAAGGAAGATCAAAATCAAAGGAAGTCCGCATTTGAGAGACTTGGACCAAGTGGAAGTCACAACAGAGAAAGTAGAAGGGACCACAGTCAAAACTACCGAATCGAACAACCAAGACAGATCAGAAGCGAAGCACCCATTCGGATAGCCCCGCAGAACTACTCTCACCAAAACGACAATTGGCTGGAAGGAGGTGCTGAATCAGAGTACAGAGAAGCTGGGACGCACGATAGATTCCCCTATTTTGCAACCAGACTTGCTTCAATATGACTACCTCACAAGTTAAAGTCGTCCAACCACTCTAAATATGATAGCAAGATCGAACCAAGGCAGTGGCTCAGAATCTACTCACAATCGATTGAACTGGCTGGAGGAGACAACGATATCAAGACCTTGTTCTTTCCCATGGCCCTAAAAACCATGCCCCTCCAATGGTTCGACAAATTGAATCCAGGGTCAATCAGAAATTGAGAGGACTTGCAAAGAGTTTTCTATCAAAATTTCACGAGTATCATTACGCACCCCATCACCCACGCGGAATTAAAAGGACTCAAGCAAAAAGGGGGCGAAAGTCTCAGAGATTACTATCGATGATTCGGCGAATTACATGCCCAAGTACATGACATCACCGAACGAGATGTAATCGAAGCTTTCTCTCATGGAATCATGGCTAGGTGGCAATTTTAGGACTTCTGCAAAGAGAACCCGAGAAACAACGAAGAATTTAGACGCACAGTAGAAAAGATGATTATTGTAGAGGAGAAGACACGAGAAAGGTTCCCGGAAAGAAGCAACCGAGACAACCCAGACAGACAAAACCATCGAAATAGCAGACATCAGGAAAGGAAACATGGATCAGACAACACCGTAGCAGTGGCCAACAAGTCAAGGAAGTTTTCCAAACCTAGAAGATATGACGACATTGAAAACATACAGTGCATCTTGCACCCTAAAGGAAATCACACCATCGGAAATTGTTTCACCTTCAATGAACGATACATAAGAAAAGATAGTAAGGGAAACACAAAAGAAGACAATCAGAAAAAAGATGAAGACGACCACGAAGACAAGGGATTCCAAAAATCTAGGGGTACAGTAGCAGTGATATTCGCCAGGGTCCTAGATTCCAGAAGCAAACATCAAGAAAGGCTAGCTCTACGAACCATCATGGCAACAGAACCAGCTACTCCAAGATATCTCAATTGGTCACAGTATCCAATCCAGTTCTCAAGAGAAGACCAATGGACTAGCGTAGAAAACGCAGGCCATTACCCACTGGTTCTAGATCCAACTATCGCCGGTATGACTGTCACAAAAGTGCTAATTGATGGAGGAGCCAGACTCAACATCATTTTTTTAGAAACGCTAAGGAAGATGGGACTACAACTCACCGGAATGATTACACCAATGAGCACTCCTTTTTATGGGATAGTACCCGGCAAGGCGGCCATGCCACTTGGGCAAATCACTCTACCAGTCACTTTTGAAACTCCTTCAAACTACCATACAGAGTTCATCAAGTTTGAAGTTGCAGACATCGATTCGTCATATCACGCAATCCTCGGGCGCCCAGCACTAGCAAAATTCATGGCGACACCGCATTATCCGTACCTATTGCTCAAGATGCCAGGGCCTAACAGTGTACTTTCCCTCCGAGGTGATTTGAAGCGTGCTTTTGACTGCGACGTTCAAGCAATCCAAATTGCAGCCAAAGCACAAGCCGCAAGTGGAAGAAAAGAAATAGTCACTATTGCCACAGAAATGAACCCAGAAGAATTAGAGATACCAGCTAAAAATCCCAGCATCCTCGCACCACCAAAAGAAGCCGACGTTAAGCAAATCGACCTGGGCACCAGTGATCCCTCCAAAACGGCAACCATCAGTGCCCACCTCTCGGCAAAATAGGAACTCGCGCTTACCAACTTTCTTTGGGACAACAAAGATATCTTTGCTTGGAAGCCAACCAACATGCCAGGTGTCCCAAGAGAGTTGGCTGAGCACAGAATCGATATCAATGAAGGCTCCAAGCCTGTGAAGCAACGGCTACGACGATTCTCACCCGAGAAGAAGGCAGCAATTAAAAAAGAAATCACAAAGCTATTGGCAGCCGGGTTCATCAGAGAGATCATTCATCCAGATTGGCTAGCAAACCTAGTTCTAGTACAAAAAAAGAACACAGACGAGTGGCGCATGTGCGTCGACTACACAGATCTCAACAAACACTGCCCGAAAGATCCATTTGGGCTACCACGCATTGATCAGATAGTTGATTCAACAGCAGGATCTGCCCTATTGTCTTTTCTTGATTGCTATTCAGGATATCACCAGATCGCATTAAAGGAACAAGACCAGAGCAAGACATCGTTCATCACTCCATTCGGTGCCTACTTCTACAAGACCATGTCGTTTGGACTCAAGAATGCTGGTGCCACTTACCAAAGAGCTATCCAAACGTGCCTTGGTGAACAGATCGGCGAAAACGTAGAGGCATACATGGATGATGTGGTAGTAAAAACAAAGAACCCGGATACACTAATTGAAGACTTAAAGCAAACCTTCGAAAATCTAAAAAGATGGAGATGGAAATTGAACCCAAAGAAGTGTGTATTCGGAGTTCCTTCAGGACAACTACTCGGATTCTTGGTCAGTCATCGTGGAATCGAAGCCAGCACCAAGCAAATTTGAGCAATAACAGAGATGGGCCCTCCTCAAAGTGTCAAAGATGTGCAGAAACTAACAGGCTGCATGGTGGCCCCCAATCGTTTCATATCAAGACTCGGCGAAAAAGGGTTACCTTTCTTTAAACTACTAAAGAAGACAGACAAGTTTGAGTGGACAGAGGAAGCCGACGAAGCTTTCAAAAGACTTAAAGCATACCTCACATCCTCGCCCATTCTCACACCACCAAGGAAATATGAAGACATGATGCTATACATTGCGGCAACTTCTACTATGATTAGTATAGCGATTGTCGTAGAAAGAGAAGAAGGGCGCATATATAAAGTAGAACATCCCATATACTACATCAGCGAAGTACTATCAGAATAAAAAAATCCGGTACCCGCACATGCAAAAACTACTCTACGCTCTCCTGATCACTTCACGCAAGCTTCGCCACTATTTCGAAAGCCACAAGATTACCGTGGTGACAGATTTCCCACTCGGAGACATCCTACACAATAGAGACGCAATAGGACGCATATCTAAGTGGGCAGTTGAACTTGGTGCTCTCAATATCGATTTCACCCCGCGGAAGGCAATTAAATCTCAAGCCCTTGCAGATTTTGTGGCCGAGTGGACAGAAATTCAACAGCCTATGTCAAATACCATCCTTGACCATTGGAAGATGTACTTTGATGGGTCGCTCAAGCTAGGTGGAGCCGGTGCAGACGTTCTCCTCATTTCTCCAGACGAAAAACAACTCAAGTATGTCCTTTGGATATTATGGCAAGCTACAAATAATGAAGAAGAATACGAAGCCCTCATCCATGGGCTCCGAGTGGCAATTACCCTCGGAATCAAGCGGTTACTCATATACGGCGATTCAGCAGTAGTCATCAACTAGGTCAACAAAGATTGGGAGTGCACCAAAGAAAACATGGGCGCTTAATATGCAGAAATATAAAAACTCGAAAAACATTTTCAAGGATTAGAAATTCTACATGTCCTGCGCGATTCTAATATTGCAGCAGACGTCCTCGACAAGCTCGGATCAGACAGGGTGAAGGTTCCACCCGGCGTATTCATAGAGGAGTTATCAGCTCCCTCTATCAAACAACCCGGTGAGATAGCCCCTGAGCTCCTAGCTAAGGACAACCAAATTCTAGTAATCAACACCTCATGGACCCAGGTATTTATTGACTATATCAAAGAGAACAAGTTGCCAGTAGACAAAGAGGAGGCTACCAGAGTTGTTTGAAGAAGCAAGAACTACGTCCTAGTAGGGGAAAAGCTGTACAGAAGAGCCGCATCATCAGGAGTACTCCTAAAATGTGTCTCATTTGAAGAAGGCAAAGAGATCTTAGACGAAATACGCTCAGGTTGCTGCGGAAATCATGCCGCTTCAAGAACACTAGTTGGCAAAGCTTCCCGCACTGGATTCTACTGGCCAACCACTATGAAAGACGCAGAAAAACTCGTCAGAAAATGCAAAGGCTATCAAATGTTCGCAAGACAAGTTCATGTACCAGCTCACAATCTCATCTGCATCCCACCCGCTTCGCCTTTCTCCTGCTGGGGGCTAGATCAAGTGGGACCTCTCAAGAAAGCAAAGAGCGGTTTTGAGTACATCTTCGTAGCAATTGACAAGTTCACCAAGTCGATTGAATACAAACCACTCACAAAATATAGCGCAGCCAAAGCAGTCGAGTTCATCCAAGACATTATGCACAGATTCGGCATGCCCAATCGAATAATCATAGATTTGGGCTCCCCCTTTACAGCTACAGAATTCAAAAGTTGGGCATAGGATTGCGGCTTCAGCATAGATTACGCATCAGTCGCACATCCAGAAGCCAACGAACAGGTAGAAAGGGCTAACGAACTCATACTAGCTGGATTAAAGCTAAGATTGTATGAAGAACTAGTAGACTATGGATCCAAATGGATTGAAGAACTACCCAAAGTAGTATGGGGGCTACGAACTCAAATAAGCAGAGCCACCGGTTACTCACCCTTTTTCCTAGTTTACAGGTCAGAAGTAGTACTACCTGGCGACTTGATCTCGACGTCACCAAGGATAGAACAGTATGACGAAGGAGAAGCAGAACACACCAGAAGATTAGAACTCGATAGTTCAGAAGAAGTCAGAGTGAACGCTACCCTACAATTAGCCAGATACCTACAAGGTTTAAGACGCCACTACAACAAGAGTACCCAACCTCGATCACTCCAAATCGGAGATCTAGTACTAAGAAGAATACAAAAAACCGACGGACGCCATAAACTACTAAGTCCATGGGAAGGTCCTTTTATTGTCACAAAAATCATCGGACCAGGCACATACAAGTTGACAACCGAGGATGGAAAAGAAGTCAGCAATACATGGCACATCAGCCAACTAAGTAGATTCTACGCATGAAAACAACTCAAGGAAGAATATACAAACAAGCCACAAGGGATCAACGTTCATGATCAATATAGATAATGTTCATCGATGACATATGTATTATTATGGCTTATCAACGTTCATGATCAATAAAGATGATTTTTCTACACAACATATGTCTTATTATGACTTTCTCGAGAGTTGTCTTCACCGAGTATATCGGTAGAGAGCAAAGAGTGAAAAAGATGCTTGAGCCCACGATGAGGGTAGTTAATCACTAACACCAACCAAAAAGCAAAATGGCTGAAATTATGCCTGAGCATACCGGCCGAGAGCAAAAAGAGTGAAAAAGATGCTTGAGCCCGCCGATGAGGGTAGCTAATCGCTAACACCCAAACCAAAAAGCAAAATGGCTAAAATTATGCTCGAGCATACCGGTAGAGAGCAAAAGAAGTGAAAAGATGCTTGAGCCATGATGATGAGGGTAGCTAATCACCTAACACCGAACCAAAAAGCAAAATGGCTGAAATTATGCCCGAGCATACCAGTAGAGAGCAAAAAAAGTGAAAAGATGCTTGAGCCCACCGATGAGGGTAGCTAATCATTAACACCAACCAAAAAGCAAAATGGCTGAAATTATGCCTGAGCATATCGGCCGAGAGCAAAAGAGCTGAAAAGATGCTTGAGCCCGCCGATGAGGGTAGCTAATAAGCTAACACCTGAACCAAAAAGCAAAATGGCTGAAATTATGCCTGAGCATGCCGGCCGAGAGCAAAAGAGCTGAAAAGATGCTTGAGCCCACCGATGAGGGTAGCTAATAAGCTAACACCCAAACCAAAAAGAGAAGTGGCTGAAACTATGCATGGGCATACCGGCCGTAAACAAAAAAGCTGAAAAGAGTTTTTAGCCTACCGATGAGGGTAGCTGGTAAGCCAAAGATGTTTTTGCAACCAGGGAAAGGACCAGATGCTGGCCACATCTCGAGTTAAGCAAAAAAGCCAAAAAGAAGAAGCTGAGAGTACTCGAGATCGCCGGTCCCAAGTCTTTTCAGTACTAACAAGAACAGAAAGGTTGTCAAGACAAAGATCTACTTACCCCGAGTTGTTTACACGGCGCGGACGAAAGCCAGACAAGCACTCGGCAAATCAAGTAAGTTTGTCAAGACAACGATCAACATACACCGAGCGGTTTACACAACACAGATGAGAGCCAGAACAAACAACTACTTGGAGAAAATTCTGATTACTTGGACAACTCATTTAAAGAATAAGCAAGGCAAAGACATCCAGGCAAGGAAGACATCAACAAAGATAAAGAATCTTCATTCAAAAAGAAGTATAGTATCCTGTTACAGAAGCTGGAGTACAAAGGTCGATTACATCAAGCATTGTCATCAGGAGAAGAAATATCAATATTAAGATTATCAACAATCCTCCTGGCTAAATCTTCAACCTCAGGCTCCACCTTCTCAATGGCATCCACATATTCTTGACTTTCGGCTTCATCAGCAATCTTGGACAAAGGAAACTCTGGAGAAAGAACCCAGACCTAGGCAAGAACATTCTTGGTAAACAGTTGGGCACACCTCTTCACGAACTCCTAGAAACGGGTCGGAACCCGGGGCATAAACTGAGCCCAAGACTGACCATCGTCTGCTGAAGTCCAGAGAAGACCGGCTACTGACCGAAATGTTTTCCACAAAGCATTCCAGTTCTCAGTAGCCGTCGCCAACTTACCAGTCAAGTCTTCAACAGTTTTTTGGGCCTGCACAAGATCTCTGTCAGCTCCACGCCTAATCAATTTGGCAAGCACGAGTTCTTCTTCAACTCGAGTAATTACCTCCTCAACCCTGTTGTGGTTAGTGCGAACAAGTGTCTTCATCTCCTCGATACCCTCCGAGAGCTTCTGCTTTTCAACTCAAAGAGCTAGACTAGGCAACAAAAAATAAGTCAGCAAAAAGGGAAATCAGAATACAAGAGGAAACAAGAAGAACCCATAGTACCATTGCACTCGTTCTTCATGGGCTCCACCGCAGCATCCCTCTGTTTCTCTATCTCTACCAACCGGGCACGAAGAGTTTTTTCCTCCTTTTGATGCGTTTGACGCTTAGTCTCCATCTCGGCCCGACAGAGATCAAGCTCTGCTTTTAGGGCGCTTACCTCAAAAGACAACTTCTCATTTTCAGACGAGAAAAAGAAGCCAGTATGATCTCGAGAAAAGGACTGAACAAAAAGAGAGAGAAAAAAGGCATAAGAACAAAACAAAGATGAACATCCAAAGAAAGAACTCCAGAAAAACTTACCTGGAGCTTTTCACCAAAGGAAGTCAAAAGGGTCCCCCAGGCAGTAGTCAACTTTGACAACCGATGAGTGGCATCTAACTGCAACAACACATCGTCGTCCAAGCGCTGATTGTTGGTACCAAGGGGAGCAGAGGGAGAAGCCAGCGCAGGCAAAGAAGGCAAAACAAGGGCCGTATCCTGGGAACCCCAGCTACCTCCTCAGAAGAACCCACCGCTGTGGCCATAGTCACCTCCGGAGCTAGCGAATCAGCAGCAACGTCATCACCAGGCCTCACAGCCACCTCGCCGACCGTGCATCCCAAGTCCCGAGACTCAACACACAGAGGAGCATCAGAGGACTGACCAGAGGTTGGCGGAGGGTTAAGGGAAGGCGAGGGTCTGCAAGATGATAAAGAAACTCGACAATAAGAATATGAGTCAGGAAAAAGGAAAACAGAAGCAAAGAAGGAAAACAGAAGCAAAGACGCATAACAAGGAATCACTCACTAAGCTATCCTCTTCTTCAAAAAACCAACAGAGGACCTAAGGGGGGGAACTATAGCGACAAAAACATCACTGCCACCCTACGACAGGAGCGGCGCGGCCGGTACTAGAGCCCCAAAAGAACTCAAACCCATCGACCGCTTGCTACAAGAGAACAAGACCAAAGTCAAAACAAAAAGAAATGTTCAACAACAAAAAAACAAAAACAACTCACCGGCACGTGACAAGGGCCGCATCATCATCCTCATCCTCCTCATCCTCAAGCAAGGCAGTCAAAGCACCATCTGAAAAAAAGAGAAAAGTACTCGGATTAAAGGCACAAACAAACCGCAAAAAGACAAGACATATTATTATGCTCACCTAGGAGCACGCTACCTACAACTGGAGTACCTTGATGAGTACTTGGCTGGCGAGACTTCTTGGCAGCCGACAAAGCAGAAGAAGAACTATCCGCTCGCCCCCTCTTTTCGACAGTACGAGGAGCTCGAGGAACTGGACGAGGAACATACTCTACATATACATCAAGGTTTGCGGAAGAAACGCCAGGAAATATTGTGGTGGTTTGAAACTTACTGGTTAAGGATGCCCCAGCAAGACTATCTCCAGTCTCCACAATGGCAGGGCAGGCATCAAGGGGGATCAGATCAACAAAGTTACGCCCTAATTCCTATAAAAGAGTAAAACAACAAGACAAGGAAGATTAAGCAAAAAGTGAATACAACAAAAGAGATACAAAAAGTACCCGCAAAAGAAAAAACAACTCACAGTAGGAGGCGGTTTGTTAGCACTGTACTTAAGGACAGCAAAAGGGATGACGCTTACTCCTTTTAGCATCTTCTGAAGACGCTCGAGCACCTCCTCATCAGTCAACTCAAGGGCAGGGACCATACGAGAAGGGTCCTCCGCCCAGAGTACTCAAAACCGTAATTTTCTCGCTCCTTTAGAGGTTGAACTCAGCGGCAAAGAAAACTAGAAATAATCCCAAAGCCGGTCAAGCCTTGCTGTTTCAGAGTACAAATCCTCTCAAGAAACGGCTTGATCGCCTGGAGCTCAACAGTCGTCAGAGGGTTCTTTTCCCATCGGTTGTTAACCGCGGGACTAGATCCAGAATGAACAGAAAGAGGAGGAATCATATTAGCGGCATAAAACCAGTCGGCACGCCAATCCCTCACAGAATCAACCAAGTCATAATCAAAGAATTTGTTCTTAAGACCTTGGTGAAACTGAATCCCGCAGCCACCAAGAACATGGGTGTCGTCGCGGCGGGGATGGGGCTTTAGACGGAAGAAGTGACGGAAGAGAGAAAGAGAAGGAGGAATTCCAAGGAAAGTTTCACAAAGATGAACAAAAACAGAAAGATGGAGGATGATATTGGGAGCAAGATGGTTCAAGCTAACCGAGAAATCGATGAAGAAAGGCAGAAGTAGGAAGGCAAAGTCTAGCACGGATAAAGGACACAAAAAGGACAATCTCACTAGGGCCTAGAGTGGGGACCCGATGCTCGCCTGGAGCTTTCCAATCAGCAATGTCCTTGCTCTGGATCAGACCATCGCTAACAAGCTCACAAAGCTGATCTTCAGTCGTAGTCAGAGCCGGCCAGATTTTCTGAGCAACCCTCATGGCCATAAACTCTTGATTCTCAATTACAGAGAGTGATGACTCCTCATCTACAAAGGCTGCCTGGGACTTGCTCGTGGCTTTCCTCCTACCCATATACTAGCGGAAGCAATAAAGCACTAGGGAAAGATGAGGCTCAGACGACGGCGACAATGGCGGCGGCGGAGTTCTGAAGATTAGGGTTTCAAGGCAAAAGCAGAGCAGTAAAGAAAAAGAAGATGAAAGGCCCTTAAATAGATTTTATAGCAGTAAAGGCCCGTTAAAACACGGCACGAGAACGCAACGGTCCATTTACTGACATAGCTAAAATGACGAAAGGCACAAATCCACACAACGGTACAGTTCAACGGGCAGATTTCGGACTTATCCATCCAGCAAAATGATAGAGTTATCATATTGCTACAAAAAGAACTCAACAGCCATGAAGCAACGAAAGATTACCTCACAAGGAACATAACAACCTGGTCCATATAGAAAGAACTCGAGCATCTCATAAACAACCGGGACATCAGTAGAATAAAGAATGACAACTCAGAAGATAAGATTCTTTCCATTACAAATGACTTCAAAAAATACAAGATTACACATCTTACACGACCCAACGAACTCAGTACTACGACAGGCAAGGTAGCAAAAATGAACCCGGACACAACTAGGCTCTAGAACGACTACGTGTTCCAAATTGCTACTCGGTAGAACAAACCGCACTCGGGTACACTATTTTTTTCAAAGGAAGAAAGCAGCACATCCAAGGCGGAGATCAGCGGCACAGCGGGACAACGTGGACCAAGAGGAGCCTGCAGGCATCTGTCTACCCAAGTCCGATGTGATACCGGATATGGTGTTGATCTGCACCGCACAGTCTCAGGGCAGGCGACGAGGATCAACCCAGAACTACTAGATGAAGGCACATCACAAGACTTCCTCCAACTACCGCCACGTACTTCCCGGAGCAATGTCGCTGTGAGATTAGTCTACTTCTAATCCCTATCATAAGACTTCCTCCAGCTACGACAAGATGTACAAGAACTACAAAATACGCCTGGGGGCTGCTCTACTTCATAAACTATCATATTCATGGCTACGGAGATTTCAGACCACACAACAAAATGCTCGATGAATCAACACAGCACACAAGGAGGATATTTATAGACCAAAGAAGCAGTGCACATGGACCGGGAGCACCAACGGAACAAACCTAACAAAGGACACGGTGAAAAGACAGAATTCAATGAAAGAGAACTCAGGCGTGAAGGAACAGTACTCAACAACGAGCATATTCGGGAGAATATACCAACACTGTACAAACCGTGAACAAATAGCATTTACACTCAACCACCAACATACAACTACATCTAACAACAGTAGACTCTACATCTAATAGCAGCAGACTCTACATCTGACAACAGCAGACTACCAGAGAATATGTCAAGATTATGTATCCGAGTTCTTTCTGAATAATGCTCGGGGGCTGCAACAGGAGAAATTTTCAGTTCTTTGAACAACTCCGATTCAAGACCCTTCAATTCTTTGTTCCAAATAGCAAGAGGCTCGGGGGCTACACTCAGTGAGTGCACTTTTTCTTTAAAAAAGCGCACATCACTCAAGAGACTTCTTCAAGACAAGAGTTGTAAAACAACATAGGAATCAAGACCCTCTAACTTTTTGTTCCAAATAGCAAGAGGCTCAGGGGCTACACTCAGTGAGTGCACTTTTTTCTTCAAAAAAGCGCACGTCACCAAGAAGACCACTTCAAGACCTCACGATATATCCGAGTTCTTTTTTATAAAGAACCCGGGTATATACTTGGGAACCCTTCGACGAAGAATCAGAGGAATTTCAAGACAAGACCCTCTAGCTACTTGTTCCAAATAGCAAGAAGCTCGGGGGCTACACCCAGTTGGATGTACTTTTTTCTTCAAAAAGGCACACACCACTCGAAGATCCCAAAAAGTGCTACATGGTTTCACTCAAGAAAGCACTCGGACAACACTTGTTTCTACTCGGCAAGACCTGAAGGAACAAGACAAGGCTTCCAGAGCTCAACCATGAAGTGCTCGGGGGCTTGTCGATGCGGGACCCACGGGATACCCCGCAAGGAAGAGAGAAGATCTAGTCTAACTATGTTTCTTTTCATGTAATCCTAGTAGTAGTATTATTCTATAATCCTACTAGGAACTCTCATTGTAAACCGACTAGGACTCTAACCTCCTGACTATATAAAGGAGGGCGGGGTTCCTAGCGAGGGGAACATTACAACAACACACAATCAATCCAACACAAAGGCTAACGCCGACTAGACGTAGGGCTATTACTTGATCATGGTCGAGGGCCAAACTAGGATAAATCTAATGTCTCTTACGTTCACCATCGAGTTCTGCATATGCTAAAGTCTGAACATACTATCCCGACAATCCCCGTGGTAGGCTATCGGTGGTCAAACATCGACAGGCATGTTTGATCTCGAGTAGATCTATTAGTTAATGAAAACCGTTCCATGGCCCGTCATCATGGCCTGTGGGATTCTACCTCTCACCCCACTGTTGGCACCGTGGAATGGGGATCGTTAGTTGGTAGACCCGTTCCTGAGAAGGCATGACCTTAACTGTGCGCTATGCCTGAATCGGCTATTTAACCGATATCGAGCACTTTCACGAACAGTTCACATTACGAGATCATTGAAGTAGAGATAAGTTGAAAGATATGTTAGCCCCATGATCTTATTATTGTATTATGGCCTGCATGATTCTACTTTATGCCCCACTGATATTAGTAATGAGTTAGGGTCATCGAGTCTATTGTTGTTTCTATGGCCTGCATGATTCTGCCTCATGCCCCACTGGTCATGGCGATAGATGAGATCTAACATGTTCATTAGATTTATGTTTATTAAATGGTTAAGTGGTGTTGAATCGTTTCTTTATATAAAAAGGGGTTCGGTTACTTGTGATCATTGGCTCAGTATAAACCGATCATCATTGATATCTTATTGCCATTGATTAATATTTGCTTAAATAATATTTATCCTGAATGATAACCGATTCTTCTGATACAACCCTATGAGCTTTAATCGATTCATTCTTATGAATATGCTGGAATCGACTATTTAGTCGATTTCCTCTCATATCGGCTCTCAGAGCCGCACATTCGGGACTATCTGACAACATCGGCACGTTCCGTCCTTAATTACTGATAAGCTTTCTCTCCTTGTCAATTGCAGGGTCAAATTGATTGGCACATCTCGGGAGGATTGCGCAGGATCGACCACCCTTGCGCTGAAGCTAGGCAGATCTGTTCTATCGAGCGGACCCTTCCAGCTTGCTGCGTGTGTCCTCAGCACGGAGACGAAAATTCTGTGTCGACACAAGAATGCCTCACATTGTTAACTTTGACCAAAAGAATGCAATTCTCATTTGTCAAGGACACGATTTCATTTGTTTCACATTGTTATGTGGATACGATATGGTCTAAAGTTCTTTCTTCAATACTTCCTCCGTCCTCAAAAGAATGCAATTCTTATTTCTCAAGAGTCAAATCGTGTAAACTTTTTTTCCGCAAAAAAACAGTGTTAACTTTGACCAAATATATACGAAAAATATAAACATTTATGTTACAAAAAAGTATTACTATATTAATTATGAAATATATATATTTTTATAGTAAATTTATTTGGAGACTTAAATGTTAATATTATTTTCAATAAACTCTTAAGAAAGTTTGACTTATGCTAAATCTAGAATTGCATTCTTATTAGAACGAAGAGTGTACTTGTTTAATTAATTGCTAGTTGTTGTGCTATGTGTCCTGGTGTGGCAGAACCGCCTAATCTAATGCCTCCCAGGAGTACTTGTCTTTCATTAGACACTAAGTACTCAAGAAAGGACACTAAATTACACAATTCTATCGAGCACACCCCAAGGGAGAACAAAAAAATCCATATTTTTCCATCAGGATCACAAATAAGAGAATAAAGCTTACAACATTCTTAATTCATTTTTTACATCACTTTCCATGCAACATCAGAGTATAATATTTATTGTTTATAACGGCGGAATATAACCATACTATCAGAGTTTTAGCAGGAATAAAATCATTTAACGACAAGTTAAATATTAACATGATGATCCGTTATATACGTCATAACAGGTTATAAGTTTTCCATTCTAAAATATCTTGGGTGGAAGTTTCAAATAAACTCTATGTCCGCAACGTTAAGAAAATCCTCGCTGAGCCCACCAGGAGGTTTTCACACACAAGTGTCAGCTCCACATGTTCCTGTCACCTGCAACAGGGTAGAACAAACCCTGAGTACTCAATTGTACTCCGTAAAACTTATCCGTTAGAAGGAAAAAAGACTTCAATGATATGCAAAGCTATCTGGCTTGTGGTTTATTGCATCTGCAGGAAGCATTACTAAACATACGTCCTTATATTCAATTTCATTAGTAGTCATCATTAGTTCATTAACTAACCATTCTATGTAAACTCATGTGCTACTTTCAAGCAGGTGGTAAGCAATCAGAACCATTTTACCATCTTTTATATTCCAGTTCTTACTACGGTGCTAGACTGTATACAAGTCGTACCGGATTACCCGGCGATTCGCGAATCAATGTGCCCAGTTGGGTACCCCAAAACACACGCCCTACTTGTACCCCAGGCAGAAGCAGGACCAACCCACCACTCTCCTATCAAGGGGTCCAGGTCCGTGTCTAAACTTGGACTCCAAGCCCCCACACCTGAGTCCCGGACTCAGTGTGGTGCTTAGACCTCTACCATTCCCGCCTCCAATCAGTAGGTCCGGAAAGAGCCAGAACCCACAACAAGAGAGCAACGAGCCTTTCCTGTTCCCATAAACAAGTATGTGTTCAGGATAATAGGTCTATGACCTGACTAGAGTCCAATGCAACGGACGGTCCTTAACCGACACAAGCGGAACAAGCGCAAACCGAGCCTCGCTCGAATGCCAAACCAAGTCCGGATCCAAGTACCATTCCGTCCAGTCTCCGATTATCTTTCATATATTTTCTATGTGATAGTAATATAATAACAACAATAATATCTTTCCTATCTCTCGCGAGTGACAGGCAATCACTCGACTTCTACCGAAGTCCTATAGCATAGCAATATACACGATTACACGATCCTGTCATACTAGTAAAACTTATAGGATAAGGATATATATATATATATATGAAAGTGTGTTTCATTCAACTCCTTAAACTTAATGCACAAGCATAAAATAAAATGCAGAATAATAGGGGTTATGCATCGGGGCTTGCCTGGCTCATTAGCTACCTTAGCAAACTAATTATTTTAGATCTACAAAAATTATAGAGAGCACATAACAAAACTATGAAACTACTATAAAATTTCCAAAGCTAGCACTATCATTATTTTATCACAAAAATTCCTACAAGTTCATGTCTTATTAAAACTACGCATTTCAAAATAATTCTGGCAACCCTACAAATAATACAAAACTATATGAACAAAATACACTAACAAGTAGACCATAATTTTAGGAACTTAACAAAATTGGTTTCACAATTTTTGGCCAGCTACACAAATTGATATTGAATTTATAAGTTTGTCTTAGAACTAAATTAGAAAATGCTCGAGAAAATGAAAAGGACTGGTGGCCAAACAATTCAGCCTAGTGGCCCGACTTGGCCCACGCGGAATGCGGCGCGCGCGCAGCAAGCCGGCCCATGACGGGATCCCACGCGCCCGTGGCTATTTTACAGAAAAGACCTTGATCTATTCATTTATTACGTGGCCCCATGCACACTATTGCAAAAGAGACACGCTTTGCATCTAACACCCTCTAAAAACCGTCTTTACAATAGCTCGCCCCCTGGAGCGTGCGCACGGCGGCGCATGCCACCGACGGCCCACAGCGGTTACGTCGGTTAACCTAGCAACACTCCGATGAGACAGGGAGGCCGACCGAGCTCTATGGCCAAACACGCAAGGACAGGTGGTGGTTGGGAGCTTAATGGGGCACTACCAAAGCCGGGTCTCGACGATGGGCAAAACCGTGTGGCGGTGGACCGTTCACTAAACTACGCTGCGTCAAAGAGAGTAGGGTGGCGAATGAGTATCAGTGGCTCACCGTGGTGCCCGCTGCGGTGGCGGTTGGGGCAGAGGAGTGCTGAAGAGGACTGGGCACGTGCGTGCAGTGTGGTCGGCAGTGCTCCGAGTGTGACACCATCGCATCACCGCGCCATCGACAACACCAATTGGAGCTCTCTCCCCATGTATTGGGACTTACCCCTAGCCCATCATTGCGGCGGCTTTCATGGCGGCGGCAAGAAAAAACACCAAATTGGCGTCGATAGCGCTTGGCGGGGATGAGGAAGATGGGCGCCTAATTGACTTCCTAAGCCACTCTCATGCGTGAAGGCCCGGCCGTAAACGCCTAGAGCTAGGTGGACGGTGGGCGGCGACGCGGTGCTCGCCGGGCTATGTCGTGGACAAAGCGCGACGAAGCGGGTTAAAAGGAGTGGCACGGCTCGGTTAGCAAAGCAAAGACGCACACATGCTCACAGGAGACAGGACCTATAAGATTGGCGTGACACATTTGAACTGAGGTGACCGGACATGAGCGGGGCTCACCCATGGCGGCTAGCAAGTCAAAGCAAAGTGCGACAGGGAAACATCCCATTGCTTCTGCGGTCGGCCACCATTGTGACACGTGGCGCGGGCTCCAAGGCACTGACGATGCTTGAGTAGGTAGAAACGGGGGAGCGAAGCGCCACGTCGACCAACGGCGGTCGCCAAGGCATTGGTTCAGCCTCAAGCGTGGCGCAATAGCATGGCGGCGGTTGCAACGGTACGGACAGGGAGGGACAGCTCTGGGGCGACATGGTAGCAGCGACAACGTCGGCCAGCAAAGACCGGCCGCAGGCTGGCCAACGCTGGAGTGCAAAATAGCTGTAGCCGGCCCTTGCACGGCACAGCCGACGCACAGTGTGGCCGAACATAGCGGCACCAGGGCAAGGGCGCGGTGACCGTGGCCACAGGGCCGAACGGCCAAACTAATGCCACAGGGCCACGGGCCGAACGGCCAAACGGCCACAGGGCTCATAACACCAGAGGTGTTACACCTGGTGAGTTTAAAAGTTTAAATTTTGAGTTGGAAGTGGTTAAACAATGGTATATATTATTTAAGTTTGTAATGTTTCTGCTTTTGCTCTAGCACATAATTGTTTATGCAAATTTTTTAATGCCTGAGCTGGGACATCCCATGTTAAGAGCATCTCTAGCAACACCACCTACTTAACTCCCTGCTTCCAATTTGGGTAATGGGGGTCAAAAAACCAGCTCTAGCAGACCCCCTACTACACCCTAGATTTGTTGGCCTTTTATTTTCTCCTCCCACTACCCATTCCTATTGGCCGCCTACTCCACTACCCAAAATTTCCCCCTTCTTCCTTCTTCGTGCACGAGCATGCAAGCCCCACGCCGGCGCTTCGTGGGCGGACGCGGCGGCCCTACCCCAACGCCGACGCTTCCTGGCCAGTGCGAAGGTCTTTCCCGATGCCGGCGGCCATGCCCGACGCGGTGGCCCTGCCTCGGTGCGGCCTGCTCAACGCCGGTGGCCCTGCCTGGCGCGGAGTCCACCGGCGGCCTTCCTCCCGCTCGGCACCGCCTTCTTCCTTGCCGACATGGCCCCTGTCCGGCACGGAGTTCGTCGGCGGCCTTTGCTCCGTCTGATACGGCAGCGCGACTCTGCATCTGGGCGCGTGCTGGCCTCCCTCCCGACGCCAGTGCCTGCGGCTAGATGCTGGCCTCCCTCCCCCGTGCCCGTGGCTGGATGCCGGCCTCCCTCCGCACGCCGGTGGCCCGCGGCTGGAGCACCTATACCGGTGTCGGAGCTAGCCGAGAAGACACCATGAGGGAGAGGATGACAAGCAGGACCCACATGTCATTCCGTGCTAGGATGAGTTTAGGTAGCTTGTTTTAGGTAGTGTTGCTGGAGCAAACAACAAAAAATAAGTAGTATTGAAATAGGCGGCTACCCAAATCGATAAGTATGGGGTCTGATTTAGTTAATATTGCTGGAGATGCTCTAAATACTACACGTGTGAATAATGGTATAAGTTGTAAAAAGCGGATGATTGGGATCCCTAAAGACACCTAATGGGCTACCGGGATTACCAGTCTAAAGTTGGAAGAACAATGCGAGGTGCACCTGAATTGCTATAATTTGGACGGTTCTACTAGACATGCTGGTCTGCACAATTATCTAACCACAACTTCGTCTGTTCCGTTGCCCATTATCTTGGAGGCTCGCGCGAAGCGTGCGCAAAATAAATATCTCCTCGGGACACTAAGGTCAAAGGATAACCAACACGCCAAATGGAAAATACACGCTCTGTCTTAAATATTTGTCGTTGTTGGTTTGCTTTGCCGTAAGTTTAACTAGATTTATATAAAAAATAGTAATATTTGTATATTCAAATAAACTTATTATAAAATAGATTCATCGATCTTTACTGATATTAATTATATATATCATAAATATTAATATTTTTTTTGAAAAACAAGAACTACAGTTAATAAGAGATGGAGAGAATACAAGAGTACTAGTACCTACATGATTGTGAAAGGATAACCAACATTTCAGTCTGTATAAATATATGAGTACTAGTACTACCTACATGATTTTGTTCTTATTTTGCATCCGATAACAAGTCTGTATATATTTATATGTGTGTCATCTCCTGGAGATGTCGTCGAGACGCAGTTGGCTGCAAACTTGTCCCATCCCCTGGCAAAAAATGGACATCAGGATCCTTGTGGCCTTCGTCTTCCTCGCCATCCTTCTCAAGCTCATCCGGAGCTACGTCACATCATCGCGCACGAAGCCACAGCCACCATCAGCGCTTCGGCTGCCACCAGGTCCATGGCAGCTGCCGCTCATTGGAAGCCTGCACCACCTCCTCCTGTCGCGCTTCAGCGACCTGCCTCACCGGGCGCTGCGCGAGATGTCCGGCACCTACGGGTCCCTCATGATGCTCCGTTTCGGCTCCGTGCCCACGCTGGTGGTCTCCTCAGCCGAGGCTGCCAGGGAGGTGCTGAGGACCCACGACCTCGCCTTCTGCAACCGCCACCTGGGCGTCACCCTCGAGACCATCAGCTGCGGCGGCAAGGACATCGTCTGCTCCCCCTACAACGCCCACTGGCGTGAGCTCCGCAAGCTGTGCGTGCTCGAGATCTTCAGCCAGCGGCGCGTGCTCTCGTTCCGGCCCGTCCGGGAAGCCGAGGTGGCGCGCCTCCTCCGCTCCATCTCCGACGAGAGCGGCGGTGGCCAGCAGCCCGTCAACCTCACCGAAGGGATCTGCCGCATGATAAACGACGTCGCCGCGCGCACGGTCGTCGGCAACCGGTGTGAGTACCGGGATGAATACATACACGAGCTGGATGAAGTGGTGCGGCTGGCCGGTGGGTTCAACCTGGCGGACCTGTACCCGTCCTCGCGGCTGGTACGCAGGTTCAGCGCCGCCGCGAAGGACGCGAGGAGGTGCCAGAGGAACATGTACCGCATCATCCAGAGCATCATCCAGGAGCGTGAAGCCATGCCGACGCCAGAGCGAGACGAGGACCTCCTCGGCGTCCTCCTGAGGCTGCAGAGAGAAGGTGGCCTGCAGTTTGCTCTCACCAACGAGATAGTCAGCACCGTCATTTTCGTAAGATCTGCTTAAAACTCCATTGCCTATGATACTTTGTTATTTAATGTTTTATTTGTTCTAATTTAGCGTCAGGCAAATGAAATTTTACACTAAACATTAGTAGGTCATGTTGTGCTATTATTTTAATTTATTTTCTACCACAATATTATAGATATACTTTATCTTTATACGGTTGTGAAGACAATTGTTTTTCCTATCCGTATTCATTCCCTGTGCGGGGCACATCCATCTGGCTTCATACATTTAGTTAAAACTATAGCTTAAATCTCGGTGTCTCTTATTGCAAACCATGGCCCTGTTCGTTTGAACTTATCAGCCGTACCGTTTCAGCAAAATAATAGTATTTTTCTCTCATAATAAATTAGCATCAGCATCAGCCGTTTTTCCAGCCAGCCGAACAGAGCCCATATGACGAGACATCGTAGATCTACGTGTTGAGTTGTTGACTTTAAATTTTGATTTTGTTAGTTGCTATATCTTTTAATCCTCGATCAAATTAAGTCAAATATCTTGTGCTTACCTTTTCGTTAGAACTTTTTTTTTTGTAGTTTTATAAAAAAAATTAGGTCGTAATAAAATCCATTCTTACTCTCTTGATTCCAAGTTATAAGTCATTCTGGCTTGTATCTAGATATAATTTATATCTAGATGTATAGCAAAAATAATACCTATAAAAGATTGAACAACAGAACATGGGGAGTATTTACTAATATGTTGCACCGCGACACACAAAATTAAATCGACGATAGAGTTTGAGGTAAGATCTAGGAGGGGCTAACGAAGTAACGATGCTAACCTCAAGATGATATACAGTAACCATTGTTTACTATAAAATGATTTTGAATACCAGAGGTGTCATATCCACAAGACAACTTTGGTGTATCCAACCTCCTTCGTTCCTCGAAGATGTTATTTTTTTATTAACAAATTATATTACTAATTATTTTAAAGAAAATTATGACGCTTAATTACAATTATACTGTTAATTGAGGTATGTGCTTTAGTGAAAGTGTATGCACAACAGCACAACACGTATGTCTATTTTAAGTTAGTGTTTTATATATTAATATTAATAGAAATGGGTCACTTAGAAACATACATATAGATGTAATTTATTGGTGATTTAAACATTCCATATTAGCATACATTGATAAATTAGAAGTAAATTTAAGAAGATATTTTGGTTATTCTTAATAATGACAGAAGTAGTAACTTAGATGGTAATATAAGGGGTTACTTAGATTATCCATCATAATGACATGGTAGGTAATTTAGATGCAAAATTTGGGATTACTTTGGATGATGTTGCATTGTTGCCTGATAGCATAGGTGGGTAATTTATATTATATGCACATTTAGGGGTAACTTATGTGGTTTTCTCATAATGATATAAGTGGATATTGTTTAGAAAATACAATAGATTGAATAATTATCAACGTTGATTAGAATCTACCAAATTGATGGTTAAATTTAGTTTTTGTTAGAATATTAATATTTTTTAGCGTGCCCCGTGAGAATCAATGTGAACACCCTGTTTCCAATTTGTAATTGTAAGATTGTACTGCAGGATATTTTTTCTGCTGGGAGCGAAACGTCATCAACCGTTCTGGTATGGGCAATGTCGGAGCTTGTTAAGAATCCGCAAGTCATGCATAAGGCCCAGTCAGAGGTGAGGGAGGCCTTCGAAGGACAAGACAAGGTAACTGAAAGTGATTTGGTCAAGTTAAGATATCTACAGCTGGTGATCAAGGAGACTTTACGGCTACATGCTCCAGTACCACTCTTGCTCCCTCGAGAATGTCGCGAGTCATGTCAGGTTATGGGTTACGATGTGCCAAAGGGGACCAGGTTGTTTGTGAATGCTTGGGCAATAGCAAGGGACAAGAGATTGTGGCGTGATGGAGAGGAATTCAGGCCAGAAAGATTTGAAAGTAGCAATATCGATTTCAGGGGAAATGATTTCGAGTTCACACCATTCGGGGCAGGCAGGAGAATGTGCCCTGGCATCGCGCTTGGACTGGCCAACCTAGAGCTGGCGCTTGCTAGCCTTCTTTACCATTTTGACTGGGATATGCCCAATGGCGCCAGGTTGGAAGAACTTGATATGGCAGAGGCCTTTGGTATAACATTAAAAAAGAAGTCCATGCTCTGGCTTAAGGCCGAACCTTACAATAATTTTATACCAAATTAATTAGGTGATTGTGATGTGAACTATGTCCGTGTTGCTACTTAATTTATCCCGAGAAAGAGTGTGATTATAATTGTACTACCAATCTTTACTGCAGGACAATAAATATATGCAGAGTTTGTCCTATGCTTCTGTTATATTGTTTCATCGCTCTCTATTAAGTGTAGTTATTATCTTCTTATTTACTTTTTGTGAAATGATTAAATGATTATCTAATGAGAGTACAAGAATCAAATGAGACTGGTTTATGTCTGATCAGGCTGTATACTACTATTAATTTTCCTTTACTTAATAGAAATACGCTATAATTTTTTATTTGCAGAAATTGAAAATTTCTAATACCATAGACGCAGGGGAAGTGTTTGCTGCAGCTACCGGCCACATCAACTGTAGCTGCCGCTGCAAATATGATAGAAGAACCTTGTTGCAGCTACAACCACTACTACAAAATTCATTTTTAAAGGCATCTTTCTTTTTGGTAGAGCAGTTTTATCAAAACTGCATGTGACAATGGTTTTCGAGCCAACTCGCCTCTAGAAATCAGTTTCTAAAAGTGGCTCTAGCCATCTTTAGAAATGTCCACGATTTTAAAAGGCGGCAGACAAGCCGATGCACCTCTAAAAATGTCATTTTCCAAGATGGCTCGACTTCCTAACCATCTTTATTAGGGTATTCATAACTATACTGTTTGTTAGTGGTTTAGAAAACAACTTCTCTCGTTCACTCTCATTCGTATGCAAATTAATTCTTCATCTTGATACACATAAGCAAGCTCAATGGTTTAGAGTGAAGTTTTCAAAAAACCATGGTTTAGGAACCGTAGTGTTTTCAAAACCATAGTTTTTTAATCAAGAAAAAAGATGTTTAGAGTGAAGTTTTCAAAAACCATGGTTTAGAACCCGCTTGATTTTGAAGTCTACACCTCTTTTTTTCTAAACCATGAGTTTGCATTTTAGTGGGTTCTAAAACTATAATTTCTTAATACTACCACGTGCAAAACTAAGGCTTTAGTGTTGTGGCTAATCTATAAACTTTGGAAAAGTTTGCACTCTCTTGAGAGTAAATGTTGTGGTCACCTGACAGTAATTAACAATAATAATAATAATAATAATAATAATAATAATAATAGTAATAGTAATAGTAATAATAATAATAATAATAATATATAAAAGAGAATTGCTATATATCCGTTTGACAGATTTTGGGATTCTGAACTGCTAGATGTAAAACCAACCATCGGATTTCCTTCTCCAACCTCTCTTCCGTCTTCCCCCAGGAATCGTGCTCCCATCCGCCCCATCCGCCGCCGGCACCACCATGCTCCTTCTTCACCAAGTGGGAGGCGACAGATCCGTCTCCTAGCTCTTGCGGCACCGTGCAAGGAGCCGGCCGGCGAGGAGCGCGGCTCCGGTGGCCCCAGAAGTTCAAGGGGCGCGGGCTCCGGCGGTCCGACGTGTGGAAGGCGAGCGCGTCTCCGGGCTGAGGGCACCGAAGGCCGAGCGCACCGGAGGCCAGTAACCTGCAGCGGCGTGCGGAGCTCTTATCTCGGCACAATCCACCCCTCCCGACGGGATAGAATCCGTGGGATAAGAGGTCCGAATTTCCCTTTCCCCTAAGTTTGGTCGCAAATTCTTTCCATTGCTGTTTCTGGATGTTTCTGATTTAATTAATTTGATCAACCGTAGGAGCAATACCCTTTTGTTTGTCTGCTAAATTTGAGTACACAAGTACTTAAGCTGCTGGATTTGTAGTGGTAAACACGGTGGATTAGAAGTGTGGGGAGATGTACCGTGGGGGCCTTGACCGCTTCAAGAAGGCACAGACCTTGGAGCCCTTCTCAGTGAAGGAGTCAGGCACCAAGAACGCAGCTGCAGCTGCAGGAACAGCTAAAGCACCACCGGCTCTGCTCACACTGCCACAGAATTCTAATTTTGTGCCGGGTCAGAATCACCAAAGTCCGCAAGGCACCAGCTCAAGGGTGGCTGGGCAAGATGGTGTTGCTCCTGGCCATGTTGGGACACAGGTCGGTGGAGGGCAGTCGACGTGGCAACCTCCGGACTGGGCGATTGAGCCGCGCCCTGGTGTCTACTATCTTGATGTGGTGAAAGATGGGGAGGTCATTGACAGGATCAATCTGGACAACAGGAGGCATCTATTCGGGAGGCAGGTTCCTGCTTGTGACTTCGGGTTGGACCATCAGTCTGTGTCGCGTCAGCATGCTGCTGTTATTCCACACAGGAATGGAAGGTTAGGATCCTCATGTCTGATTGCGATTCTATTCTATGTTCTTATGTATCCTATGGTTAGTAAGGCACATTTGTTTAGACTTTATTTATTCCCTGAATGTCAAATTTTCTAGCATCTCACGATTAACTTCTTTTGTGAGTACCACCAGGCCAATAGATGTGCCTGCTTTTTATAGTTTGACGTGTTCATGCATCATACCACGTATGAAGATCGATCTTGTTATCAATTATCATAGGCAAAACCATTTTCAGTGGAGTACCACTGAATGCACACATGCAAAATGAAATGCATCTTAAGTAGTCAACTAGATCATTGCCTGTGTGTTGCAATGGGAGAAAAAAAAAATCAACATGAAAACATGCTGGTATGAGATCACCAAACACTATAACCCACCTAATGCGTTAGCAACATGCTATTTCTAGATACATTGAAATACAATAGCATCATCTTACATATTGATATCTAATCAAGCATAAATATAGAACACTAAAATACATAATTCTACTCAAAGGAAGCAAGTATTTTCAGCAGGGTCGAGGACCAACATTTTCTTTGTTAAGAGACATATGATGTATCACACCCCATACACAAACTTCTCTCAGGAGTTCAGGACAACAAGCAATGACAATATATATTCCAGTGTAGAAGCAACAGTATTGTGTAATTACAAGGAACTAAGGAATTGAACAACATTTACAGCCCTGACATACCCACATTGCCAAAAATCTAAATATGCTGGTTTTGTTTAATGCTCACTACTACTAATGGCAAAACTGGCTGTACTTACCACCCAGCCTCATGTGTTTATTGAGCTGATCAAATTCACATCAATTTGCATGTACACCTGCCTGCTTGCATTCTAACTTGCCAGTAATTATGCTGCATTGCTTCTTGTCTCCCCGCAAAATGTTATGGTAACCACAAGTATCGCCATCTGCTCAACCACCCTCATCTCTTCAGATAAGATGATAGAGCGAAATCCGCAAGTTTATCTATACATGCTTATTACCATTCGTCAATTTGGCAATTCCATTTCCTTGGAACTCTGAACTCAGCAAGGATAATTGACAAAGACACATCACCGAATCAAAGCACATCAGAGCAGCAGCATCCCATCTCCTCACTGAATTGTCCTTGTGAGTCTGGACTTGGAGATGAAGAGGGTGTCAGTGTAGTTGAGGTGGCACAGCTTGAGCAGCTCCCATGCTTTCTGCTTCAGCTCTGATGCACAACCACTTTGGATGACAAGTAGAAGCTTCATGGTTAACCCAGCCTCCACGGCAGCAGGTGCACACTCTTCAGGAGCCATCCGACATACCGTCCACAACATCGACAGCGCCTGTCGCATTCATGCCTCTGAAACTCTCATCAGCAAGTGGACAACATTGGGTATCGTCCGTGGACAATCCTTAAGAGCCATCCTCCCCTCTGGAACTGCAGACAGGGCATCCAAGATGTCCAAGGCCGGCTCGACACACTCCGTTGCTAACTCCGGCAATAATTCCACCAGCTGCGGTCCGCACCTACGCTAACAATCATACTCCTTGCTGGCCTGTGGACCGCACAGATCGAATTCAGAAGCTCAAGCCCCGCGACCACACAATCTGGATGCCGCTTGTCCTGGATGAGGCGCTTGACACCAACCAAGACTCTTGAGCTCGCGGCGCCGTGGGGGGCCACCTACATGGATCCGTCCTCCACCTCTGCAAACGCCGTGGCAGCCATGTCTGGGGCAGGAGGGGCGCCAACTGGGCAAGGCGGGGAGGGGTGGGGAGGTAATGGGGCAAAGGTGGGACGGTGTGGTTTTTCTTTCGTTTGTGGAAAAAAACACCAGGCATGGAGGGGCGGACGAGCTAGAGAGGCACGCCGAAGGGGTGTGTGGACGTAAGCGCTCTGCGCTTTTTAGGACTAGAGTAAAGATATCTTTGTTCTCTTGCTTTCAGTTATTTTATAGACACAGGCGTGTTTCCTTAGAACTTTTCTACCAAAGAAATGCATGTCATGATGGAAGATGGTTTCTATTGTCTTTCTTTACCATTGTGGCTTAGGTGTCTAATTATCTGCTACTCTATACTTGCATTTATGTCTCAGAAACATTGTTTTCCAGTTATTGTTGTTTTTTATATCACTTTATCAGTTTTTTTAACCAAAAACTCATTCCATGAATTTTTCAAAAAAATTCATTCCATAAAAATTAACTAACAAAGAGGATATTATGTTCTGTATTCTTAACTGTTATCTGTAAAGAACTCTTAGATGCTCATGACATTGGTTCTGTATCCAATGAAGTTTTAAGGCCATTTATTATCAATGTAAAATTAATTTACTTTAGGTTGGAATTTGGAATGAATTCCATAATTCCTGTGCTCCATTTGAATAACTTCTTCGTTGGTTTGTGCATTTGTAGACCCATAAGAAATACCATTTGAACTTTTTTTTGTCAGAAATCATCCCCTGAACTACTTTTTTGTTTTACTGTACATTACTGTATTAGGCTGCTAGGTTTACTACTAACTGCATGTCCTTGCTTTTCTATTTCAGCATCTATGTTATCGACTTGGGATCAGTTCATGGCACGTTTGTTGCGAATGAGAGATTAACAAAAGACAACCCTGTTGAACTTGAGGTTGGACAGTCACTTCGCTTTGCTGCATCAACCAGAACCTATATCCTGCGAAAGAACACAGCTCCTCTATTCCCAACTCCTAGCCTTCCATCAGATGTCAGTTTGCCATCTCCTCCAGATCCCAATGATGAAGATGCTGTTGTGGCATACAATACAGTACTTAACCGCTATGGTATTAGTAAATCTGACATATTATCCAGTTCCAAAGATTCTTCAGGAGGTGCCTCTGGTGCAAATGATGATAAACATGCAGTTGAAAGGCCCTTGAAGAGAAGTAAAAAACGCAGAGTGTCATTTAGAGATCAGGTTGGAGGAGAACTTATCCAAGTGGTTGGGATTTCAGATGGTGCAGATGTTGGAACTGAACCGGGCCCTATAGGTGTGAAGGAAGGCAGTCTTGTTGGGAAGTATGAATCTCTTGTACAGGTTACTGTCATACCGAAGGGAAAGGAGCAAGCATCACCAAAAGAATATACCTCTACCTCAACGAGTGGGGTAACGGATAAGCTACAAGAGGTGCTTAAAAAAGTAAAGAGCACAACAAGACCTGGAATTTACGATGACCTTTATGGGGATTCTGTTCCAGCAAAAGTGGGCTCATCTTGGGCATACAAATCAGATGATCTGTCAGATAAAGCCCAACCTGTTGAGGAGAAGACACATAGCATGAATTTAAACATTAATTCAGCCGATGACAGTGATGACTTGTTTGGTGACTCGTGATCCAGAATTGTCAGTGGATACAAACAAATGTATTCTTCAGAATTTCGTGGCAGAGTTGTTTCATTTGTTAGAGGCTTTTTTTTTGGCTTAGTTATACATGATTGTACCCTGCTGCAAATCTAGGTATGTTCTTTTGTCTAATGTTAGCAACTTAAGGGCATGCTTTCTTATAGTGATGCTCATGGTGAGTTTAACCTTCTTTTCCCCTTTTTTTCTTAACCACTTTGGTGAATTTTGACCTCTGCTGTTTCTTTTACCCAGCCTGCTGTTTTTTTTTTTTGACCGAAAAGACTGTGGCGGAGATCCCTACAGTGAGCAACTTTTTAATTAATTTAAAACAGGAGAGAGGGTCCTACATACAAATCTAACTAAAAGCATCAAGCCAAACACAGAAGGTTGACCTAAGGTCATCCTTAAAACGAACAGACTGAAGTTTACATTGGTTCTTAAAATTTGATAACCAAATACTAGGTGTTGGGTCTCTTCTCTGGAAGATCTTGTCATTGCGCACTTTTCACAGCTCCCAAGCTGCTATCAGAGTTGCTTCTGTGAAGAAAGGTATGTTGTAGGCGCCTCGAGCTTGGGTGTACCTGTCGTCCTTCATGTTGTTCATGTTTTGATATGGTCTGATGTAGTGATGTGCTTCCGTGCTTGTGGTGATATCTTTGGCTCACGAATTTAAAGCTGAACATGAAGCGCAGGGGATACATTTGCATCCTGGACATTTCCTGTATTGTTTCTTAATACAGGGAAACTCTCTTGCCTTGTTCATGAAAAAAAAGTTGTATGCTTGCATCATGTTCTCGTTGAGCCCATCAGTTAGGCTGTCTTCGGCCAGCCAGGCTTTTGATGGGCTTTTTTCGATAATGATAGGCTCAGGATGAACGTATGTCTGTCTGGATTTTGACCCGCCGGCGCCTGTATGTACCATCTACATGTGTATGGAAAATATCCGTCACCCATTCCTCCCCCCCTCTCTCGTTTGTATGCGTACCTTAGAAAATATCGGTCATCGTTTCTCTCTTGTGCCTCCCTGACACCGCTTTCTCATGCCTCCAACGCTACTCCTCCATCTCTCTCTCGTGGCTTCAGCACGAGCGGGCCTGGCCTTAGCATGGCCTTAGCACGAGCCACGACGCGGAGGCCCGAGCGGCCCTCAACATGGCGGCGCAATGGCGCTGACGGCCCGGTCACAGGTGGATTAGCGCGACAGGCACAACATCAGTGGCTCCCTGGCGGATCTGACTCCCTCTCCTAGTTGTGTGGGCACTGCCTCCTTGTTGCGTTGCGTGGCCGCCGCCGGCGGCCCGCGGCCTACAAGCGTCGTCGGACCGCTGCTTTCGGTGAACTCCACACGCCGACGAGCCTCCATTCTTCAAAGCAGATAGGAGATGTTGCACCGCGCTGAAAGTGCATGTTGCAAGCGTATGTTTCAAGTGTTTCAGATGTTTCAGAGGTATGTTGCAAATGCTTCACATGGATGTTGTAAAAGTAGATAGGGAATTTTGCACATGTTGCATATGTTGCAAGTGTTTTAGATAAATATTGCAAGCGTTTGTTCAAAATATTTTATTTATTTCGGACGTATGTTTGCAAGTATTTTTGATCTAGATGTTGCATATGTTTCACACACATGTTGCAAGAGTATGTTTCAAATGTTTCATCTGTCAACAAGTGTTTTCATGTTGCAAGTTATAAGTGTTCTAAAAGTTGCATATATTACAGTGGCTATACACGTATATTGTAAGTGTATGCTTCAAATGTTTCAGCTGTTTTCAAAAGTATGTTGCAAGTGTTTTATCTGGATGTTGCATATGTTGTAGTGGCTATACACATATGTTGCAGGCGTATGTATCAAATGTTTCACCTGTTTCAGACGTATGTTGCAGCAAGTGCTTCATGTTGCCAGTGTTTTCATTAGCAGGCATGTGAAATGAGCGCAAGTGGAGGTGGTCCCCGTGTGCATGTGTAGTAGCATGGCGTGCATAGGCGCGCTGTAACACCCTCGGTGTTACACTAGAAATCTTTTGTTAAAACATATCATGAGCATCATGGTTATGTGATAATGTATGTGATATAGTGTGTAAATCGATTTTCGTAACTCGAAACGATCATCGGAAACGAGAAATGAAAGTTACATTCATAGTCAAGTTATATCACTTAAGGTTTTAAATCAATTTTTTATTAAGCGAAAATGCTATAGAACGCATATACGGAGCTTTAATAAAGTTTGTAGTACAAATCTTGTAGATGACGATGAAATACCTGTGGTCGAATAATGAACTCGCTAGCTAACGGGTCTAATAGGTTGGAAATTGAATTTGACGCGAATCCGATCAAGGCTTAGTCAAGTTTCTTAAGTCGGAAAAGGGTTTGACAAGGCTAAGTTTGGCAATTTTTGTAGAAGCATCGGGTTAAGGAGTGATGGGATATTAGGGCTTGTTTTAGTAACCTAACATGCCCTCTTGAGTGTAGAAAGGTTGGTTTGGCATTTGAATCATCGAATGGGATTTTTGGGACGCTTTAAAAAGCGTGCATGGCACGTTTTGGGTCGAGTTCCTCGCGTTGACGCAGTCACCATGCTCCTATGCCGTTGGCGGCGCATCAGCCACGCGCGCACGTGTCTGGCCACGCCCGGCTGGTCCCGATGGCCGGCTGCTCGGGCGCGCAGCTGCTCCTCCCCACTGCTGTGTTGTGCGCTGCCGCTAACATCGCTGCTGGTGCTCTTATGGCTGCCCACGTCCCTCCGTGTTGGCTCTGCTCCACCTAGAACCGTCACGCAGGCTCCACATCGCCGCTGATGCGCCAGGCTGTGTTGCACGAGCAGAGCACGTACACGCCCACGCCGTGCACCACCATGCTCTGTGGGCCCGATGTCTGGCTGGTCCGCTGTCGCCTAGCCGCCTACCTTGCCAGGTCATCGTCGCGCTGTAGCGTTGCATCGTGTCCACCTGTGCCACTGAGCCACCACCATCCCGTCCTATCACCATCGCGTCCGCATGCGCTCTGCGTCGCTGCCGTCTCAATTTAGTGCATGTGGCCGTGCCGAGGCCACCGCTTGTCGTTCGCCATTAATGGCACCACGGCCTCGCTGCTGCGCTACCACCGCCTGCACGCAGGCATGCCCCCTCTCCTGGCTACGCTGGCTCGCAATGATTGCTCGGGTGCGGACGTCACGTCCCGCCAAGGCTCGAGCAGGCAGCCGGACCCCATTCCTTTCTTTTCCCCTCCCTCCTCTGTTGCCTGTGCCCGTCAGGCCGCGCCACCAATCCGGTATAGATTGGTCTTGTCCATTAAATTCGGCGCGCTTCCGACTCCGTCTTCAAGTATGCTAGCCAATCGACCCCGCACGTGTCCAAATCGTGCTTTGGCAACCTCCAATTTGGAGCCCGACGTCCGCCGTCGCGCCATTAAAGGCCTAGCCACCGTTGCCGTGGGCATTACCCGTCTGGTCCTCCCGAGCCCAATTGGTTGCACCCCCAGCCTCGCTTCATAGTCCTCCTTGACGTGCGTACCCTATTTGCACTGCTACTATCTTCCCAGCGCCGTTGACACGGTCGCGCCACCACCGTCCGTCGCAGACCTTGATGTGCGCGCGTGGCCGGACACACCCGGTCCATCCTCGGTCAAGCCACCACATCAGGTAGGTTCTAGGTGAGTTGCTGATGCCCAGCCTCTAGTCCTTTCATCTCGGTTGTGCCTTGTCTCATGGGAACATGGCCACCGTCGCTGCAGGAGGTCCGCCGCCGTGGAGGGAGCTCGGGACCACGTCTCCGTTCGTCGCTTCACCGCCCACCGCTTCACGTTTGCGTCTAGGTGAGCATCGGCTCGCTATCGAGGGCGGGGAGGGGCTGGTCTGGCCAGTGTGACCGCCCTATGCCAGCGCCGTCGAGCCGGTGCGCGTGCCGATGCCCGAGGACCTAGTCATGGTGAAGACAGTTTGTTTCGAGGGCTAGTTTGTTTAATCGCTGTCTGTAGGAACAGTGTTGTGGACTACGAATTGATTCAGTAGTATTGCGGGGATGTTTTAGCAAATATACCGGCACGCGCGGCCTTCCCGACGTGGGCCGTCGTCGCGCGGTTGGGCTGCGTCAGTGGGTCGCGCAATGCGTGGGAGTGGGCCGCGCCTCTCGCTCGTAGGCCGCGTGGTGGATTTAAGTTTTCCTTTTTGAGTGAATTAGTAAAGGTTTATTCAATTTAGTTTTGAGCTGATCTTTGAAAAATTATAGTAAATTTTGTAGGTGTCCAAAAATAGTGAAACAAAATTTGTTAGGTTCACAAAAATGCTATCTATCTGTTGGTGTAGTTAGTTTATAGTTATCTATGATAATGATAGATTCATTAATTCATTTAGGAAAACTTAGTATTATTTAGCTTAATATTTGTAGGAATTTTTGTGGCAAATTGGTGATAGCTTTCGCCATGAAATGTTTATAGTAGGTTCATTGTATTAGTATATACTCACTGTAATTTTTGTAGCCTTAGAGTAGGTTGATAAATAGGGTAGCTAATACTCCTTGTTTTATCGTATATATGGTAAATCGATATTAAGAGTAAGATTGCCTTTAGTTGCTAAGTAATACATGAAATATTTCATATCTGTTAATGGAAATGATAGGTAACTTAGCGACTTAGTTGGTAGAGCTAGCTTAGTAGTTTGATAGATGTATTCATATTTTAAGAGTTGTTGTTGCTGTATTACTAAGTGTTGCATCATCATTTTATGCATGTAGATAACGCGTTGGTATAGTTCGTGCCGGTGGGCGAACAGGAATACGAGGAGATCATCGAAGAGTATGAGGAGGAGATTCTCGTATAGGAGAGAGCCCTAGAGCCATCTGTTGCTGACTTTGTTGACACCCCACCTGCTCAAGGCAAGCCCCGGTGCATAACCCTTATTTTGAATGATAACTGAATATATATATGATGTGCATTTACGTTAAAGGCATTTTATGGAAACTACATACATAGATATACTTACCTATGAGTCCTACTAGTACAGGTCGAGTAGCTACTATGCTCGAGATTTCGGTAGCGTGAGTAACCTGCCGTTACTCGCAATAGGTGTGTCGGGTACCTTAGAACGGGGTACCCCAAGCAAACATCAAAATAAAGCTAGAAGGTAAGCCGTGGGCCCCTCACCTGCCACGACCGTGCCCTCCTCCACCTCGCCTCGAGCCTCGAGCAGGAGGTCTCGGAACAAACTCCGCCGCCATGAGGCTCCCTGGTAGGCCCGGCAGGGCGCCTGCCTCCGTCTCGCCCGAGGCTCTCCAGGAAGGCCTCGGCAGGGGTACATTCTCCGTGTCGCGCGAGGCGCCTCGCAAGGCCTCGGCAAGGAACCCGATCTCTGTCTCGCATGAGGCCCCAGCCTCAGTCGTCGCCGAGGCGGGTCGTCGCCTGCAGCCCGTCACCCGCCGCCGACCGACCCTCCGGATAACGTGTCATGTCCCATTAATGCTTCAACCACTCCCCGCAATCTCAGCCGGACGACGGCTCAACGCCCTGGAGAATGGCCGACGCGACCAAAAGGTCGCATCAGTCACATACCGACCGGGACAGGTACGGCGGGAATTACCGCCACCGTGTCCTAACATCTGTACTCCACGATCAGCGCCATACCGGGCCGGGACAGGTACGGCGGAATTACCACCACGTGTCCTAACACTGCACTCCACGATCAACCGCCCACTCGAGGCCTCGGCACCGTACACCAAGGTCTCGGCCATCTTGGGGATCGTGGCTCGCCGAGACCCCTCCACCATGGTGCAGCCTCGACACCAACCAAGTCTCGGCTCGGCCAGCATCCGTCGTCCACAGTGGCTTGCACGCCCACCGCCGCGCCCACTCCAAGGCAGTCCCGGGGCTCCCACGACGCACAGGATCTGATAGGACGGCCACGTCACCCCAGTGCTCCAAGGACGGACCACTCCGACGGCCACACCGCCACAGGAACAGGCTACAGGGCCCGGACACGCCGCCTCTATTCACACGACGCCGTATAGTTAGCTCATGTACCGCCCTAGTCCTCCCTTCATGCTATAAAAGGAGAGGACCTGGGCTGTTTAAAGGGGGGAGGGACACCTTGTGACACACACACACACGCACACTCCTGCCACCTAAGAGCAACGTCTCAAGCGGCCCGCACGACACCCTGCCGAGACCTAGGACCAGCTCCCTCTCTCCTTTAGCTTGTAACCCCCTACTACGAGCACCTCGGTGCAAGGAATACAAGATCGATCTCTCAGACTGGACGTAGGGCCTTGATTGCCTAAACCAGTATAAACCTTGTGTCTCTTTGCATCCCCATCCGGATCGGGAGCACGCAGAACAAATTCACTGGTTGGTTGAGGACCCCCCGGTCCAAAACACCGACAGTTGGCGCGCCAGGTAGGGGCCGCTGCGTGTCGGTTTCGTCATCCCAGCAGGTTCCGGATGGCAGACCACGTACGACCATGGTGCGGGAGCTAGGTCGGAACGTGCCACGCACCGCTGCTGCGCTCCTCGACATCGCCACCAACTTTGCCTCGGGCGAGGAGGCCGTCGGTGCCATCTTCCCCGACAGCGACGCCAAGGGAAAACAGAGGGACGAGGCCCCCGACGCCTCGGCCTCCCACCTCCCTAAGAGAAAGAAAAAGGGGCGCCTAGGGAAGCAGGAGGTCATGGGGGATGATCTGGTCGGGGCCGTAGAACGCAAGAATCCCCGAGGCCCCAAAGGCCCTAGGCCTTTCGACGACATGCTCAAGAAACCATGCCCTTATCACCAAGGCCCGGTCAAGCACGCCCTCGAGGATTGCTCCATGCTGCGACGTTACTACGCCAGGCTCGGGCTCCCCGATGATGACGCCAAGCAGAAGGGCGCCGACGACCGGGACGAGGACAAGGACGACGGGTTCCCCGAAGTACGCAACGCCTTCATGATCTTCGGCGGGCCCTCGGCATGCCTTACGGCGCGGCAGCGCAAGAGGGAACGCCGAGAAGTCTTCTTGGTCAAGGTAGCCACCCCCCAGTACCTTGACTGGTCTCGAGAGGCGATCACCTTCGATCGAGATGACCACCCTGACCATGTTCCGAATCCCGGACAGTACCCGCTAGTTGTCGACCCAATCATCGGCAACACCCGACTCTCCAAGGTGTTGATGGACGGAGGCAGCAGCCTCAACATCCTCTACGCCAACACCCTGGAGCTCTTGGAGATCAATCGGTCGAGGCTCGGCGATGTCGCACCCTTCCACAAGATCGCGCTGTGGAGACGCGACGCGACCCCCAAGCGCATCAACCTTCTGTCGCTTGGCACCCCTCCAACTACCGCAAGGAAGTCCTCACCTTCGAGGTAGTCGGATTTGGGAGCCTACCACGCCATTCTCGTGCAGCCGTATACGCCAAGTTCATGGCAAAGGCCCAACTATACCTACCTCAAGCTCAAGATGCCAGTGCCTCTGGCGGTGTCATCATGATTGAGTCCACGACGTAACATGCATACGATCGCGACGTTGAATGCATCGAGTACGCCGAGGCTCTTGCGGAGGCCGAGACCTCATCGCCCACCTCGACCAACTCGGTGGCGAGGTGCCTAACCCAAGCGTCGCGCTGGGCGTTCGAGCTCATGGAGACCATCAAACTCATCCCCGTCGACCCCCTTTGCCGCTTCGATGACCAAGGCCGAGGATCGGCGCCCACCTCAACATCAAATAGGAAGCCATGCTCATCGACTTCCTCCGTGCGAATGCCGACATATTTGCATGGAGTCCCTCGGGCATGCCGGGCATACCGAGGGAAGTCGCCGAGCATGCCCTGGACGTCCGTGCCGGTTCTAGACCGGTAAGGCAACGCCTGCGCCGCTTCGACGAGGAAAAGCGCAGGGCCATCGGTGAGGAGGTGCAGAAACTACTGGCGGCCGGATTCATCAAGGAAGTATCCCACCCGGAGTGGTTGGCTAACCCCGTGTTAGTTAGGAAGAAAAGTGGGAAATGGAGGATGTGTGTAGACTATACCGGTTTGAACAAAGCTTGTCCAAAAGTCCCTTTCCCGTTACCCCGAATCGATCAGATCGTTGACTCCACTGCGGGATGCGAAACCTTGTCTTTCCTTGATGCGTATTCTGGTTACCATCAAATCAAGATGAAAGAGTCCGACCAGCTCGCGACTTCTTTCATTACACCATTCGGCATGTACTGCTACGTGACGATGCCCTTCGGCCTCAGAAACGCCGGTGCCACGTATCAGCGGTGCATGACCCAGGTCTTTGGTGACAACATTGGGTGGACCGTCGAGGCCTACGTAGATGACATCGTAGTCAAGACCAGAAAGGCCGAGGGTCTCGTCGATGACTTGACAATAACCTTCAAATGCCTTAGAGAGAAGGGCATCAAGCTCAATCCCGAGAAGTGTGTGTTTGGGGTTCCCCGAGGCATGCTCTTAGGATTCATAGTCTCGGAACGCGGCATCGAAGCCAACCCAGAGAAGGTCTCGGCCATAACCGGCATGGGACCAATCAGGGACCTCAAGGGAGTACAGAGGGTCATGGGATGCCTTGCGGCCCTGAGCCGATTCATCTCGCGCCTCGGCGAAAAAGGTTTGCCTCTATACCGACTCTTGAGAAAATCCGAGCGTTTTTCCTGGACTCCCGAGGCCGAAGAAGCCCTCGATAGACTCAAAGCACAGCTCATGAATCCTCCCGTCCTGATACCCCCGGCCATGGACGAGACCCTCTTGCTTTCGTCGCCAAGAACGACCCAAGTGGTCGTGTACGCCTTTAGTGGTAGAGAGGCAGGAAGAGGGGCACACTCTGCCCACCCAACGACCTGTTTATTTCATCAGCGAGGTGCTCTCCGAGACCAAAGCACGCTACCCCCACGTCCAGAAGCTGGTCTACGCCGTGGTCCTGGCCCGGCGCAAACTGCGTCACTACTTCGAGTCGCACCCAGTGACTGTGGTATCATCTTTCCCCCTGGGCGAAATAGTTCATAACCGGGAGGCCTCGGGCAGGATAGCCAAATGGGCTGTCGAGCTTATGGGGGAAACCTTGACCTTTGCGCCGAAGCGCGATCAAGTCTCAAGTCTTGGCCGATTTCGTGGTGAATGGATGAGATACCCAAACCGCCACCCACTCAAATTCGATGTAATACTAGACCTTGTACTTGATGGATCCTCGATGAAGACCGGGCGGGCGCTGGTCCGCTCTTCATTTCGCCCCTCGGAGTACACATGCGCTACATGGTGCGGCTCCACTTCGCCGCCTCCAACAACGTGGCCGAATACGAGGTCCTCATCAACGGCTTACAAGTCACCATCGAACTTGGGGCACGATGCCTCGACGTCCGAGGCGACTCGCGGCTCGTCATAGATCAAGTGATGAAGGAGTCAAACTACCTCGACCCCAAAATGGAGGCTTACTGCAAGCTGGTACGACGCCGAGAAGACAAGTTCGACGGTTTCGAGCTAAATCACGTCGCGCGGAAGTACAACGAAGCCGCCGACGAGCTGGCAAAGATGGCCTCAGCACGGGTCCCGGTCCCCCCGAACGTCTTCGCCAGAGACCTCCACAAACCTTCCATTGGATACACCTCGACAATAGAGGAGGGCCCACCTGTGGAACTCGCGGCGAAGCTCGACGCCCTCTCTGCTGCTGAGACCCCCTCAACCAAGCCCGAGGTCATGGAAGTCAACGCCGAGCCTCCACGGACTGATCAGGATGCGGATTGGCGAGTCACGTTCCTCGATTGGCTCGATCGGGGGGAGCTTCCTGATGACAAAACCGAAGCACGACGGCTTGCGCGGCGAGCCAAGACCTACGCCCTCTACAACGGCGAATTGTACAGGCGAAGTCCCTTAGGTGTCCTCCAACGGTGTATCAGCTCCGAAGCGGGCCAAGCCCTGCTTTGGGACATACACGCGGGCGCCTGCGGGCACCATGCGGTGCCTCGGACGCTTGTAGGGAACGCTTTTCGCCAAGGGTTCTACTGGCCGACGGCAGTCGCTGACGCTACCAAGCTGGTACGCTCTTGCGAAGGATGCCAGTACTATGCCCGGCAGACACATCTCCCGGCCCTGGCCCTGCAAACCATCCCCATCACCTGGCCATTCGCCGTATGGGGTCTCGACATGGTCGGGCCTCTGCAAAAGGCCCCCGGAAGCTTCACCCATCTATTGGTATCAATCGACAAGTTCTCCAAATGGATCGAGGCTCGTCCGATCAATCAAATCAAATCTGAGCAGGCGGTGCTATTCTTCACTGACATCATCCACAGGTTTGGGGTCCCCAACACCATCATCACCGACAACGGGACGCAGTTCATCGGCAAAAGGTTCCTGACGTTTTGCGACGACCACCACATCCGTGTGGCCTGGTCAGCCGTAGGACACCCAAGGACCAACGGCCAAGTAGAGCGTGCCAACGGCATGATCCTACAGGGCCTCAAGCCAAGGATTCACAACCGATTGAAAAAGTTTGGCAAAAAATGGCTCGCCGAGCCCCGTCGGTCATCCGGAGCCCGAGGAACACTCCAAGCCGAGCCCACGGATTCACGCCTTTCTTCCTAGTCTATGGGGCCGAGGCCATCCTCCCCACCGACTTGGAATATGGTTCCCCGAGGCTGCAAGCCTATAACGAACAAAGTAACCGCACCACCCGAGAGGATTCCCTTGATCAACTGGAGGAAGCCCGAGACGTCGTGCTACTACACTCGGCCAAATACCAGCAGAGCCTGCGGCGCTATCAGGCCCGACGCGTCCGAGGCCGAGACTTGAAGGTAGGCGACCTGGTGTTGAGGCTAGCACAGAGCAACAAGGGTCGCCACAAGCTGACCCCGCCATGGGAAGGACCGTACATCATCGCCCAAGTGCTGAAGCCTGGGACCTACAAGCTGGCCAACGAGAAGGGCGAAGTCTTCACCAACGCTTGGAACATAGAACAGCTACGTCGCTTTTATCCCTAAATTTCCAAGCATTGTATATGTCGTTCCTCGAAATACAATTAAAAAGCGTTCTTTAGTTGGTCTAATTTTTTGAAACCCCCGAGCCCATCGTAGGCCTCGGCAATACAGTAACACGGCAGGGAAACTCGGTTACGCCTCGGCGAACCAAGCCTCCTCGGGGCTAGATAGGGGACCCTCTCCTAGGCGTCCCCTAGGTCCCATGCGCCAATCTCCAGTTGTTTTTCAAAAAATCTCACGCCAAGTCCCTAGTGTGCTCGATTTAATTAGTTGTAAAACCCCTCGGACCCAGTGTCCATTTCCTAAGCGAGACCTGGTAGAGTCGCAAGACGGCCCACGCCCCAAGACACGGCACTCCCTCACTACCTCTCACTCAAGGGACGGCTTAGGCCCCAAGGGGGTGTTTTGCAAACGAAATCCGATCAGGAGCGGCAGAGGGCAGAGGCTCGGAAACATAAGAAAAACAACTAGGAAACACAAGTACTTCAAAAGTAAAGGCCTCGATGGCCACAAGCGTTACGATACAAAAAATAACCCCTATTCTATTTTTACATAGCCCCCGAGGCCTAGATCAAGGCTCAGGGCCTTCAGCGTCGGCAGATGGTAGGGGAGGAACCACCTCCTCTTCGAAGAGCGTCGCCAGCGCCGTGCCAGGGCCTTCCGCCGCCTCCATCAGCTTCGCCACCGCCGCGTCGGCCTCCTCGTCATCATCAGGCAGAACATAGCCATCACTGATGGCCGGGAGGTCGACGCCAAGGTAGTGAGAGGAGATGACGGCCATGCCCGCTTGACACCCGTGTGCGGTGCCTCTCGGAGCCGCTCACAGATCTGTCTGGTTGCTTTCAAGAATCAGCGGCTCCCAAGGGAGCTGCCTGATTGAACCCCCTCGACCTCCAAGGCCTCGCAGGCAGAAAGGGCAGCACGCTTCAGTGCCTTGTGCTCCCCGATCTCGGTCTCAAGCACCGTCTGCACCGCGCTGGAAGCCTCGGCGGCCCGAAGGATCTCCGCCTCCGACTCTGCACTGCGGAAAACAGAATGAAGTCGAGCGAGAAAAAGGACAACCTAAGTTGGGGACGGAAGCCCACGGAGCTCACCTTGGCCTTCTGCTCCCGGCCGACGGGTCTCGGCCCGACAGCCTCGGCCTTTCTCCCTCAACCGCTGGCCCTCGAACCTAGAGGCCTCGGCGCCGGGAGGCTTCACTTCCCAGCTACTGCGTCAGACAAGGAAGTCAGGGAGCAAACATAAGGAAAAGGAAACAAAACAAGGGGACAGGAACTCACCCTCGACCGCCCCCTTCAAAACCACAGCCTCGATCTGTGAGGCCTCAACCGCAGCAAGGGCCTCATTCAGAGCGCCTTTGCTCGGCCGGCAAGACTCTCCTCTCGCCTCACTGCCCGGGCGAGGGCCTTTGCTCGAGGCCGCATCGCCTCTTGGCCCGGGACTCAAGGCATCCCGATCGTGACCGCTGCTGGTAAGCTCCTCCTCCAGCTCCTTGACCCAGGCCGCAAAGGCGAGCGAGCGCTGGATCAGCGGCCGCCTCGACCTTCAAGCGTCAAGCACAGTGAAGACGGAGGTCCTCCACCTCCACGCTCCGCACCGACAGAAGCTCGTTAGCATTGGCAAGAAGGCTCTCCTGCCAGTGAAGCTGGTCCTAGACGCCCCTCTCCCGCCGGAGAAACACCGACTTCCCAAGCGACCGGGTCTCGAGCTCCTGGGGAAGCAGCGCGAGGGTCATTGGTCGCAACAATGTCAGGAAAGTAAACGTCGCACGAGAAAGAAAAGCACGAACCTGGGTGACTCCGGGCAGTTCGTCGGCCACCACAGATAGTGCCGTCCGTAGCGACCGCTCCGCCAGCTGGCGATACTGCTCGAAGGTGTTCCAGCGCCCACCCTCAGCCGCGTCCTCAAGGGCGAACAGAGGCTCCCCCTCAGGGTCATCCCGGCTCCGCCATAATACCTGCGGGTGATCCCACCCTTGAGGCTCGGGCCGAACCCGCACGAGGGCCGAGCTTCCCTCATCCAAGAGCGGCGCTGGCTGCTCCACAGCATTGGTCTCCTCGGCGTCGACCACCTCCCGTGCCCGGGAAGTGTCGTCGGAGGAGATCGGATAGACCAACGGCAGGCCCTGAACCAAGGGCACCACCGAGGCGGCCGCCGCCTGCATCTCCGCCCCCTGCACAGACGGCCACGCCGCCATCACGATGGTCTTGGTGACCTCGGGGGCTCTGGCCTCTGCAATTACGACCTCGGCTGTCTCAGGGTCTCTGGCCTCCGCCATCGTGGCCTCAGCAGACGCAGAGACGCCGACCACGGCCACCGCGGTCTCGGCGGTCGCAGGCGCCGTAGCCTCCATCGCCTCAGCCTCGGAGACCCTGGGGGCCTCAGCAACAAAGGGCATGCCGGCCCCATCCGACTCATGAGCCTCGCCCCCACGAGGCGGAAGCGCTCCCTCCCTTGTCTGTGTAGGGGCCGCCTCGGCAGCCCCTCCTTGGGCGGCCGGCCCCTTTGGGTCGACCCTCGCCGACGCCGCGCCGCGTTGGATAGCGGCTTGTGCCTCCGCCACCCAGTGTGCGGAGGAGCCGGGGCTCGCCTTAAGCACCTTAAGGGGCGCCAAGGGGAGGTCGTCCGCAGGCCGCTTCCGACTAAGGAAAATTAACCTACAGGGTCAGCGCAAAACTAAAAAAGCGACTGAAAAACACCACGACCCTGCTAAGAATACACTTGCCTTGATCGGGGCGGCCCCCGCTTCGCCACGGCAAACCTCACCCGCAGCGGCGGAGGCGGCGGCAGAGGCGTCGCCTCCGTATCCATCGACGCCGGTCGGTCTTCAGCGGACCCCGGCGCCCCCTCGATCCTCTGCAGGGTCGGCGGCGTCGCCTCCACCGCCACCCGCTCCACCACGGCCGCCGAGCCTACCGGGCTGACGGTGCGTTTGCCTAACGCCCGCGCCTCGGGCGTGTCGGCCTCGGCCCCGGAGCGGGCAACCGCTGGCCCCGGGTCCGCATCTCCTCCCCTTCCCCGGGGTGTCGGGATGCTTACCGACACCCCGGGCGCCACCTCCATGACATCAGAAAGGTGGTCTAGGGGACCTTGTCATCCCCGTCCGAGGCCTCCGTCGACAACGACGTCGACGGGGATTCCTCCAGCGGAACACCGTCCTTCCATTGTTGACGGCGGCGCTTATCCAGCTCCTCGCGCATGAGGATGTGCTTCGTGCGCTTCACCGCCTTGGCATCCTTTCGCCTCTTCTGCGCATCGGCGTGAGCACGGTTGACCGCCCGCCGCCCCGCGTCCTCGGGAACGGGCGGTGGAGAGGAGCGCACGTCCCTCATCCCCTAAAGGAATGACAAACGCACATAAGGGAACAAGGGGCAGGAGGAGACTGAGGAGGTTCAGAGGCTACAGCGGCGCACGACTTACCAGCGAAAGGAACCCCCGCGACGGCCGCATCGCGATAGGGGTCAAGTTGCCGCCCCTTAGCTTCGCCTCTACTGTCTCCCCCACCCGACGAAGAATCTCCTCCTCAGAAAGGGCGGAGGAGGACATCCGGGTGCCCTCAATGGGCTCACCCGGCTTCATCTCGAACAGCCGCCGCCACCGAGCCATCAGCGGCAGCACCCTCCGGCGGTGGAACGCGGCCACAACCACAGCCACGGTGAGGCCGTGGCCCCGCAGCCTCGCCAGCCCCTCCAGGAGCGGCTCCAGCTTGGGCTGGTCGACCTTCGGGATGCCCCACTTCCACTTCTCCGGGCAACTCCCCACAATCCGCCCGGTGTAGGGGGGAAGCCCTCCGTCATCGTTACGAAGGTAAAACCAACTCGTGTACCACCGGCGGTTGGAGGACGCGAGTTGGGCCGGGATGTAGAGGTGCAGCGGTCCCGACGACTTGGAGAGTGCAGCCCGCCCCGCCGCCTTCCTCTTGCCCGACGTGTTCGACGACTTTGTAGTATGCCCCGCCCGGAACAGATGGAGCCACAACTCCCAATAGGGCGCGATCCCTAAATACCCCTCGCAGACGGCAACAAAGATAGCCGCCTGAGCAACGGAGTTGGGATTAAAATTGTGGAGCTCCACGCCGTAGTAGTGCGTAAGCGCTCGCATGAACCGGTTCGCCGACGCCGAGGCCACGCCGTGCAAGGAGACGGAAGCTACGACGTAGCCGTCGCGAGGCCTTTGGCTCCGGCTCGCAAAGACGGGAGCAATCCATTTCGGCTCGGTGGAGTCGGGCCATCGGGCGGAGGAGCCCACCGTCGACAAGCGATCTGGAGCATCTCCTCGGTGACGTCCGACGGATCCTGTGGGTCCGCCGACGACAACGATATCACCGCCGCCATGGTGCGCTGGGGAATCAGTGCGGCGGTGAGTCTTTTCTCTCCCTCCCACGCTCTCACTTTTTTCTCGCTTCCTCCCTAGGCTCGCTCTTCCTCCTCTCCTTCTCGGCACTCGCTGCTCTAGCGACGGCTCGGCGGGGGCGGCGCTAATGCAGGCAAGGTAAGACGAGGAGGGGCAAAACTCCCCGGGTATTTATGCAGGGAGGAGGCGAAACGAGCGGGCGATGAAATCGGGGAGATTTCCCCCAATCTGGCGCGGTTAACCACGAGCCGATTTCATCGGCCCACGCGCCCACGTCTCCCGCATTAAATGCGAGGACGGTTACGTCCCATCCACCACGCCACGCTCGGCCACTACGGCAGCAGGTACCGTTTCGACTCCTAATAAAACTGCCTCAAAAGGCGCGCCACTCGCGGCCGAGCCAATAGGGAAGATATTTCCCGCGGCCTATTCCTTTCATAGGAAGGAACCGGGCTCTGAACCTATTACGATCCAGGGGTTCGAAGGCTGGACCCCAAAAGGGTTTCGACAGCTACCCCAGGATAACAGAGTCAGGGGCGAATGCGGGCGAGCCTATTCGGGGCCGAGACCCAAGCGAGCGAAACGCTTGGGACGCCCAAAGTCGTGTCCAAGACTGGCAGGAAAGTATCCAAATGGGATCCCACTGTAGGGAGGCACCGAGCCACCGAGGCCCAACGAACGGCCTCGGCACCCACTAGAGAAATCCTCTGGTACTCTTGGAGTGTGTCTCTAGACCGCTAGCCGTCCCCTAACGAACGGGGTTCGGGCCTCCACTCGGACTACCCGATAACAGCTCACCGGAAGTGTCACCGCTCGTGCCCATCGAGGGTAGCGAGGCACATTCCACCCCTCCTTCCAAGCGAAAAGGAAGCGCGAGGGTGGCATAAAAAGTCAGGGGAACCCCTGACGGCCTTCTCGCCCTATGCAGAGGCTAGGGGGCTCCTCCTACAAATATGCCGAGACCCCACGACCCGGGCTCGCGCCCAAAGGGGCCTCGGCAAACAAACCCTCACGCGCGAGGGGCGTATAAAAAGTTAGGGGAACTCCCGACGGCCCTCTCGCTCTGCGTAGAGGCTAGGGGCTCTTCCTGCGACCTTGCCGAGACCAGAATGGGCTCGGCAAACAAACCCTCACGCGCGAGGGGCGTATAAAAAGTCAGGGGAACTCCCGACGGCCCTCTCGCTCTACGCAGAGGCTAGGGGCTCTTCCTACGACCTTGCCGAGACCAGAATGGGCTCGACAAACGAACCCTCCATCCAAACAAAAAGGATATGTGAGGGGAATGAAAAAGTCAGAGACCCCGACCGTCCCTCTTGCTCCAGGCGGAGGCTCGGGGGCTCCTCTCGCACCCAAAAACCAAGACAAAAACACGATAAAGGGCACCGAGCCCGTTACGGTCCAGGGGTTCGAAGGCTGGGCCTCCAAGAGGTTTCGACAGCCGCCCTAGGGCAACAGAGTCAGGGACGACTTCGGGGCGAGCCTACGAATGGCCCAGGCCCGAACGAGCAGTCGCTCGGGGCGTCCTAAGTCGTGTCCGAGACCGACAGGAAAGTATCCGAATGGGATCCCACCGTAGGGAGGCACCGAGCCACCGGGCCCAGCGAACGGCCTCGGCACCCACTAGAGAAATCCTCCGGCACTTTTGGAGTGCATCTCGATCTGCTAGCCGCCCCTAGCGAACGGGGCTCGGGCCTCCACTCGGACTACCCAATAACAGCTCACCGAAAGTGTCCACGCTCGCGCCCATCGAGGGTAGCATGGCACATTCCACCCCTCCTTTTGAGCGAAAGGAAGCGTGGGGGGATACCCAACGTCCGGGGACCCTCGACGAACCTCTCGCTTCCGTCGCGGAGGCTAGAGGGCCTTTTTTGCAACCTCGCCGAGACCCCGCAACCCGAACTTGCGCTTATGGGCTCGGCAAATGCAATAAGAACTGATCACTCAAACACGAAAATGGAGAAAGCCCCGGAGGAGCAACTTCACTCCTCCAAGGGCTCGAAGACACACCTGGTGGGAGCGCTCACAGCACTCCACCGGAACCTCGAAAAACAAACCAATTCCCACGGAGGGCATAAACCCGGCCTCGACGAACCCTCGTGGAGAGTGCGCGACTCACCCTTAGGCTCGGGGCTACTCTTGTCGGGTACCTTAGAACAGGGGTACCCCAAGCAAACATCAAAATAAAGCTAGAAGGTAAGCCGTGGGCCCCTCACCTGCCACGACCGAGCCCTCCTCCACCCGCCTCGAGCCTCTCGAAAGGGGAGGTCTCGGAACAAACTCCGCCCGCTTGAGGCTCCCTGTAGGCCTCGGCGGGGGCACCAGCGAGCCTCGGCAGGGGCGCCATCTCCGTCTCGCCCGAGGCTCTCCAGGAAGGCCTCGGCAGGGTACATTCTCCGTGATCGCGAGGCGTCTCGCAAGGCCTCGGCAAGGAACCCGATCTCCGTCTCTCATGAGGCCCGGCCTTCGTGTCGCTCGAGGCGGGTCGCCCGTAGCCCGTCATCCCCCGCCTCGACCGACCCTCCGGACAACGTGTCATGTCCCATTAATGCTTCAACCACTCCCATAATCTCAGCCGGACGACGGCTCAACGCCATGAGAATGGCCGACGCGACCCAAGGTCGCATCGATCGCCATACCGACCGGGACAGGTACGGCGGAATTACCGCCATCGTGTGTCCTAACATCTGTACCCACGATCGGCGCCATACCGGCCGGGACAGGTCTGGCGGGAATTACCGCCATCGTGTCCTAACATCTGTACCACGATCAGCGCCATACCGCTGGGGACAGGGTGGCACGGTGGAATTACCGACCATCGTGGTCCTAACACTGCACTCCACAATCACCGCCCACTCGAGGCCTCGCACTGCACACCAAGGTCTCGGCCATCTTGGGGATCGTGCTCGCCGAGACCCCTCCACCATGGTGCAGCCTCGACACCAACCAAGTCTCGGCCTCACGCCTGTGATCCGTCCCACAGTGGCTTGCACGTCCACCGCCGCGCCCACTCCGAGGCAGTCCCGGGGCTCCCACGACGCACAGATCTCGATAGGGACGGCCACGTCGCCCCAAAGTGCTCCAAGGACGGACCACTCCGACGGCCACACCGCCCACAGAACAGGCCACAGGCTCGAACACGCCGCCTCTGTTCACACGACGCCGTACAGTTAGCTCATGTACCGCCCTAGTCCTCCCTTCATGCTATAAAAGGAGAGGACCTGGGCTGTTTAAAGGGGGGAGGGACACCTTGTGACACACACACACACACGCACACTCCTGCCGCCTAAGAGCAACGTCTCAAGCGGCCCGCATGACACCCTGCCGAGACCTAGGACCAGCTCCCTCTCTCCTTTAGCTTGTAACCCCCTACTACGAGCACCTCGGTGCAAGGAATACAAGATCGATCTCTCAGACTGGACGTAGGGCCTCGATTGCCTGAACCAGTATAAACCTTGTGTCTCTTTGCATCACCATCCGGATCGGGAGCACGCAGAACAAATTCACTGGTTGGTTGAGGACCCCCCGGTCCGAAACACCGACAAGGTGATTACTATGATCACTCATGATAAAATGGTGGAAAGGAAAATGGAGACTGGACAGGGATATGGTTTGGGTATTGGTGGGTGTAAGAGGTTGTGTCATGCGGCCAACGGGGCATAGCTTGGTTACACTTTTTCTCTGTTTGTGTCGATTAAGGACCGGTCGTTGCATTGAGTTCTAGGGAAGTCACAGACTTATTATCCCGAGCATATACTTGGGTATGGGTGTAGGGAAGGCTTGTCGCTCTCTTGTCGTGGGTTCCGGCTCTTTCTGGACCGACTGATTGGAGGCAGAGATGGTGGAGGTCTAAGCACCGCACTGAGTCCGAGACTTAGGAGCGGGGGCTTAGAGTCCAAGTTTGGACGGTGACCTGGACCCCGTGACAGGAGAGTGATGGGTTGGTCCTACTTGTACTTGGGGTACAAGCGGGGCATGTGTTTCGGGGTACCTAGTTAGGCACATTGATTCATGAATCGCCGGCGTTCCGGTACGGCTTCTCTACAGTCTAACACCGTAGTAAGAACTAAAAGATGAAAGGTGATGAAATAGAACTGTTTGCTCAACTCTTGCTTGAAAGTAGAATATGTGCTTACATAGAATGGCTAGATAATATCATGACTGCTAATAATAACATAAATAAGGATTCACTATTAGTATTGCTTTCTACAAAAAGGAAACCAGCAAACCATAAAGCTTATCATATCCCTTGGAGTCGGAAAATTATTCCCACTAGTCGGATAAGTCTAGCGAGTACATTGTGTACTCAGGGTTTATTTACCCTTGTTGCGGGTGTAGCTTGAGGAGTAGCCATTGTATGAAGGATTCTTCTGGTGGGCACAGACGGATCCTTGTTTATTATCGATAGCTGTTTATTTTTATTCCGCTGTTTAATATTTCGCACTCTGAATTTGGTAATGTAATAATGCATTTCTAAGAAACTCTGGATGTATAAAATGGACTAAGTATTGTAACTCGTTCTCATTATTGGATCCTTGGGAAAAAATGTGGATTATTCGGGCTCTCCCTTGGGGTGTACCTGACGGAACCCGCCCGACGTAACTGGTTTTCGGGGTGCTTGTGTCTAGTGGAAGACGAGTGCCTCCGAAGGTGTGTTATTTTGGGTAGTTCTGCCACAGTTGGTATGAGAGCCAATAATGAGTCTACGAGTTTCATCACTCTTTTTCAAAAACATAAAATTTGGCCAACAAAAGTTTTGCGAAAAGTAGGATGCGATAAAATTATGTAAATAAGTATAAGCCCTAGCAATATGGACTATTTAGGACAACGGCACTGGTTTTATCTAATCAGTCTTCTGTAGGTACACTAACTTACGCTGCGTAAGAATCGTTAGCATACGGAAAGTGAGTGTGCGATGTGCCGAAAATTCTTGCGAATGTCACTATATTCCGGCTTGAGTGAACGTATAGACCGATGCATGCATCATGAAAAGAGAATCTTGATTAAACTAAACTCCCCCCTACACGTATAATTGGATTAGTAAATTGATAGGAGGAACTAAATGAATGCTTTAATAAATATCTTATCATTTCTCTAATCCCTTGTTCCTGATTTAGAGGGTTGTCCTAAATAGTTGGTTCCTATCTGTTTCAGATGAACCTGAGGTCCGGACGCGGGAGCACCAGTGCCAAAGCGGACCACGGTCTTGTCGAAGGCCATGGTGAAAGTGGCCGGGGCACGTTCAGTAAGCGGGGCAGGCAGCAGCAACATGCGCATTAGGAAGGGCAGGCGCGGGTGTCCGCACGAGGGCTAGCGCCTGGCGCCGTTTCACTAAATCCCTATCAAATTTGCCAAATGTTGACACACATGACGACTACTTTCACCATATAGGTATCTGCATAGAGCCATAGACCATATGACGAAAGCTGCAACAAACGCTTAGTCCTCGCTCGATTGGGCTTACTCAGGCCGCAACTCAGTGGCCCTTCAGGTGCGCTTGCACGCCCATCTATACATCTATAGATGTACTTAAGTTTGTATTAGGGTGCTTTTCATGATTCCATTAAAGGTAAGGTTTGTATTATGCATTTGTATAAACTTGATCATAATAAGAGAAGTTTGACTTAGCACAAACTAATTAAACACACACTCTCTTTCTCACACCCATACACAATTATAGAGTGAGTATTTTCTACTCCCATTTTTAATACGGAATAACTAGCGCCCGGACGTCCGGCCCTAGGCCCGTGTCCGGACGTAGCTTTGCCGCACCCTGTCCTATCCCCCACGTAACAGAGCGTTCGCCGCGCCCACGTAACAGGGGAGCCTGCATCTCCATCGCGCGGGGAGATGCCACAAGCTTCTACGTCAAGACCTCCGGCGGGGCCAGCAGAGGCAGCATGTCATACGAGCCGCGTGCGCCAGCATGGACGCCTGCGCGTCCTCCGGTGGAGCGCTGTTGCCAGCTTACATTTGACACCGCTATGGCTCCTGCACTAGCTCTCTCTTGCTCGCTAAACAACCCTACATTGAGATCTACTTTTGCAACAGTTAGATTAAACAATTGCAACATACGACTAAAATAGATGAAACATTTGGAACATACAATTGCAACAAAGTCATTGTAACAAATGCAACATTCAGATAGAACACTTGCATCATACGTCTGAAATAGATAAAACATTTGGAACATGTTGTTGCAACATATGTGTGAAACATATCCAAACATCCAGATCAAAACGCTTGCAACATACGTCTAGAACAGATAAAACATTTTGAACAAACGCTTACAACATGCCTTTGAAACACTTGCAACATATGCAACAAGTGCAACATCTCTGATCTACTCTTGCAACATCCATAACAAACAACTGCAAAGTACTTTTGAAATGGGTGAAACACCTGAAACATACATTTACAACATAGGGGATGGGAAGCCTGAGCCGGTTGATTCCAGACGTCAGGGTCATAGCCGGTAGGGAGTGGTGGCGCACGAGCACCACCAGCACCCAACACCACCAGCACCAGCCTTGGTTTAGCCTGGTGGACAGCGCGTGCTACAAGATGGAGCAGGCGGAGCGGCGCACGGCCAAGGTGAGGAGCGAGGTGCAGGTGGGCGCGACAGGCGGGGGAGAGGAGCGAGCGGCGCAGGTGGGCACGCAACGGCTAGACAGCGAGGAGCGAGCGGTGCAGGGTCAGGGCGCGGTGGGAGAAGGTCGAGCGGTGTCCTGATGAGAATAAGAGATGGAGGGAATTAAAGTTGTGGTGCACATCACGCCACGCGTCCGTCCGGAGGGAGTCGCTAGTGTCGGACATCATGTTTGTACCATTATAATTTTTAATATAGCACCTTGCGTATGGACGCATACTCATTTATTAGTTTTGATTATGTTTTATACTAATTTAAAGATATTCTAAATCTTACTCCAAAGGAGCTCACAATTTTTAGTATATTATTATAATGTTATAATACCATAATACAATTATATACGATAACCATATACACTATTTATACTTACATACTTGATGTATATATTATTTTATAATATAGTCCATATAAATATAATTCGTTGGTGTATACCTTCTAGATCTACGCATTTATATTTTAGATGCCTGAATTATAAGATGATTTCAGGTAACACTCACTATTACACAAATGATTTTAGGACACGGTGCCCAAATATTAATGAAAGGCGGGCACGAAATCCAACCGCCTCCAAAAAAGCCAGACTATTAATGGAGGCGGTCGTTTTTATTTGAGGAGGCGGACAAAAAATAACCGTCTCCTAAAATCAATTTACGTTTAAGACAACCGCCTCCAAAAATGACATATTGTCGGAGGCGGTTGAAAGGGACCGTGATGCCTAAGAGGGGGGGTGAATTAGGTAACTTAAAATTCTACTTATAACTAAGGCCTCTAATTTCACCTAGTCAAAACCTATGCAGAAAAGTAATCTATCTAAATGTGCAACTACGGTTTTGCTAGGTGTGTTGCTATCTCTACCGCAAAAGAATGATGCAACATAGGTTCCAATCCTATCAACTAGCCTATCAACTTAGCTAGGGAAGTAAAGCACACAACCAAGTTAGCAATGTAAATACGGAAGGTAAAGATAAGGTAGAGGTGCAAACTCACGTCGACGACTCTGGTATTTTTACCGAGGTATCGAGAAGCGCTCAAGCTTCCCCCTAGTCATTGTTGGAGCCTCTCGCAAGGAATCCCTCGCAAGAGCCAAGCTTCTGGTCGGATAACTCCGTGGATAGCCCCGGGCCTTCCCCACGTGCAAGTGGGTCTCCGGTGTGCCTTCTGACAAGTCTCTCCCGGACCGCTCTCTGCCGTCTTCACTATCAAGCTTCTGGCCGAACCGCCGCGGGCCTTGCTCCCTTCGATATAAGGTGGCGGCCACACCACAAACGTGGTTGGTGTGATCTCGCAAGACTACAAGCCCCTCCGATGTACAACATTGGTGCGTGCAAGCACCGAGTGATAAGAGGTGTGCAAACCTCACTAAACACTAGGCCTAAACCTAGAGCAAACACATAAGCGGTGGTCTAATCAACCTAAGTACTTCGTAAAGTACCTACGCATATCACCTAATGAATCACTAAGCACTATGCAAATGGAGATCACTAAAATGGTGTATCAACACCCTTGGTACGTTTGCTCAACTCTCAACACTCAAATGGCCAGTTGGGGGGTCTATTTATAAGCCACATAGAGGAAGTAGTTGTTGGGGGCGAAACCCAACTTTCTGCTACTGACCGGACGTTGCTGTCGTTCTGACCGGACGCGTCCGGTCATCCTATCCGTTGAGCACGCACGTAGAGATCGAACGCACTGTCGAGTCCGGTCATCATCGACCGAGCACGTCCGATCGCATTTGCGCCGCTCTGGAACCTCTCTGGACATGATCGGACGTTGCACTTTGTGCGAACGGTCATCCAGTGCCACTGCGTTCGGTCCTCACTGAGTTGTTGCCGCGATGATGAATAGTGAAGTCCGTACGTCCGGTCACTGCCTCGCTCAGCGTTCGGTCACTGCTGCTGACGCCTGCTGTTGCCGAGCAATTAATCGGACGCGTCCGGTCCTCATAGGGCCGCATCTGGTCACCTCTGTGGAGCTCGTTTCTTCACGATCTTGCGTCCGGCTTAGTTCCTATCTTCGTGCTTGGGCTTTGCTTGATATCTTGGATACTCTCTTGTGCTTCTATGGTCTTGTTAAAGGTGTTGATCATCAGATCATCATGTCGCCTTCGTCCAAGTCACGTTTGCACTCTATTGAACTACAAAACAATTACTTGCAAATTTATTAGTCCAATTTAGTTGTGTTGGTCATCAAACACCAAAATCCAAAGTAAATGGGCCTAGGGTCCATTTTCCTTACAGCGGTCGTCTTAATACGTCCGCCTCCTTAAATCCATTTTCGGAGGCGGGCACACTGTAAGGCTCGCCTCCAAAAATACTAGCCTAGCTTTGAGGCCCGTTAGCAGCCCGCTCTAAACCCTAGCTAAAAAATGCAACCCACCTCTCCACTTCTCTAGCTCTCTATCCACTTCACTCCCTCTCAGCCGCCGCCCCAGAACACAGCGCCTCTCTGCTCACGACACTCCCTTCCTCCCTTCCGGCGCTACCTCCTTCCCTCCCTCTCTCCCGGCGTTCCCTCTCCGTGGTGGCGCGGGGCCGCAGGCCACGCGGTTGCAGTGGTGGCGCAGGGCCACGGGGCTGCGTGGTGGCAAGCGGCACAGTGGCCGTGGTGGCGAGCGGCGCGGTGCCCGTGCTTGCGAGCGATGCGGTGAGGAGCAAGGGCACGGGCAGCGGGCTCGATCCGGCGGCGCGGAAGGTACATATCCCTCTCTCTCTCTCCATCTCCATCACTCTTCTCTCTCTTCCCCTCTTCATCTCCCTCACTCTGCCCTCTCTCCTTTTGCAGATCCGGCGACAGGACTCTGGAGCAGGGGCAGATCTGGGTGACGCCACGACAGCAGCATGGAGGGCGACTGGCGTGGGCGTGGATCTAGCTCTGGGGCTAGGATTGGGCTTGCCGGTAGGCTCGAAAATGGGCTCGCCGATGGGCTATGTTTTTTTTTGTTTTTTTAATCCATTAACCAAGGCGGGCATTTGCAAGACGCCCGCCTCCGTTAATAGATTAACCGAGATGGGTAAAGCAACCGCCTCCATTATTCTCCATTAACGGAGGCCTTTGATTGAAGGCGGTTGCAATGCCTGCCTCCATTAATCTGTTTTGCCCACCTCCAATAAACTCTATGTAGTAGTGACTCTTGTACAACCAACTAGTGCAAGTAAACTGTTACTTTTGTGATTTGGTGTTCGTCATTGTTCATAACATATCAATTTTTGTCCATATCGACTATAAAAGTAATTATAAATTATTAATTGTCTTTGTAGCGACACATATTAGATTTTGACAAATTTAGGGTTTTGTCTAACTGTTTTTTTATTCTCCGAAGCGAAAATTACAAATCATGCATACATAAATTGCAAAGAACTAAAATTAGAATTTTTTAATATAAAATATAGACAATAACTGTCGCCTAAAAATAAATTAAAGTTCAACGAGCACCTGGATTTTAGCGAGTTTCCTAAGGCCTTGTTCGGTTAGTTAAGATTGTACCCGGTAATCATTCCAGTTCAACAATAGTTATACAAATTACACAAGCAATCCAGCTATGAATAATTCCAAGCCGCCGTTCTCTAGGAACCAAACACCTGAATGTAATCTTGATATACAACGCTACATTCCTCCGCAAAACATGGAGTCGAGCACATGGTGACGGCCTCACGACCGGATCTTCACCGTGCCGCATGCAGGGCACAGTTCTCCAGAGACAAAGCACAGAACATGATTGATACTATATACACACATGATCTGACCTGATAAAGTGAAAGTGTTCTTTAGTGGAGTGAAATGTGTTTTTAATCCAGGTGCAAATCAAGGTTTGAGACCTGTGCTTAATTGAAATATCTCATGATAATAAGGAACCACAGAAGTTGACAGGCTAGCTAACAGAGGGAGAGAGACAAAATGTTGTCTTGGAGGAACGCAGGGCAGGGCACGCTGCACGCCATATTGGAGATTTGGAGTATACTCCTATATTCTAGTGCTATATGTTAACTTCAACTCATCGTGATCTCCGCAATATATTGTTACTACATTCGCAAATCGATTGAGCTCCAAACAGCCAGGTGTGGCCAAATGGACATCGTGACGCTGTCCCTAATCCTCGTCTTCCTCCTCATCATCGCTCACCAGTCACCAGGAGCTACTACACCGCCCCACCATCGCCCACGCCCACCAAGTCGACGGCGGCGGCGGCGGCACTCCGGCTGCCACCGGGGCCATGGCAGCTGCCGCTCATCGGCAGCCTGCACCACCTCCTGCTGTCGCGCTTCAGCGACCTGCCGCACCAGGCGCTGCGCGAGATGTCCGGCACCTACGGCCCGCTCATGCTGCTCCGCTTCGGCTCCGTGCCCACGCTGGTGGCCTCCTCCTCCGAGGCCGCCAGGGACGTGATGCGGACCCACAAGCTGGCCTTCTGCAGCCGGTACCTGAGCGCCACCCTGGACATCATCAGCTGCGGCGGCAGGGACATCCTCTTCTCCCCCTACAACGACCGCTGGCGCGACCTCCGCAAGGTGTGCATGCTGGAGCTCTTCAACCCGCGCCGCGTGCTCTCGTTCCGGACCGTCCGGGAGGAGGAGGTGGCGCGCCTCCTCCGCTCCATCTCAGACCAGTGTGGTGGCCATCATGCCGGCGTCGTCGTCATCAACCTCAGCGACGGCATCTGCCGCATGGTGAACGACGTCGTCGTGCGGACCGCCATCGGCGACCGGTGCAAGCACCGCGACGAGTTCCTGCACGAGCTCGACGAGGCGGTGCGGCTCACCGGCGGGTTCAGCCTGGCTGACCTGTACCCGTCGTCGCGGCTCGTGCGCCGGTTCAGCGTCGCCGCCAGAGACATGGGAAGGTGCCAGAAGAACGTGTACCGCATCATCGAGAGCATCATCCATGAGCGCAAGGTGGCCGCCACGCGTGTGCCGGCGGACCGAGACGACGACGACGACCTCCTCGGCGTCCTCCTCAGGCTGCAGAGGTAAAGTGGCCTGCAGTTCCCTCTCACCAACGAGATTGTCAGCACCGTCATTTTCGTAAGATCGTCAGATCGATCTCATCACTTTGCATTATCTTCTTCGCTTTTATAATTTCAGTCACCTTCTCCCTCATCAACAAGATCGACCATATTATATACAAATTAATTGTAGGATATTTTTGCTACCGGGAGTGATACGTCATCAACAGTGCTAGTGTGGGCCATGTCAGAGCTTGTAAAGAACCCACGGGTGCTGCACAAGGCGCAATCAGAGGTGAGGGAGACCTTCAAGGACAGGAGAAGCTAACCGAAGACGACATGTCCAGGTTAAGCTACCTGCACCTGGTGATCAAGGAGGCGTTACGGCTGCACGCGCCGGTGCCATTCCTGCTGCCCCGGCAGTGCCGAGAGGCGTGCCAGGTCATGGGCTACGACGTGCCGAAGGGCACCAAGGTGTCGTGAACGTCTGGGCAATTGCGGACGACAGGTTTTGGGGTGACGGCGAGATGTTTAGGCCAGAAAGATTTGAAAGTAGCAGTGTTGATTTCAGGGGCATTCGGGGCCGGCAGGAGGATCTGCCCTGGCATCACGCACGGGCTGGCCAACATGGAGCTCGTGCTCGCTAGCCTCCTCTATCACTTCGACTGGGAGCAGCCCGGTGGCGCCGGCTCTGGAGACCTTGACATGACAGAGGCCTTTGGTATAACGCTGAAAAGGAAGTCCAAGCTCATGCTCAAGGCCATACCTCGTGTTAATTAGTTCATTCATGTCAAAACTAAGTAGTTGTTCTGTGCTATGATGCATGGATCAAAAATAAATTTTCCACTTGCGCTTCTAGCCAATGGATCAAAGTCACTGTCTAGTTGGGTGCAATTGTAGTTTCCACCAATTTGGAACCACCACATGTGTATCGTTTGATATTTCAGTTTCGATGTAATCCATTTTGTTGCAAATGTTCGCCACCTATTTAGTTCGGTTACAAAAGCAGCCTACAGAGTGCATTCTTTAACACCAATTCGACATGTTTCCATCTATTTGGACCACAAATGTAGTTTTTGTCAAAATCATTATATGCTTCTAATAAGACTATAAGGGCCGATGAAAGTGTAAATGCGTTAAATTGCAATACAGCCAGTGGTGTGGCTCGTTGATGTGTCTTTGTTGGGTGTCCTGTGTTGATGTCTCAATTCAATCGGTTGGTATAGTCTTTGCGGCTTTTAGTTTCTATTTGGTTGTTGTAGTTACTCGACCCCTGGAGATCTCCAGCCTGTTCAGCTGGCTGGCTGGATCATGGATTATTTACTGCTGACTGGTTTGGTGTGAGAGAAAAATACTGTTTCAGCTTATGATCCACGATCATATACGATCGTTTACGGCCTGCCGAACAGGTTGTTTCATCGCTCTGTTGTATTTATATTGTTTGGTCTAATCTGGTTTCATCTTTTTTTAATATTGTCGTCAACTGTCGTGCATGATCTGTATAAAAAAAACTTGACTCGACTAGATTGACCTACTGTGGCTCTACATCGGTGAAAATAAGCAAAATCAGTTGAGTGTCATATATCCGAGGTGGTTTTGCAACAAAACAATTTAGTGGGGGGTCTCTAACTCCAAGTGTCATATGAGGTGGTTTTTTTGTAATTTTTTCCTACAATATAATTTTCTAAGGGCATCTTCAGCAAGGACGTGAAACTAATGCATGGTTTGATACGGCATTCGAAGGAGTCGAATCGACCACTGGAGGAGAAAAGAATCCACTCATCTTTTTGGAGTCAAATATTGGTGAATAAAAGACGATTTTTCCCCACCTGCCAGGCAGATTCGAGGTTGAGCCACACGGAGTATTGCTGGTAGATGGAAGAAGCAATGACACGCTGCATATCTCTGACTCTACGAGGTCATCAGAGCGGAGATGTCGAGCACGAATGGAGAAGAGGCATGAGTGGTTATGCGCCTGATGTGGAGCAGCTCGAGCTGGACATCAGGCCAAGGTAGCCTGGCGGATTTCTAGGTGATCGAGGCATGCGAGGTCTGTTGCATTGGCACATTTTTTTTCTCTATATACTACCACATTCTGATTTCAAGCTCTTGACCATATAATCAAGTACCAAACGCCTCCAATTGTAAAAAATTGATAAATTTGATCCTCGGGTTGGTTTCAAAGGTGTTTTTCTAATTTTAAAACCTATAAAAATCTTGTTTAATCTCTAAAAAATTATAACCAATTTATTTTAAACCAGGAAAATACGAAACCAATAAAAATTTGTTCATAGAAATGTATCTATCTATTGGTGATCAACATAAAGTAGAGTGCAAAAACGATAGTTTAAATACACAACATGGGTAAGTACAACTAATGAAACACTAGGAACATGGACGAATAAGATCAAAATAACTTCAAATAAAGCACCAAGAGATAGATAACCTTTTTTTTCAAACAAAATGGTACTAGCTCTGTATAAATTTATTTAAAATAAATTATTTATGAATTTTTAGAGAACGACCTTGAAACCAGTCGAAGTACCAAATTTGTTTGGTTTTCGATAGTTGGAGGGCGCCCAGTACCTTATTTCACATTTTAAGTTTGAAAATCGAACAGACATACAAGTTAGAAGAGGTTGGAAAATAGACTTCATCCTCATATAAATCATACATCTGATTTGTTCCGTCTACTTTGTCGTGTCGTAATTTAGCCTAATTAATTAAAACAGGGTTGTTCTTTAATTTTGGACACGGTGAAAAGAGCCGCAGCCACTTTCCCTTTCCCCTCTCACAGACGATCACTATAGCTGCAGCCATTGCTACATTACACTATTGTTGAAGCAATGGCGTTTAGTAGGTTCACATATTGTTGCAATACACTATTGTTAAGTTTGAAAATCGTATCATCGCATGGTGCCAATTTATTATCCTCTCCTGGTCCCTGGCTCCTCCACAACCACGACGACGATGCACAAAGCAACCGAAACCAAAATATCAAGATGCGCATGCAGATACTCCGGGCAAGGACAAGTGTACTGTTACATACGACCACCAGGTCAGCGTCGTCCTTGCACGCAACAGACATGATGTAACAGCGCTGCACGTACGCACCAGTGGGCACCGACCAACAAATTTATTTAAAATAGACGCATCAGCCAATTTCCAGCGAAACAAACAGGGCCAAAACCATGAGAAGGATGAGGCATCAGCATTTCTGCTTAATACCTTGGCAAGAGTGTCTACCGGCTTCTACCAAAAAAAAAAAAGAGTGTCTACGGTGTACTGTTCACGACTTGACGTGCCGACGTCCGGCCTTGCTCGCGCTACATGCTGCGGCCTGCTGGGCTGGCAAGAGTCCACATTCAGCAACCGTCTGTGTCATCTTCGTGGTCTCGTGGATTATTGAAACGAGATGGGCTTCTGATCCATGCAGGCTTGGTATATACAGTGACAGGCCTAGGGCCGGTTTAGATTCCATTTTACATACTTGAACTTGAATTATCGCTAGAGTTAAGGTTTTCTTCTTTTCAAATTCTAACAAACCTCCCTCCCTCAACATCTATAATTGCTCCTCTTGTAAGCACACCCTATCCAGCCCAAGTTGATGTGGTTCATCTATGTGCGGCACGCACACTCAGCAAAAAAAAAAAAATTGTTTATATTAGCTACCTAGCTTCCCGCCCAGGTTACACAGGTGGTTTTCATGACAATTTCGTCCCCTTTAGTTCAATATAACAATTTCATTAAATACCTGATAAGTTTTTACAAAAACATATATTTTCAATTTTGGAAAGTTACAATATCATACTCATAACTTATAACTTTTGTGCATAACATTTTACAGTAGAAAACCTATCACCACAACTTCTTATCATAACTTTTAATATAGTTTTCTTAGGTAATTTCAAATACAATTTATCGTGAAAACTTTTCTAAGTTACCTTTGCAACCCATTTGTTCATAATTTTCAACGGGCAAACACAATTTCTGAACATAAATTTTCTAATAAACTTCTATATAGTAAATTTTTACAAATAACCCCTCAAAAAAAATTACAAATAATGTAATTTATGCATGTAATAAAATATAGATAACTTATCCAACATATTGTTTATGTAATTTGTTCCGGACAATGTTCTGGATCTAAAAAAAAGTTTGTTCATAGTATATAGAATAAAAATTGGATATGTTAATATAAAAAATAAAAATAAATAAAAGACAAAGGTAAGAAAACAATATAAAAAGAAAAAATAAATTTGTTTGGTTTCGATAGTTGGAAGGCATATGAACTGAATTCATAGTTTATGGTTAAAAATCAAACTGATGTATAAGTTGCAGATAGAAAATTGGTTATAAATAAATCATACATTTCATTTTTGTTACGTATGACACTGTCTACTTTGCCATGTCCTAATTTGATGTAGTTAATTAAAACGGGTGTGTTCTTTAATTTTGGACACGGTGAGAAGGTTAACGTGAGTGGCCGCAACCGTCCAGGGACGGGGTACCACCATGACACAAGCTCACAAACATATTTATGGTCCGTTTGGCATGACTTCAGATTTGGCAAAAACAGCTTCACCTCTGGCTCTTACACCGGAGCAAATTCTCTGGTAGAGCTGAAATTGTATTGTTGAAACGCTGGGTAAAACAGCTCCAGCTAGTTGTTAAAAAGAATGAATGGTCTATTATCGTGGCAAAACCGCATAATCTAATATCTCCCATGAGTACTTGTCTTCCATTAAACACTAATTACTTAAGGGAGGGCACCAAATTACGCAGTTCTGTCGAGCACACCCCAAGGGAGAACCTAAAAATCCATATTTTTCATCAGGATCACAAATAACAGAATAAAGCTTACATCATTCTTAACCATTTCTTACATCACTTTACATGCAGCATCAGAGTATAATATTGATTATTATAACAGCAGAATGTAATCAGGTTATCAGAGTTACGGACAATTTAATTCAACAACGGAATATAAACATGTGATCAGAGTTACAGCGGAAATAATTATCAATTCATGACATGAGGAAGCATTAGTATATAAGCTATGACAACAGATTATAAAAACTTTCATTTATAAAAAACATTTAGTGAGAGTTATAAATAAAAACTATGATCGCAGCGTAAAAGAATCCTCTCTAAGTCTACCAGGAGGACTCCACACACAAAGATCAGCTCTAGCATCCACCTGTCACCTGCAATAGGAGCAAATAAAACCCTGAGTACTTAATTGTACTCAGCAAGACTTACCCGACAGGAGGAAAAAAAAGACTCCAAGGATATACAAGGCTATCTGGCTTGTGGGTTTATTGCATCTGCAGGAAGCATTACTAAGTGTGCGTCCTTATATTCAATTTTATTAGCAGTCATCATTAGTTCATTAACTAACCATTCTATATAAGCACATGTGCTACTTTCAAGCAGATGGTAAGCAATCAGAATCATTTTATTATCTTTCATCTTCTAGTTCTTACTACGGTGCTAGATTGTAGACAAGTCGTATCGACACGACGGCGATTCGCGAATCAATGTGCCCAGCTGGATACCCCGAAACACACGCCCCGGTTGTACCCCAGGCACAAGCAGGACCAACCCACTACCCTCCTGTCATGGGGTCCAGGTCCCCGTCCAAATTTGGACTCCAAGCCCCCGTCCCTGAGTCCCGGACTCAGAGCAGTGCTAGGACCTCCAACCCAAAAACCACCATGAAAGTCGGTCCGGAAAGAGTCGGAACCCATGACAAGAGAGTAACAAGTCTTCCCTACGCCCATACCCAAGTATGTGCTCGGAATAATAAGTCTATGACTTACCTAGAGTCCAATGCAACGGCCGGTCCTTAACTGACACAGACAGGTAAACAGTATAACCAAGCTATGCCCCGTTGACCCGAGGACACAACTTCTTACACCCACCAATACCCAAACCATATCCCTGTCCGGTCTCCATTTTTTCTTTTACCATTTTATCATGAGTGATAATAATATAGTAACAACATTAATATATTTCCTATCTCTCGCGAGTGACAGGCAATCACTCGACTTCTATCGGAGTCTTGTAACATAACAATCTACACAATCCTGTCATACTAGTAAGACTCATAGATAAAAATATATATATGCAAGTGGGTTTCAATCAGCTCCTTAAAACTTAATGTACAAATATAATTTAAAGTGCAGAAAAGTAGGGGTTATGCACCGGGGCTTGCCTGGGTAAAATATAACTAAAAATTAGCATTCCATCTCCGTGACATGATCCTTGGCATCATCTTTTTAGCTACTCCAGTTGATACCATCGAGCCACCGTCGTTCCTATTATGATAGGTATTGATGCAAATGCATAGATGTAAATAATCAACGACAGCCGAAATTCTTACAAATCCGATCACGCCTCACAAGCTAACGAGATAGCTCTAACGCGCAAGTCTACGTATCAACATCGTCGAGAAAAGTGTCATTTCCCAACAAGTGTTTTAATTATACAATTTCAAAGTGTTTCGCTATTCTATTCTATCGATTTAATCTTTATTCGAAATAGGGCATCATTATCTATCTAGCAACTAAATATTCAGGAGCTACCAAATTACAGTGAGCAGCTAATAATATTAGTAATTTACTGTAAAAATTTCAGAGTCAACACTATCACCATTTTCTCACAAAAATTCCCACAAGTTTGTGTCTTAACAATATTAAGCATGTTAAAATAATTAGAGTAATCCTAAAAACATTTTAAAACTAGATGAACCAATTACGCTAATAGATATATCATGATTTTAGAAACTCAACGAAATTTGTTCCATAATTTTTGGACTCCTAATTGATTTTATATTTAAATAATAAAATTAGCTCAGAATTTATTTTAGGAAATCTTCACCAATTCATTGGAAAACGAAAAGAGCACCGCGGCCCAAATGGCCCACGGCGAGCACGGCTCATGACTAGCGAGTCGGCCTATCAATGCGGCCCAGGCGGGGGATCCCAGCACGCGAGAGTAGGCCGGCCCAGGTGGGGCGCGCTGCCAGAGGCCTAGGTGGGCAGGCAGTAACGGCGCGGACGGCCCAGAAGGCAGGCAGGCCGTAGCCCAGCAAGCCGACCCACGCGGCCCGGGCAGGGCGATGACGGTACATTTGCGCCGAGGCCCCTGTACTTCCTTTAAATCAACCCGTAGGACACAAAAACTATTTATGTGAGTCACGGATTTAGCATTGAGAACCCTAGAAAGATTCTATTCTTACCCCGCAGTCCCTCTCGTCTTCTTCACAAGCAGAGCATGACAGGGGAACCGCCCGGTGGCCGATTCAACATGGAGGGTGGCACGGCGGTGGCGGAGATCTGGCTGCGGGGCAACGGCGGACCTGGACGCGCACGGGTGTGGCCAAAGCTCTCCCCGCCATGGCCCGCAGAGACGCGACCGCGTGCAGCGGCGGGCGCGACGGCCGGCAGCAGGTGGCGGTGGTGCTGCGGGGCACAGTGGCTGGCGAGGCTAGGCTCCCTAGCACCGGGCGGACATGGCGTGCCCCCGCTAGACCCTGCTCGTGCCGGGGCAAGGCGCAGCGGCCTGGCCGCTTGCGCGCAGCGCGGCGATGGCCCAAACAGGGGCCGCGGCGGCTCCAGGCGATGCGGGCTACGGCGAGCGCGTGTGGGGCACGGTGGAGAGCGAGGTGGAGGTAAATGGTGCCGGCGTCCGAGCGCGAAGAGATAGAGCGGTGGAAACAGCAGTGGCCGAGCTCGAGCCTTGCGGCGAGCATTAGCAGTAGGGCGATGGCGGCTGCTTGTCGGCGGTGGCGGCCGTGGCCCAGCGCTGGCCAAGCCAGCCAGGCTATGCGAGGGCACGCGGCACGGGGAGGAAGAGAAGGGGCGCCGGTGCTACGCGCGGAGGAGCAGCGCAGTGGCTGGCACGCGCTCGCGGGAAAAAAGAGCCGGCGACGGGTGGCATAGGAGGCAAGCAGAGAGAGAAAGAGCAAGCAATTGGCTCGACAGCACGGCGCGACGCAAGTAAATCGGATGATTGATTCCGAGCGGGGACGCACCACCATCGTCTAGCGGTCAGGATGGCAGTGAGGTGTCTTGTCGCCCCAGGAGCCGTGTGGCAGAACCACCCGGAATAGCGTACTTACGGAGGCGCTCGTCTTCCACCAGACACTAAGCACCCCGAAAGCCACTACCCCGAGCGGTATCCGTCGGGCACACCCCGAGGGAGAACCCAAAAGATCCACATTTTTCCCAAGGATCCAATAATGAAAACGAGTTACAACACAAGTCCATCTCATACATTAGAGTTTCTTAAAAGTACATTATTACAATACCAAATACAGAGTGCGGAATGATAAACAGCGGAATATTAAAAGATAACATCTAGCGATAAGATAACGAGGATTCCGTCTGAGCCCACCAGATGGATCCTCCACACAAGGAACTCCTCAAGCATCACCTGCAACAGGGGTAAATAAACCCTGAGTACACAATGTACTCGCAAGACTTATCCGATCAGTGGGAATACTTTCCCGACTACAAGGAATATGCTAGGCTTTATGGTTGCTGGTTCTCTTTTAGCAAAAAGCAATACTAATAGCGAGTCCTTATTGATACATTATTATCATCAGCCGGATTAAGTTTTCATCTAGTCAATGTATATAAGCACCTATTCTACTTTCAAGCAAGGGTTGAGCAATCGATATTGTTCCTTCTCCTTTTTCACTTCCAGTTCTTACTACGGTGCTAAACCGTAGACAAGCCGTACCAGATAACCCGGCGATTCGCGAATCATTGTACCCAGCTGGGTGCCCCGAAGACACACGCCCCGCTTGTACCCCAGGCACAAGCAGGACTAACCCACCACTCTCCTGTCCCGGTGTCTGTGTCCCCGTCAAACTTGGACTCCAAGCCCCCGCCTCTGAATCCCGGACTCAGTGCGGCGCAAGGACCTCCACCACCTCCTCTTCCCATCAGTCGGTCCGGAAAGAGCCGGATCCGTGACAAGAGAGCAGCAAGTCTTCCCTGCGCCCATACCCAAGTATGTGCTCGGGACAATAGTCTGTGACTTGCCTAGAGTCATATGCAACGACCGGTCCTTAATCGACACAAGCAGGGAAAAAAGTGTAACCGAGCTATGCCCTGTTGGCCGCAGGACACAACCCCTCACACCCACCAGTACCAAATCCACATCCCTGTCCGGTCACCATTTTTCCTTTCCATTATTTCATCATGATATCATAGTGTAATCACCTATTTGCGAGTAAGTAACGGCGGGTTACTCACGCTCCCGACATCCTGAGCAGTATAGCATAGACTACTCGACCTACACTAGTAGGACTCATGGTGGATATATCTATGCATGTAGTTTCCATAAAATGCCTGTAACGTAAATGCATATCATATAAATATATTCAGTGATCATTTAAAAATAGGGGTTATGCACCGGGGCTTGCCTTGAGCAGGTGCCGGGTCAGCAAAGTCAGCACCAACAGGCTCCTGGGCTTCCTCCTATGCGAAGATCTCCTCCTCGTACTCCTCGATCACCTCGTCGTACTCTGGCTCGACGACGGGCACGAAGTCTACCAGCTCGTGATCTACATGCATGAAATGATGATGTAATGCTTAGGAATATAACAACAGCAGCTCTTAAAATAAAAGTACATTGATTTAGCTACTAAGCCATGGATAATAACTACGCCATTAAGCGACTCGCTCTACGGCTACCTATTTTACAGCAAGTATGTACAGGTCTAAGGACCCTACCATAGCAATTTCGAAGCTAAAACTATTGCCGGTTTACTACAACAAATCCTGCAATTAAAGATCGATATACCACTAAGCTCTCTACTTTAATCTTATGAGCCTACCACCCTAATAGTTAATGGTAAACTTACTGTACTAACAGGTAGATGGCATTTTTGTGAACCTAACAAACTTGGTTTCACTATTTTTGGACAACCATGCAATTTACTACTAATTATCGAAGTTTAACTTGAAACTAAATTGAATTATCATTTCTATGCTTCTGGATCTTAAGAAAACGAATTCAAAATCGCGTCTGATGGCTCGGCCAAGTTCAAATAATACCACGGGCGCTGCCCAACTGGGCAATGTGTGTGGCTCAAAGAAAGGCAATGTGTGTGTGCAAGTGGAAGGCAGCGATGGCTGTGAAGTGCTTGTGCAATGTGGCGGCGGCGGCAGGGGCAATGGGCGAGGGCAGGTGGTAGGTGGCATGGGCGTGCGTGTGGCGCCAACGCGACGACCGAAGGAATGATGACAACAGCGGGCGGCGGGCAGCAGGCCGGACGCAGCAGCGCCGCGCCAAGCAATAGCAGCCATGGCACCGGCCAGCGGCAGCGGCAAAGCCCTAGCCGCAGCGGCCGCAAGCGCTGGAAACTCGCCCAGAGGCGTATTTCAACGTATTACGGCTTTATTTTCCTACATGAAAAGCGGCCACAAACACGTGTGACGTAGGGGTGACGTCATGATGATGTCAGCAAGCTAAGATGAACAGTAACGCACCGCCGGCTGCTGTAAGCTTGCTCTGCTCGGGCGATCCTCCGCCGGCCACGAAGAAGACGCAAAACGGCGGTGGAGCTTTGAAAGAAGTGGGCAGTGCGATGAGCAGCTGGAGGAGAAGCTAGCAGTGCAGTGAATTGAACTGGTATGCTCTGGTTCAGTGGATGGACGACGGCGCAGTTCACCTCGTTCTTATGGAGCAGGCGGAGCTGTGCTTCCAAAATTGAAGCACAGTGAGGTGCTACAATGGGCAAGGTGGTGTCAATCAAGCTGCTGGCTGTCTCGCGGAGCCACGGACGCGACGAATTTCATTAACGCGCTACGGTCATGGCGAATTTAAAACGAGAGGTCCCGTCGGGCATGGCGACAGCGGAGACAGTGGCGTTGGCACATCCACGGTCATTAACGCAAGGTACGCGTGCACATGACGACGGGAAACACTGAGACGTGACCAGGCGATCGTCGCATGGTCGACCCACGCGAAAGTGGTGATAGGACTCGTGCGCAGCTGTGCTTATGCGTCTTGATGGCGAGCAACCAAGGCACGATGGTGACCATGGGCGCGGTGATGGCTTGTCCGGCAGATGGCGCGGCACGGGTTTTCTACAAATTACCAAAAGTGGCTTCGTCGACTCATTTATAACTTACGCGAAATGACTTAAACTTCGAACGGTTTCGCGTCGAATTCCAATTCCGAGCTACCTGTTTCATTGTCGACTACTGAGTTCGTACTTACAAATTTTATTAAAGTTCACATACACGATCTACATCATTTTTATTTAATAAAAATCCGTTTAGAATACTAAACAATATAAAGCGACATGAAACTTAACATTTATTTCCCGTTTCGGATAAACGTTTAAAATGTCGTATATTGATTTATACTCCAATTTACACACATATGCACAAATACATGATGCTCCTGCGATGTTTTAGCAAAACATTACAATGTAACACCGGGGTGTTACAAGCCGGAACCGACGGCCACCACACGACGACTGCTAAGCGGCATGGATGCACGATGGGGTAGATGGATCAGAAGGCGAGGAACGCGCTACGATCACCAACGACAATGTCACAGCGGCCATGCGCATTGATGGTACTCGGCTCGGCGGGCACGGCGAGGAGACGGACACGGTAGCGGCAGCAGGACAACCTGCCGAGAAGCGGCGTCGGTAGCGCGGCCGCAGAGGCGAGACTGGCAACGAGGCCAGCGCACAGCAAGGCAGCGACGAGGCTAGGCGTGCATACAGGCGTCCATGAGTGCGTTGTGTACGTGCGTGTGTTTTACCATTTTCTTTCTTTTTCTTTTACCAAAATATATAAATAATTATGTAATAACAAATATATCGTTATTTCTTTATCACTAATATCCATACACACATGAATATATTTATTGTATGTTTAAACGTATACTTATCTATAGAGATACACTCGGAAAGAAAGAAGTTTGTACACTACTTTAATTAATGTTGCAACATGCTTACCGAAACGAAATACGTGAGTGTACATATATACCTATATATATCTCTATCGGTTTACTAATTTAGACAATTAGCAACATCTAGTCACAAGAAAAATTTCAACAAATCTCGAATTTAAATTAGATTCAAAAGCTATATATATATATCGTTCTATTTAATAATGTATTTTATTTCCTTCTATTTTTTAGTTCTCTTCTACTCTAATCTTGCTCTAATTTATTATTAACAAGTTAATTATTACATGTTTAGCGTTAAAAGGGCTCATGTAACACTGCTGGTGTTACAATTATGCCCTCGTTTTTCTTTTTTTTCCTTTTTTCCTTTTTTAATTTTTCTTTCTACCCTTTTGTCTCTCCATATGTTATTTCCTCCCACGCGGCCACACCGCCAGGCCACAACCCATCACCGCACGCATCCACCTTATCCTCTCGGCCTGAGAGCATCTCAAGAGACTCTCTATATCCTTTCTAAATACTAGGAATGAAGATTTTGATGAAGAACTATCCTCCAACAGCTTCTCTAAATGATTATCCAAATATAGCCACATTCTATTCCGGATTTTTCGCTAGCCAAAAATAGAAGACAAAAATGGCTCTCTAGACTGTGCACAAGAGATATATAGAAAAACTGTTGGAGAGTGAAAAGATATAGAAAGCGATTTTTATGCAAATGACTCTCCAAATGATGATTTAAAGAGTGAGATTTAGAGACGCTCTTGGAGATGCTATGAGGCCTGATGGCCTCTACCACGCCTCCAACCACCACCGCACCACATGCAACCTCACGAGCCGCAGTTGCGCCGCGCCGTTCGAAGGCGCCGATGCCATGGAGGAGCCCCGCACCGGAGGCCAAGAAGAGCAGTCGTGGGATCCACGGCGCCCAGCGGCCGGAGCTCCTCTTCCCCAGGTGCGGACCTAGGTAGCGGCCGGAGCCCCTCTTCCCAGCCCGCATCACCATTGTTGCGCCGGCCTCGCCTCGCCGGGGCAAATCAGGCATCTCTTGCTCGGCGGACCCATGGGATGGAGGAGGAGCCAGTCGAAGCTACTATTTACGGCCCCTCTTCTCTCTCCTCGCCCCTCTCAACGTGTTTCGTGGGGATTCTCCAACGAAGCGGAGCGACGGAAGGACGTTTGGCAGACGGAGTCGCAAAACAGCCCCCGGAGCTGTCCGAGAATCCCAGCCAAACGGCCCTTTAGTAGGTATCGCATGATGGCGCCATTTTATCCTCTCTTACATGGGCCCTCGCTCCTCCTCCACAACCACACGAGTCCACGACGATGCACAAAACAGCAAAAATGCCAAGATTTGCATCTGACAGATCCATCCGGACAAGCACAGTATGCTGCTGTATACATACGACCACCACCTCAGCGTCCTTGCACGCAACCGACATGGTGCAAGACCGCTGCACGTATGCACTTGTGGGCACTGGCCAACAAATTTATTTAAATCAGAGAGAATGGATTTGAAGCAAATAAGTGAGAAGGACTTCCTCCGTTCTAAATTATAATTTATTTGACTTTTTTTATCTCAAGTTTAACCACTCATCTTATTTAAAAAAAATATACAAATATAGTCAAATTTAAAGTCATTTTTAAAGAATTTTTGTTAATAAAATTAGCCACAACAAAAGAAGTGATACTTATCACAAATTTTTAATAAGACGAGCCGTTAAATTTGAGATAAAAAAGCCAAACGCACTCTAATTTAGAACGGATTTAGCACGATGGATCATTTCTTCTGTTCAATAACTTGGCAAGAGTGTGTGCATCGGCTAGTGTGTTCACGTGCTGACGTGCGCGGTGCGCCCCTGCTCTCATGCTACATGTTGCAGGCCGCTGGGCCGGCAGGAGGCCACATTCAGCAACCGTCTCCGTGTCATCTTCGTGGAAAGGGATGAAAACGGTCCTAAACGGTCGGAAAACCTCTCAACCGTTTTCTATTTCTACATTTGAATACGAAAACGAAAGCGGTAAAGCTAGACACGAAAACGAACACGAACTTATGGAATATCAAAAATTTCGAAAACGAACTAATTCGAGTGGAATTATGTCGAACACGGTCGGTATACGAAAAATCAATATGAAATATTGACCCGTAGGACCAAATACATAACAATTAACAAGTACATAATAATTAACAGGTCCTACAACTTTCTTAAAAAGTATCTCCATTCGACACGATGTAAGGAATATATGATTTTTTAAGGCAACAAACGCTTGTCCGCGATTAATATATCGCTGACTTTGTTTAATTTTTTTAACATCTTCAAGACATCAAATGAAAAAACTAAGAACTAGAAAGTTGTAGATCTCGTCGAGAGCTACAATTTTCATATAAAAATCATCTTCATCCGAGATCGTATGAAAAAAATATAATTTTTCTAAGGTTAGACTTGTAGTGGGCCAAATTTGGTTTAAACCGAATTTCGAAACCAAATTTCGAATTCGGGATATTCCGAATTAAAAGTAGAAAAGTAGAAAACGGTCGAAAAAATATCTAAACTGTTTTTGTTCCGATTTCGAATTTGGTGTTCCGAAGAACCGAATTCGAATTTGTCCGAAAATACGAATTAGATCAGATTAAATATAGAAAACGATGCGGTTCGGTACGGGATATTTCCGTACCGTTTTCATCCTTATTTGTGGATGAGAATATGGACTCAGGCCTTGTTTGAATACGTATGTATTCATCTCAATTCATATGTGTTGAAATGAATTAGAGTAAAATTAAACTAAGTTCACGTGCATTCAAACAAGACCTTATGGAGAGCGGCCAGGCCGTTGGGCCCTAGATGGGAACGAAATGGGCTTCTGATCCATGCAACACGGCCACAGAATCGTTCCCTCCCAAGCGGCAAGTTGTGGGCTACACTCGAGAAGGAAGATGGCCAAAGGATAGAAAAAGGACACAAGATGGATGAGTAAAATTTACCGTTCGTCCTTAAACTTAGCTAGTGGTGTTATCCTGCTCCTGAACTTTTAAAGTAATATATGAATCTCTAAACTTGGCCAACAGTTTTACCTAGTCCATAAACTTTCAAGGCGAGCACCGTTAGTCGCTAAACTTAGCTAGTGGTGTCATTTCAGACTCTAAACTTGGTTTCAGGTTGGAAGTGTCCTTAGTTGTTAAAAACCGTTTCATCTCTTCCATGGTGTAGTCGAGGCTAAAAAGAAAAAAAAATCATGGCCGGTCCTTCAACTTGGTAAGAGGTGTCACCTAGGTCTCTCTATTCTCAAAATGCTATTTATAGGTCCATAAACTTGTTTTGGATATCATCTAGGTCCGAATGGGTTCAAATCCGCTCCTGTGCGCTGATGTGGCACGCTAACTGTGCATTGACGTGGCCCTACATGTAAGGTTGATCCTTCAACTTAACAAGGGGTGTCACCTGGGTTCCTCTACTATAAAATGTTATTTCTGGATCCATGAACTTGGCTTTAGGTATCATCTAGGTCTAAACAGGTTCTAACTTGTTTTGTATACTAACGTGGCATATTGACTGTGCTTTAACAATGTTCCACTTCATCCTCGTCCTCGTCCTCGTTCCTAGACCAAACGCTACCTTAACCTTACAGACCGGAACTACTATCTTGTTCAGGCGGTCGGAAGCATTGGGAGGAGGTGTTCCGAGATTGACCGGTAGTGGAGACTGGAGAGGGGATGCAGGATGAAGATGCTTGAGGAGCCGTAAGACCAGGAGCTGGGCGACATATCTTTATTTTTCTTATTTAAATGCATGAATGGTCTCTGAATTTATCAGGGCGTCACCTAAGGTCCATGGACTTTAAAAACATATTTCTAAGTTCTTAAACTTATTAAGTGGTGCACATCAGGATCGGTATGGTCCAGAAATAGATATGAGGTGCTATTTTATAAGTTTAGAGATGTGCGGCGCACCAATTAGCACGTTTAAAGATTTAGAAATGTGTTTCAAAGTTTGTGGACTTAAGTGATACCCTTGACAAGTTTAGGTGCCTCTTATGATTATAACTTTTCTTTTTATATCTTTATTATGTATATAGTACCATCGCGTGTTGGTTTCTCATGTAGCAATAGACTGGATTTGGGCATGTAATAACTGGAGTGTCTGGGAACACTTGTATGGATCTCTCGAGAAAATTGCATACCGTGAATCAGGGGTGCAGTTCTCTCACCCTGTCCAGCTCTCTCTTTCTTTTTGCAGCGTCCCTCCTCGTCTTGTCTTGGGTGCTCTAAATTGTAGGTGTATTTTCATTTGGTATGAATGGAAATGGGGAAAATCCCCAATTAAAAAACAAAAGGTGAAGAAGGCATTTTAGTACCATTGATCTAGTTGATACAATTGATGTTGCATATGAATAGAGCACCATCAAAAACCAAAGCCAGAATGTAGTCGTAATGCCGAATTCGTCAACCAATTCCAAAACCTTGGACGTGCTATAAGATTTGACATCCAGGACCGTACTGAAACACATCTGAATCGAGAAACAACATCCACAATTAAATCGTGGTGTACAATATAGGCTGTAAAATCACCGCTACCAACTCTTGATCAATCAAGTTACGCGCCTGATTTTTTCATCTCTTAGATTGATAACCTAGAATTAATTTTTTCATGAGAAGTGCCCATGACCACCCTTGATTTTACAGATAGTAGCCATAAACTGACCTCCTAACCCACTCCCGCAATGGCAATCTTGTCATGGCTATCGGTGAAATCATGGCAGGTAACTAACTCGCAGTCGAATATTAATAATAGTGTTTATTGATAAATTTATTTGGACTAAATTTAAACAAACTAAACAAAAAAAATTGCTTGTAGACGAGGGATGTCCTGGCAGAGGCGGTGGTGGCTTGGAGCCTGCTCTTATTATGGTTTGATTTGGCATGAACCACGGCATGGGCGCTCGCGTGCATGTGGCACTTGAAAAAACTGCTCGATCGTAACGCCACCGCACATGCCTGGTGCTGCCGCTATCCTGAAAGGACGGATCGGGCGGGATTGGGTTGGCAGCTGACGGGCAGGACCGCAGATCAGATGGACGAGAGACTGCGACCACCCTGACCCTGACCCTGACCTTGACCGTGACCCTGATCCTGATCCTGATCCTGCCGGTAGTCGCTGCGTGGAACACTAGTGATCTCAATTAAAGATGGCAACGGCAAAAAAAAATCCACGTACCCGTGGGCACCCGACCCGGTGGGCGCGGATACGGGCGCAAACCTGTGCCCGCGGGCACCGGCGCGGGCATAGAGTTGTGCCCAGCGGGCAAAGGTAAATGGGTAAAAAAAAGAGCATGCCCGCATCCGCAAACCCGCGAAACCCACACTGACATGTGGGGCCACTGCGTAAGAGCTATATAACCTTCAGATTCTAGGGTTTCAGTTCACTCATCCGTCATCCCAAATTCCCAATCCCATCCCAAGTTGCGCCTCCGGAGTCTGGCCTCCCCATCGGCGTCGCGCCTCCCCAGACCGTAGCGGCAGGCGGCCGGCATCGCACCTCCGGGCTCCGGCCTCCCCAGCGTCATCGCTCCTCCACTCCAGCCTCCCTCAGACGGGCAGACCCCTAGCCCCCAGTTCCCCATGGCGGCCGCCCTCCCCCCTTCGACGCCGGTCGCCGGACACCGGCCTCCCCGCACCGAGCCACCAAGGCTCCTTTGTCGGCCGCCGTCCTCCCCGCTTCGAGGCTCCGACGCCGGCCGCCATCCTCCTTGCTCCGAAGCTCCGACCCAGGCCTCCCCCTTCCGACGCCGGTCGCCAAACACCGGCCTCCCTGCACCGAGGCTCCTTCGCCGGCCGCCGTCCTCCCCGCTCTGAGGCTCCGATGCCGGCTGCCATCCTCCCTGCTCCGAAGCTCCGACCCAAGCCACCATCCCCGCCGCGCAGGCTGCCGTCTCCGTCCCGCAGGCCGCCGCCGTCTTCCCCGACGAGCAACTTCAAAGGCAAGTTCACTTGTTCTTGATGCCTCCCAGCAGATCTTGTGCTTTTTGGTGCTTGTCTTCATATTGCAGATCTGCCCAGTCTACTGGAGTAACAAATCAAGTGATAATTTAATACATACTGTGATGTGCAGCTACAATGGCGACCCCTGGTAGCTCCCAAGTGCAAACCTCCCATGCAACTGCTGCAGTTGGTACTGAGGAGGACAAATCCGTGGATGTTGTGAACGTATCAGAGGGGGAGGAGGACTAGGATGATGGTGGGCGGCCTTCAAAGAGAAAGCTCACCTCTGTAGTCTGGAATGACTTTTGAAAAAGTGCGTGTTGATGGAGTTTGGAAGGCCAAGTGGAACCACTGCAACAAGAAGCTTTCAGCCACATCAAGAAATGGTACAACTCACTTGAAAACTCATTTGAAAACTTGTCCCTACAATAACAAGAAGGCAGGAACAAAAGTTCAAACTAATTTGAGGTTTGGAACCACTGAAAAGGGGGCAGTAGCTGTAGAAAGCTATGTGTTTGATCAAGATGTAGCTAGAAAAGCTCTTTATTTCATGATTATACTGCATGAGTACCCGTTGTCCATTGTTGATCACCATGGCTTTCGTAAATTTGTTAGTGCATTACAACCTTTGTTCAAAATGGCAACTAGAAACACTATTAGAAGGGACATCGTGAGTTTCGATGAGGGAGAGAAAAGGAAAGCTAGGATATTCTTGCAAAGGACAAATTATCGTGTTGCTATCACAACTGACCTTTGGATAGCTGAAATCAAAAGAGAGGCTATATGGCAGTGACTGAACATTTTATTGATGACTCATGGACGCTTAGAAGCTGCATATTGAGGTGAATATCTTAAATCTTGGTCGGAGGGTATCAACTGTGACTCTTGACAATTGCAGTGCTAATGATAACATGATTGGCTTAATGGACATAAGGCTTGGGGCGGCTAATATGCTATTGAAAGGAAAATGACTACACATGCGGTGCTGTGCACATATTCTCAACCTCATTGTGAAAGATGGCATGGCAGTAATTGGAACTGCGGCTGCGCACATCCGAGAAAGTGTTGCTTATTGGATTGCTACTCCAAAAAGGTATGAAAAGGTTGAGAAAACTGCTCTAGATGAAAATGTTGAATTGGACAAGAAGTTGCATTTAGACTGCAAAACTAGATGGAACTCAACCTACATCATGCTTAGCATTGCTATACCTTATAGGAAGGTTTTTGAACGTTTGGGTGAGCTCGATAGGAACTATGATTGTCCAGCAGCAGATGATTGGACATTTGCTACTAATGTTTGTGAGAAATTAGGGTTATTCTATGAGCTTACTGAGCTGTTTTCTGGAATAAAATATGTTACAGCTAACATATTCTTCCCTAAAGTATGTGAGATTAAACTTAAACTCAACTCTTGGGGTCATGATGAAAATGAAACTATTAGGAACATGTCTGCTGCCATGATAGAAAAGTATGATAAGTATTGGGCTGGCATCCATGGTCTTATGGTTGTTGCTGTTATTCTTGATCCACGTCTTAAGATGACAATGTTACATGCTTTCTATATTGCCCTTTTTGGAGAAGAGGCTGCTGGAAAATATGTTACAGAGGCCCAGGAATTGCTTACTGGTTTAATGAAACATTATCATGTGAAAGAACAAAAGTCTGTGGCTACATCCTCTGGTGGTGCCCCTTCTATAGTTAGTGCAGCTGCTGTGTTGCCCGTATTTAAAACCCTTGCTGCAAATAAGAAGACTACAAGCTTTGTTAGAAATAAGAATGAGCTTGATCGCTACTTGGAAGAGGAAACTCTTCCTCATGATAAGAATGATTATTTCGATATCCTTGGCTGGTGGAAGTTGGAGGGAGCTCGTTATCCTGCTTTGAGGCTAATTGCTCGTGACATTTTGGCTATTCCAATCACCACAGTAGCTTCTGAATCGGCTTTCAATAGTAGTGGGAGGGTTTTAAGTGAGTATCGCAGTCGTCTTACTCCTAAAATGTTGGAAGCTTTGATGTGCAGCCAAAGTTGGCTTCGTCACAATCTCAAAGGTATAAAAATGTGCATTTACAATGAATTCTTTTCATTAATACATGGACTGTATACTGCAGCTACTAATGTTTGAACTTTGAATGTATATGAGGGTGATGGAAGGTTCAATAGCTTTTGGTCATGGCTTGAAGACAATGAAGAAGATCTGAAAGATGAATCTTGCATCACCGGCTAATTACTTGTTCATGTCTTATTTATTTGCATCACTCGGAAGACTTTGCAGTTGAACAATGTGTACTTGTATGGTAGGCCTGTATTATTAAATGTGTGGACCGTGGTGAACTATTGAACTGTGCTGTGTGATTTGTGATTGTGATTTGTGATCTATTTATACTTTTGTCATTCTGTGTTAGCTGTCACATACTTATGTTAAATGTCATCTATTTATACTTCTGGCGGGTATACGGGCATGCCCGTGGGGAAAACATGCCTGCGGATAGCGGGCGCGGGCGCATAGTGCTGCCTGTGGCGGGTGGCGGGCGTGGGCACAAATATATTGCCGCGGGTGCGGATTTGTGATTTCTATACCCGCGCGGATTTTACGTGTTGCCATTTTTAATCTCGTTATGAGCATGGAGCACGCGGCGTGGCGCGCAGCACGAGCTTGGACTTCCTCTTCACGGTGATACCGAACGCCTCACTCATGTCCAGCACCTTCCCGTCGCCGTCCGGCAGCGTCCAGTCGAAGTGGTAGAGGAGGCCCGCGAGCGCCAGCTCCATGTTGACGAGCCCCAGCGCCATGCCAGGGCACATCCGCCTGCCAGCGCCGAACGGGATGAACTCGAAGTCGGTGCCTCTGAAGTAGACGCCGCCGGTCCCCTCGAACCGCTGCGGTCGGAACACCTCGGTGTCGTCCCAGTACGCGGCGTCCCTGGCGATCGCCCACGCGCTGACCACAGCACCTTGGTTCCCCGGGGCACGTCGTAGCCCATCACCCGGCACGCCTCGCGGCACTCCCGAGGCAGCAGGAACGGCACGGGCACGTGCAGCCGCAGCGTCTCCTTCACCACCAGCGGCAGGTACCTCAGCCTCGCCGTGTCGGCCTCGGTGAGCCTCTGCTGCCCCCTGAAGGCCTCCCGCACCTCGGCCTGAGCCCTGCGCATCGCCCGCGGGTTCCTCGTCAGCTCCGACAGCGCCAGGTTGAAGCCGGAGGTGAGCACCACGGCCCTGTGGAGCTCGCGCAGGAACTCGTCCCGCCGCGTGCACCGCCCGCCGACGGCCGACCGCACCACGGTGTCGTTCATGGCGCGGCACACCCGCTCGCCGATGTCCACCACCGCGCTGCCGCCGTGCCCGGCAGCGCAGGAGTAGGCCACGGACCGCAAGAGCCTCCCAGCCTCCTCCTCCCGGATGCGGCGGAACGACTGCGCGCGGTGGGCCGAGAAGAGCTCCAGCACGCAGATCGCCGTAGGGTGAGAAGAGGATGTCGCGCCCCCCGATGCTGAACACGTCCAGCGTCGGCGTCAGGTGCAGGAGGCCGCCGTGGCGCGACAAGAGGAGGTGGTGCAGGCTGCCGATATCACCCGGCAGGTGCCATGGACCCGGCGGCAGGCGCAGCGGCGGCTTCCCGGGCTGCGACAGTGACGCCGCCGGGAAGTACTTCTTGTCAACGACAACGAGCTTGATGAGGAGCACGAGGAGTAGGCCAAGCAGCAGCAGCGAAGTGTTTTGTTTCAGCATCCACTGTTGTCCAAACATCAAAAGCATCCACTGGAGACCGCCATCCGGATTCCGACACGCTGCGCCATCCACCTTGTCCTATTTAGCCCCGTTTAGTTCCGAAAATTTTTGGTTTTTGGCTACTGTAGCACCATCGTTTTTATTTGGCAAAAATTGTCCAATTATGGACTATTTAGGCTTAAAAGATTCGTCTCAAGATTTCTCGGCTAATTGTGTAATTAGTTTTTTTTTCGTCTATATTTAGTACTCCATGCATGTGTCGCAAGATTTGATGTGACGGGGAATCTTGAAAATTTTTGGTTTTTGGCTTGAAACTAAACGGGGCCTTATTTATTGCGTCACCGTCCAATCTTTTTTCTTCCGTACTACGTAGATTTGGTTGCCTACAGATATCCTGTCTAGTTGATCGTACTGGGGAAGGATCGAAAGGACCTCACACGAGCTAGCGAGAACTTCGGTTTCACCGTCTAAGAGGAAGTCTAAGCTCGTACTAGACATTACACCACGCGTTCCATGTGCATACTGACGTTCCATGTCTCATATAACTTTTGCCTGCAATTGCGCAAATCCCAAGAGTTACCAGGTCGAGTGCATGTACCTTGAAAGTGTCCAACGAAGGCTGAGCTGAGGTCGGCCCAACTCCGGATGCTTCCCAGGTCGAGCGGCTCGAGCCATGCCCTCACCGAGCTTGATAGGAGCTAGGGCAGGTAATGGACTGCGAAGTCGTTGTCCGACCCCGTAGCCCTCATCGTGAGCCGGTAGTCATTGAGCCGGTGGTTGAGGTCGGTCTCCCTATCGTACTTGCTGATGTGGGTGGACGGTCAGAAGCGCTTGGGGTACCGAGTCGGGCCCCGAACGCCTAGGGCCGAATCGGTCCTGGCTCGGGCACCCCTCTTGTCGGTCGGGGCTCAGCGACTTGGCCTAGGCGTAGCGCCTTGCCTCGATGGCAGATTTTCAAGGGAATTGGAGCGTTATTTCTGTAGCTGCAGAAGTTGAGCAAGAAAGTGCCGCCACTCAATTTCGGGCTAGGTCCGCCCCTGCGTTGCGGGCTGCGCTTGAGAAGGAAGATGGTGAAAAGCGAGAAAATCTTAGAGAGGCGGCACTGATGACACAAGATGGAGGAAGGGGGATGAGAGTGATGGGCGATGCTCTGGGAAAAAATTCTATGCATTGTGTCGCACCATGTTTTCCATGTGACACCGTCCGAATGAACACAACCTGACCACATGTTCTAGCAGCCGAATAACCAGACGAGCACTCAGGGCCTTGCTCTCCTCACGCAAGCGTGATCTGCTACTTGGACGAGATTTGCTTTTCAACATGAATACATCGGATCATTTGGACGGTGTCTCACGAGAAGCATGGTGCGACATTGTCGCTTAACATTTTCCTCGGTGTAGGTGTTGCAGTGCAAATGCAGGAAACAGGTTACTGGCTTGCAGAGTCGATGCTGCATGGAGTATGTGGGTCCGTGGGCGTGACCATTTTGACCAGTTTGGTGGATACAGGACCGGTGGGTGTTTTAAGAACGGTGTTGGCCTGTAGGGACCATGCAAAAAATATAACTGGACTTTACACTGCATGATGATATTATGCAAACAACCAATCACATCTATTATGTTCAAAGCAATAAAAAATAATCTACTGAAGAAAAAAACTATTGGACAGTGACACAATATATACCTAATATTAAAGACTCAAAACTTCAGCCTATTTTTTTATCCGCCTCCCCCTAGCTATCCGATAGTGAAGAGTTTTTTTTTCCATATCCATTTATATGACTCGTGTTTATACGAGTTAGAACAGCTCCATTTGAGGATGGTTAATAAGGAGTCTGATTTTTTTTTTACTAATATAGAGTCCGATTCTAAGACGTATTGAATCATACTCTTCATCATATCGTATGTAGTAGACTCACGAGTTAGATTTCCAATATTAAAGAGAGTCGGATTCCTTTTTTTCAGCTCTTCCGTACATCTGGGAGGTTATGGTTTGGGTTTTTTTTTTTCTGCGATCGCTTTTTATCAAATATAAATTTCTGGTTCCGATTAGGTAGAATTTTTTTTTCTCGCGACCCTCCTCCGCTCCTATAGTCCTATGGTCTATTGTTTTAAAAAATAAATGTTAGAAAATAATAAATAAAATAATGGAATTTCACGTTCAAAATAAATATAATAGTACGTTCAAAATAAATAATAGACCTTTTTAGGTCCGATTAAGTTCATTCGATTTCTTTTTGTCTTATATTCTTTTTTCATGTGATCATAGAATAAGAATTAAACAAAATACAAACTAAAAGATATGGTGAAAAGATTCCGCATCATTTATGTGATTTGAAAATTTCTCTTCTATTTTTTTCATCCATCACGCCCTCCCTCATTTTCCGTGTGTCCCTCCACTCTCTAGAGGATAGAGTCATATCCGATTTTACTAGTAATAATACGTGATGAATTAGAGAATAGTTAAAGTCTGTTTGGTTTATTGTCCCCAGGACCCGAACTTACAACCATGCTGAATTAGAGATTAGAGTTCTAATTGGTTTATGTCATGTTCATGATCCAACCCAACACATGCTCATACGAGTTAGAATTGCCCACTTTAACCATGTTACTGATTGTAATTCCAAAATGTATTAGAGTGAGTTCCAAAAAAGTATTAGAATGTATGACATAGGATATAAGGGTCAGTTTGGACGCCGCCTATGCATGCCGCACCGAAGTCACGACGACGCCAAAAGTTGGGTGAACAAATAGCTTGCCACAGATTCGGCGTGGTTTGGCGTAAAAACTGACTTACGTAGTGTTGACGAGTTCTGGCAGTGCCTTAACATCGGCAACAAAACAAACACATGCAAAACTGTGGCGGATTGCGGTGCAGTTTGGTAACAAGCCAAACACGTCCTAAGAGCATCTCCAAGAGTTTTCTACAATTTCTTCCTAAAATCATAGAATTTTTCAACTCGCCAAAAATTATTGGAACAGTTAATAAGATCATCTTCAATAATTTCCAATAATTTAGTAGTAAAATATAGAAGACAATTTTACATCAAGAATCCTATACTATTTCTAAATTATCCTAACCACTTTTATTTATTCTTTCTCTATTGTACATTTGCATTAGGAGCCATTTTCTACTTTTTATTCTTTCACACGCCCTTCCACCTTTATATTGGCCTGATGGATACACGCGTGATAGATGCGCGGATATATCTGCGCGATCGGTCTATTTTTCCAAGCGTGGAAAGATTGAAAAGTAGGATTGGGAACGGTTGGAGATGAGTTTTTCTATTCTTGTTAAAAATCTTAGATTGAGAGATTTTATTGAAAACTCTTAAAGATGCTCGAAGTTTCGTTACAACGCACCGACATATTTGGTAGTAAATACTATAAATAAGACAAAGTGATTGCTTACCGTCTCCAGAATCTGTGTGGATCCATTCAAGCTGAAATAAAACACTTCGCTACAGTACAACTATAGATTTTTGTCTCCAGTGGATGCCTTTTGATTCGGTGACAAAGAAAGGGAGTTGAGTTAAATTTGAATTCAACCAGTGTTATTTTAACCACCACTTCTATTTAGAGCAAGTATAATAACAGGCTATAAGCAGACTTAACACTAGATGGAAAAGAGAGAGGAGGAGAGAAGAGAAACGAATTGTAAGCTTACGGCGTGTTTATAGAAAAAAAAAGAGAAACTTTATGAGAGAGACAGATGAGTCATGTATTAATATGAAGAGGTAACTATTAGAAAGGTCAATAATAGAGTTAAGGACTTGGCTATAAATCAGTTATAAGAGCCACTCTATACAATAATTAGGCTTCTATTTGTCTACAAAATTTCTTTATTATTATATGTTTTATTTTCTTTTCTATTCCTCCTCACATACATCTATATTGTGACCCACCAGTACCTATGCTTCAGTGCCCAGCTTGTTGCTTATATGAGAGCCGAGCTCTCTTCTCTCTTCTTCTTTCTCTCTTCCACCTTAGCAAAAATATTAATTAGCTAGGCTATAAATCAATTGTTGCACTTGCTCTATGAGGTTGGACTGAAAAATAGGCTGCAAAGATGCTTGTACCCTTCTCTTTTATAAGCTACTCCTGCACTCCTACAGACCAGCACGTTTCCCGGCCAATAATGGAGGGGACGATGCTACTGCTGGGCCTGCTCCTCGCGCTACCCGTGCTCCTCATCAAGCTCGTTCACAAGTACTTCCAGGCGGCGTCACCGTCGCAGCCCGGGAAGCCGCCGCTGCGCCTGCCTCCGGGACCACGGCAGCTGCCGGTGATCGGCAGCCTCCACCACCTCCTCGCGTCGCGCCACGGCGGCCTCCTGCACCGCGCGATGCGCGAGCTGTCAGGCCGGCACGGCCCGGTGATGCTGCTCCGGCTGGGCGCCGTGCCGACGCTGGTGGTGTCCTCGGCTGAGGCGGCCAGGGAGGTGCTGAAGACCCACGACGCGGCGTTCGCCAGCCGGCACCTGACGCCGACGTTGGACGTGTTGACCATCGGGGGCCGCGACATCCTCTTCTCCCCCTACGGCGAGCTGTGGCGCCAGATCCGGCGGATCTGCGTGCTGGAGCTCTTCTCGGCGCGCCGCGTGCAGTCGTTCCGCCGCATCCGGGAGGAGGAGGCTGCGAGGCTCTTCCGGTCCGTGGCCGACTCCTGCGCCGCCGCCGGCGGAGGCAGCGCGGTGGTGGACATCGGCGAGCTGGTCTGCCGCGCCATGACAGACACCGTGGTGCGGTCGGCCGTCGGCGGGCGGTGCGCGCGAAGGGACGAGTTCCTGCGCGAGCTCCACAGGGCCGTGGTCCTCACCTCCGGCTTCAACTTCACCGACCTGTACCCGTCGTCGCGGCTTGTGCGCCGCCTCAGCCGCGCGCTGCGGGAGACCGAGCAGTGCAACCGGAACGTGCGCGACATCATGGGCGAGATCATCCGCGAGCAGCTGCAGAACGCCGACGGCGGACAGGACGAAGAAGACAACCTGCTGGCCGTGCTGCTGAGGCTGCAGAGGGACGGCGACGACGACGCGCAGTGCCCGCTCACCACCGACGTCATCTCCACCGTCGTCCTCGAGATTTTCGCGGCGGGGAGCGAGACCTCATCGACGACGCTGGAATGGGCGCTGTCGGAGCTGACGAGGAACCCACGGGCGATGCGCAGGGCTCAGGCCGAGGTGCGGGAGGCCTTCAGGGGGCAGCAGAGGCTCGCCGAGGCCGACACGGCGAAGCTGAGGTACCTGCCGCTGGTGGTGAAGGAGACGCTGCGGTTGCACGTGCCCGTGCCGTTCCTGCTGCCGCGGGAGTGCCGCGAGGCGTGCCGGGTGATGGGCTACGACGTGCCCCGGGGAACCAAGGTGCTGGTCAACGCGTGGGCGATCGCCAGGGACGCCGCGTACTGGGACGACCCCGAGTCGTTCCGGCCGGAGCGTTTCGAGGGGACTGGAGGCGTCGACTTCAGAGGCGTCGACTTTGAGTTTATCCCGTTCGGCGCCGGCAGGCGGATGTGCCCCGGCATGGCGCTGGGGCTCGTCAACATGGAGGTGGCGCTCGCGGGCCTCCTCTACCACTTCGACTGGACGCTCCCGGACGGTGACGGCGACGGCGACGGGAAGGTGCTGGACATGAGCGAGGCGTTCGGGATCACCGTGAAGAGAAAGTCCAAGCTCGTGCTGCGCGCCACGCCGCGTGTTCCATGCTCATATTGAGATCACTAGTGGTGCTTTTGTATAACATTATACTGAAGAATACTCCCCCCGTTGCCGCTGAACTTAACAAAATTGTTATACATAGAGAGCATTATTAGATGGTACACTGAGGAGGACTGTAGAAGAATATCCCCACGGGACTTTCTTAAAAATAAAATTATTACATAGAGTGTATTACTATATGGACCCTAGATACTATATATATATATATATATATATATATATATATATATATATATATATATATATATATATATATATATATATATATATATATACACGGTAAGGCTATTCTACAGCTGGCCATAGAATAACTTATTTTATAACCACCTTGATTTATGATAATGTTTGTACCAATTTACGATAATGACAATACACATTTACGATACATGGGTTATTATAATTCAATATGATACTTACCGTAATGCTATAGTAAATCACTTATGAGAGAGTTATCATAATCTCATAAATTAGTAATTATCATAACTCAAAGTGGCCACAAAATAACTTATTGTGCGGCTAGCTACAGAACAGCACGTCTATCTATCTATATATATATATATATATATGGCTGGCATGCTATTGTATTGTATCAGATTTGGTAAAATTGGTAAGAAATCAATAAAATATTATATCACATTATAGATGATGAAACAAAGAACATTTGTAGATGACGTGTATTAATAGATTAAGGATTAAAAGTATTACACGTAATAAAGATGATGTGGACATTTTTTTATAATTAATGAGAAATAACATTGATAGTTTGCATAAAAGCATTGTAAGTTAGTGGAGATAGAACATTTAGTGGGGTTTAGATTCATCTCCTACAACAAAAAAGAACAAAAGTAAGACAATCTTTTCGTGCGATTTTTTTTTGGGTCGCCTTTCTGCCGACGCCGTGCGATACCGTGACTCCATCCTGCGATCGCACGCGCACGTAGAAGGAAAGCTCGCGCAAACGCCGCCATCGCTGGAGCACGCAAAAGTGAAACCTCGTGCATCGCCACCCAAAAGTAAACCTTGCGGCCAATCAGCATCGCAGCAGTCATTGATCTCGGGCGGCAGTCATCGCCATCGCCCACACTGATGCCACCTCTCACCCTCCCCTCGCGCTGCCACTCCAACCAGCAGGAGCCCCGACCCTGCCCTGCCCCGTCACCCTCCGCGCTGCTTAGGGCATCGCGGCGCACGCCTCCCGTCCACCTTGCTATGATCCCTTCGATTCCGTTGTGGCGGTGATGCTTTGTGCACGCTGGCTCTGCTGGATCCAGATCTCGGAGGAGTGGAAAGGAGATATCCAGGGAGGGAAGGGAGGTTGCGGCGCCGCGCATTTTGAGCACGAGGTGGGCACGGCGGGTTGGGGCGCTTCTGCTGCTCGTAGTCCTAGCGCTCGCCGTGTCGGCGATGTGGCTGGACCTAGCGATGACGATGACTCGGGCATGCTGGACGAATTGGTATATGAACCATGCTGGAAGGCGACTTGGACCTACTGGATGAGCACGGGTGGAAGAAGCGGAGGAGCTGTCAGTCTATCAGCGTCAGAGATCGGCAACATCGAGGAGGACGAGGCAGCGGCGGGTGAGGAAGAGCACGCGGTGGCGAGCGGGCTCCCAATCCTACCCAGGGATGGTTGATGGGAAGCAGCGGCCTAGCGCCATGAGGGCCTACCTTGAGGTCGGCAAAGGCAAGGTACAGTGATTCAGTTTAATTTCCTCTATTTTCTTGTGTTGTTCCTGTTCTAGAACGAATTGGCTCCATTCGATGTCCATGTCCAGTTAAGTCTCGTCCTTAGTTCAGGGGATTTACTCGAGCAGGTTTCTTGATGAGGTGGTTCGCCTACTGTTATTAGTAGAAAAAAGTGCAAAATCGTGGTGATTTTTACCTTATAATCATGAAACCGAAGTGTGCAACTTGTTTTGACAGCTTTGCATAATGTGGAAATTAATGAAAGAAATCAAGGAATGCTCAGTATCTTTCTGATTATGCAACATTAGATTACTGCTCATAACTAGATGCTAAATTAGCCCTCTTGATTTAGAACACATGTTTGTGCCAGTTCACCCCTCTCATTAACTACCATCTCCACCACATGGTTTAGCCGTGGAATACACTAGCGAATCTGTAGTTGCTTGTATTGTGGCTATCCTTTAAAACTTCATGTCAAGATATCAGCTATTCTATTAGTACCTGGTATAATGAATATGAAAACTATATGTAGAAAAGGTACGTATCCACAAAGATAAGTATTGAATTTGATCTAATTCAAAATGTCGCTTTAGATAGTGGTTTTGGTTTTATACAAGTACATATTTCATTTTTTTACTAGAATGTCCAGACATCTGGTGCCATTAGTGTCCATAAAAAAGGTAATATGTAATGTTTGCAACTGTAACCTCGGGCACGACGCATCGAAGGTGGCCCTGGGCGAGGAGGCTGACGCAGCATGAACCTGGAAGGAGGTCAACCCTGCAAGCAAGGTCGCTCACATCTCCAATCATGAAGCAGCAAGGATGCCCTTGGTAGGACCCAATCTATGAGCTCATAACAGTTCCTATGAGTGAAACTGAAATCTACCTCTCAAAGTACTTCTGATTTTGGTAGTAACTTTAAAAAATTAACTAGAGAATGGATTGACTATTTATGATTCATTGTTTCGGTAGAGGTGAAATTTTGTGATGCATTGAGCTATATATATTTGGTTCGGTTGGAGAGGGTGTATATTAATTTTCTCACAGTCAAAATGAAGCTTCTTAACATACTAATAATAATACAAATGTGCTAACCATCTAATTTACTAATATGTATCTAACTCGGTTTTCATTAGCTTTTATTTGTTTCATTAATTTCTCACTGTTATGTCCTTGTTTTTACTTGTGCAGCCATTTTTATTATTATCCCTTTGTGAAACTAAGGTAGCTGATTGCAACCAGCAGCCTATGCAAGCTTGTCAAGCTTGTCAAAATGGCAGATCATGACCAGCTGTGCGGACACACTGTCAAATTGCATCACAAATCAAATGTTTTAATCCGCTTCAAGGCATTGCAAGTTATTTCTGGATTTATGCCAGCCTACAAATTCCACAGTGAGGTATGTGGTTGTGGCACTCAAATTCCAACTAGATTTGGTTCTTACAAGATTGATTTATTAACTAGTGGTGCTTATGGGATATTTGGGTTAAATTTATTTTTGTTTAATTCATGTATATGAAGACTAACTGTGCTGCTAAGGTACCAGGCTGCTGGAAAATTTGGGGTTAAATTTATTCTTGTTTAATTCATGTATATGAAGACTAGCTGATGTGCTCCTAAGGTACCAGCAAACTCCATTAATGAAACATGAGGCAATGACCTTAGCTGTCAAATTAAAATGATACTATGAAACCACTTAGATTTTGACATAAGACAATTTTGGAAGAGAGAAATAGTAGTGCACACTGCACCGCCTTCACCCTTTACCACGGTTGGCACAAGGAGATCATCCAATGAGCCACTATACTGTTTTAACCACGTTTATAAACCCTGCTCAATATATGTTAGTTGAAGATTGATTTTTTAATGCCTAATTTGGTAATGGACTCGCTATATAATGGACTTGCATATTGTGCCATGTACTCATTGTAAATGTTTTTGCTTGCTACCCCATATTGGTATGTTGAAATAAAATCATGCATGGGGCTATCTCTCGTATTGTCATAATATAATATTAGAAAGATAACAATAGAAGTTTCTAAACTCACAAGAACATATGTGATTGACTCTAGACCCGTTGAAAAGTGATATAAAGACACATCAGTGCTGAAGTATGCTAGGCAAACTCTTGGATTTAACTTGCAGTACATGGCCACAGTGAATGTACATATTCCTATATGGAACGAGGATATCTTCAAATGGAAATTCATTTGTGAAAAACACATTGAAGATGATATAGATGGTTAACTAAGTTAGAATCACTGTCACTTGCAATAATAATACCTATGATATTACTATTTCTGCATATTGCTGATGGTGAATCTTGACACAGGCACCTAAGTGGATACCTTATTCTACATTATATGTCTGCGTGAAATAGTTCTAAAGCCACACACATTTATACGGTAAGTATAACATTGTTTAAGGTTTTGTGCGAGATTTTTCAAGACACGCAGTATTACCCATGTGACAGGCACTATATTTACATGTATACTCAAACATGTATACATGATGGTATGGAGATGCAGCGAAACTTATTCGTGTTTTATAGTGCACGAAAGAAATGGATATTGGAGATTTCTTTCTGTCGATATAAAATATTATCTTAGCTGCATCACGAAACGATCTATACAGTAGAGTTTGTGAGTCTGCGACGTCGTGCTCTCCGTGACTGTGTTAATTTCACGAACTTTATTTTTTGGATTAAATATCACTTTAACATTGATATTTAATTTTTACAGTATTGTTATTTTATTGTGCAATCCATGTATTTTTAGTATAAAATATTAGCTATCCCGTGGCAACGCATATGTACGCTACCTAGTGAGTATATAGATTATAGATTGTATACGTGCGGTTGTACTTGCTGTTGCTGGTTGGTATATACAGATAATGTTTGGTCGCGACAGCCACCAATGGAGGGGTCAGGCTGGTCGCGCTCTCGTCCATCGTCCTGCCCGTCAGCTGCCAACCCAATCCCGCCCGATCCGTCTGATGTCCTTGCAGTGCAGGATAGCGGCAGCACCGGGCATGTGCGGTGGCGCTAGGATAGAGCAGTTTTTCTCGTGCCAAGTACCACATGCACGCGAGCGCACATGCCGTGGTTCATGCCAAATCAAACCATAAAATAAGGTGGGAATTCCTTGTACCATTAAAAAAAGATCGTAGTGTCCTGTATGTCCCTGGAAAAAATCAACGGTCTTCAGTGTCACTGCTCCAACTTTTTTTTGCCCTCCATGCCACTGTCGTCAGTTTGGGCTCTAACGCCGTTAAACTGCAGGTGTGAAAAGTCGAAAATACCTTTAAATTTAAATATGTCATTAATTTTTTGAGCATCTTAACGACTTCAAATGAAAAACTCAAAACTCAAAATTAGAAAGTTGTAGATCTCGTCGAGATCTATAATTTTCATATAAAAATTATCTTCATTTAATTCCGCAAAAAATATATGATTTGATATGATTAATATATCTTAGAAAAATCATATCTTTTTTTTGCGGAATTAAATAAAGATAATTTTTATATAAAAATTATAGATCCCGACGAGATTTACAACTTTCTAGTTTTGAGTTTTGTTCATTTGAAGTCGTTAATACGCTAAAAAAATTAATGACATATTTAGACTTAAGGGTATTTTTGAATTTTCACATATGCAGTTTGACGGCGTTAGAGCCCAAACTGACGGCAGTGGCATGGACGGCACAAAAAAGTTGAATAAGTGGCGCTGAAGACTGCTGAACTTTTCCAAAAACATACAGGACATTGCGATCTTTTTTAATGACACGCAAAAGAACTCCCCCTAAATTAAGAGCAAGGCTCCCCGCCACCGCCGCCTCTGCCAGGACATCCCTCATCTGCTCTTAATAAAGCTTTTTTTTGGTTTGTTTAAATTTAGTCCAAATAAATCTATCAATAAACATTATTATTAATATTCGGCTAGGAGTTTGTTAACCGTGATGATTTCAGCGATAGCCATGACAAGTTTGCCATTGCGGGAGCCAATTTTATAATTAGGAGGTCAGTTTATGGTTACTTTCTGTAAGAGCAAGGGTGATCATGGGCACTTCTCACGTGAATATATTAAGTCCGGGCGTCATCTATGGTCTAAGAGATGACAAAATCAGGCGCCTAACATGATAGATCAAGAGTTGGTAGTGATGAATTTACAACCTATATTGTACTCGACGATTCAATTGTCGATGTTATTTCATCGATTCTGATGTGTCTTGGTTCTGGATGTCAAATGTTATAGCATGTCCAAGGTTTTGGAGTTGATCGGCGAATTCGGCATTACAACTACACTCTTGCTTTGGTTTTTGATGATGCTCTATTCATCTGCAACATCAATTGTATCAACTAGACCAATGGTGCTAAAATGCCTTCTTCACCTTTTGTTTTTGAATTGGAGCTTTTCCCTATTTCCATTCATATCAAATGAAAATACACCTACAATTCAGAGCACCCAAGACAAGACGAGAAGGGACGCTGCAAAAAGAAAGAGAAAAGTCCACAAACTTTGAAAACATATTTCTAAATCCTTAAACTTGTTAAGTGGTGCACTCTACATCTCTAAAGTTATAAAATGATGCACCATGCGCATATCTATTTTTGGACTATACCGACAACTGATGTGCACCAATTAATAAGCTTAAGGACTTACAAATATGTTTTTAAAGTTTGTGGATCTAGGTGACATCCCTCGATAAGTTCAGAGGCCACTCTCATGCATTTAACTCTAAAAAAGAAGAGATATGTCACCCAGCGCCTGGTAATACGGCTCCTCAAGCATCTTCATCCTGCATCCCCTCTCCAGTCTCCACTACCCGTCAGTCTTGGAACACCTCCTCCCAATGCTTTCAACCGCCTGAACAAGATAGTAGTTCCGGTCTGTAACATGATGCCAACACCTTCAAGTCCCGCCTTCCCTGCCTGTGTACAAACCTGCCCAACAATTCATCAGTTAATCTCGGAGGGATTCTTGATGTTTTTGTTCTCAAAACATGATTTTTTTTTCTAGTTTTCCATATTGTCCAACATATGGAAGCAATATTAAAAGTGTGGTTTTTTCCCCACCATTAGCAATCCATTTTTTTCGACCAAGGCCATGCTTGATTGAGGTTCCTGGAGGTTGGGGATACTGTAGCTCCAACACAGGTAGCTATAATGCTCCCAAACAACTCTGGCCATCGGACACTCAAGAAAGAGACGATTAGCGCTCATTTTCACCGCAACAATAGAGTTACTAGTGGCGGAGCCATGCGAGACCGGCAAGCATATATATAGTACATATTTATGTATTTGATTTGAAAAAAAGGAAGAAAAAAAACCTTACCAGAGATCACGCTCACGCCATCACGTGACACGGCCACACGGGAGGCCCATGTGACGCACAGATGTGGCCCACCGCCCATGCGGCAAAGCTAGCAAGTCTAGACGTCCAATACGGCAATAGGTGGTACACCTACATTTCTAATCCAATCTACTCCATCGGAATCGGAGGGGGAGAACACGGAACATGCCGGCTGGCGGCCTGTTCGTCGGTTTATAAACCGTATTTTTTTAAAATAAATGAATAATATTTTTTTTTATAATAAATTAATCAACGATACTTTCAAATCATGGCTGCCTGACGCAGTGATCGTGCCGCCCTCCGCTCTGCCCTAGATGCTGGATGGGAGGCCCGCCATTTGTCCGTCTTGAATCTTGATTCGCTATTTCACACAGGCCGCACCCGTCAGACAGCCATGGAGGTTTTAGCTATTTCGTTTAGGAAAAATTAGGTGGTGTTTGGTTGCCACTTCTAAATCTTAGTCGCTGTCCCATCGAATGTTTGGACACATGCATAGAGTATTAAATATAGACTAATTACAAAACTAATTGCATAGTTTGTGACTAATTTACGAGACGAATCTTTTAAGCCTAATTAGTCTATGATTTGACAATGTTGTGCTACAGTAAACAAATGCTAATGACGGATTAATTAGGCTAAAAAAATTCGTCTCGTGGAGTACTGACGGATTATGTAATTTATTTTTTTATTAGTATCCGAACACCCCATGCAACATCCTCCCGACACACTTTCTAAATTTTAGTCATTAGATCCAAACACCACCTTAGGCCCCGTTTGGCAGGGCTTCACTTCACTAGTGAAGCCATTTTTTTTGCTTCAGCTCCACGAACAGTTCCACCGGTAGAGCTGAAGCGGTTTTGGTAAACCGTTTGGCAAAATGGCTTCCCTATGAGAGCATGTTTTTGAGGCCTGGAGGAGGAGCCAGGAGAAACCATTTTTTTAGGCTCCATCCCACCCAAAATCACTATGAGAGCATGTTTTTAGGGGCTTCACAAGTGAAACTATTTTACTTTACCCCCTTTGGTAGAAAACGGCTCCAAACGGCTCCTGAAGCCGGTGGAGAAGTCCTGCCAAACGGGGCCTTAATCTTTGCTGCTCCTATATGTGACTAAGTGGGCAGTATATCCACGTACGGTTGCCGGTCCCTAGCGCCCTAGGCCTCCTAGGGCAACTCAGGGTGGGTCGTGACGATTTCTGAATTTCCTGGAGTTCCACGTATTGGTGCCCTCAATCTTCGGAGGGCGATCAGTCCTTCTCCACGCGCTGCGTGACGGGAGGAGTGGTGCTAAGGATCTGCGAGGGAGTTTATGGGAGCGGAAGGATGGAGAATGTTGAAGGCATGCTGCGGAGAATAAAACTGTTTGAGCCGGAATGGAAGGAGATTCACGTGAAGGGGATCAACCGAACTGCAAGCCATCGGCAAGGTACTGTCAGATCGATCAGCCGGTTAACGCCGAAGGATTGGGCCAAGCCTCGTGGAAAATCTGGTGCCCCATTTGGGGTATTAACTGCAAGGGATTGGGATCCAATCATTTCTTGTTCACATTCCATCAGGCATCGGGGAAGAGAAGAGCTCTGGAGGATGGATCGTGGGTGGAGGATCTGATCGTGGTGGTTGAGTTTGACGGGAAGAAGGGGTTAGGGGACATCAAGTTTGATCGTGTGCCAATTTGGCTGCTAGCATCGAGAATGCCTCCTGGGATGATGAGCAGTGCCACAGCATGCGCTGCGAACACAAGGTTGATATGTACCTTGTGGTTCGGACTTGTGATGAGTGGTTGTCAACGTGATTCACGTCTTGGGGTGAGTTTGTGAACTAAACATTAGAAATACTACTATATTTTGGCTTCCTTATTTCTTATGCTGTTAAATTGCCGATTATACCTTTACATACGTGGTTACCAGATACCCATGGGGAAGCGCATTACAGTACATGTATGTTTTTAGCTGGCTTGGAGGGAGATATTTCCTAACTTTCGAGATTCACCCTACAATATGGGATTAGATATGGATCTTCGAAATAAGAGTCTTTCTACTTTCTATAAGTGAATTATTGATCAAGAGAATGGAAAGAACCCCATGTATATGTGAAACTATGCTCTTAGAACACCTTCTTCCATGCTATTGAAGCAGGCGAACATGCGAGTGAGTGAAGAGAGAAGCCATGCCTCTTTCGAGGTGAGGCAAGCGATGAACGAGTAGATGCGGCCCTTAGACCTATTCTCGCAAAACCACTCCATAGAACCATCGTTAACCATTGGTCGTTGAGAAGGTGTATTCTCAAAGGACCCATATCTACAGTGTGTTAATGGTGGCATGGTTTGGTAATACACCAATTTGGCCACTATTAGTAGATAAAATGATTTCTTTCAGCTGGAACAACCTATTCTTCCTGAATACCCTGATTCAAGGACAAAGAATTTCATACTGCTATCATATAATATTCATCTCTATTTGGTGATAAATAAATTACCTGTCTCTCCATGGCGTGAGTTGGGTTGTGCAATATGTCTTTTGGCTTGTGGTGCGCAGGTGTGGAGCTCAAAGGCGGTGGTCGACGGCGAAGTGAAGGTCAAGTAGGGACGTGCCATGCCGATGGACCGGAGCGATGAAGGACATACGTGAGGCTTGGACTGAGGGACCAGGAGGCCGAGTGACCAGCCACAGTGGCTGACATCTGGGGACATTGACATGCGTAAGTGTACACGGAGGAGTGACCGTGTTGATCGAGTAAAGACGACAGACGTGTGAATCGAGCGGGGCTCTGGAGGACTTGGCGGCCGACCGATCGACGACGGCGATGACACGTGTTGAGTGGCGGGGGTCGCGTATGGAGTATGCTACTCGCGAACGGTTTGCTGGTTTGGGCCTCAAAACCATTAGGTGGACGGTTTTCGGGTTTGGGTCTCAAAACCCGAGCGGAGGTTCTGTTGACACCAAATTTTGACCAGTATACGTGAAAGCCCCGGATTTTGAAATTCATTGAAGGAAGTCGAAATATTCGTAGAATCGGCTAAACAAGTTACCATCGGAATCAGCTAGATGGCATGACGTCACCATTCCAAGAATGGGCCTTGATGTCAGGAAGTAGCATTGGCCTGAAGCGAGAAGACATGTAGACTTCATAGAAGAGAAAGATTGGAGTCCAAGTTATCTTAATTTAAGATATTTTGTTTTCTTTTCCAACTTTTGTAACCAGTCTTGTTCCACTAGGACTCGTAGTCAAACCTTGGGTATAAATATTGGACCCCAGCTATTGTAACGGACATCTCTGCGATCAATCAAAAACCCGTACCTTTACTTTTTGGCTTATGGCACCCCTTAGGAGTAGGAGTAGAGTAGATCTCGGTGAGTTCTTCGGGCAAGCAGGGCTGCATCGGTTAGGTCCGACCTCCGATTTGTTTGTGAGTATCCGTCACGACTTATACTTTGTTTATAAGGTTGCATCGGTCTGGCTCGACCTCTTGTAAGCTTTGTATAAGTTAGCTATCAACTTTTATCAGTAATTACAAGGTTGCATCGGTCCAGCTCGATCTCATACAATTCCTTATAGAAGTTACCCTTCGATTCTTATCAAAATTTATAAGGTTGCATCGGTCCGGCTCGATCTCATACAAATTTTGATACAAATTAGTTATCGGTTAAATCTATTAAGATTGGTAGGGTTTACTTGCTATTTTTAATAGATTTGCTAGTTATCGATCTTGTTAAAACTAGTATTCTTACTATTTGTAACAACATCACCCCTTACCCGATTAAGATTGAAATAGATTGGCTTCGTATCTCTTTAAACTATCGTCTTGTTGCTTTATCCCTTTTAGATCTCACTTTGACGATGGTTTCGGCTAGATTAGTTGTTTTGTCCCAATCTTGATCGAAGATAGCATGTGGTCAAGGCGTGTTTGACCCTAACTAAGCTTGTTAGTTGATGAGATCCAGCTTAGAATTGCTATTATGGCTGCCATCGATCCGGTCGATCCCCACTATTAGCACTATAGATCGGAAATTATCAATTAACAAGTCTCGCTTATGGTCAAACACAGCCTCTGGCTACATGCTATGTTCGCATCGGCTATTTAGCCGATCGCCCACGCTTTCATGATCGTAACATGCTTTCACGATTTCGTTGAGTGTGAACCGACTCGTATTCTTTGAAGGTTTAATTTGTAATCTTTATTATGGCTGCTATCGATCCGGTCGAACCCCACTATTAGAGATAATAGATTAGATTTGATAGTTTTATGGATCTATCCACGTTTAATGGTTGAGTGCTTGCATGTTATGAGCTTACTTTCACTGGAATCAGCTATTTTAGCCGATAGCCTGCTTATTGAGAATACACTGGCTATTCATACGTTTGTACTTGTTCTTATCTTAGTTAAAAGCTAGTATGATTCTCGATTAATATAGATGCTTTCATGTTTATCCATCACACCTTTACATGTTCTTATGATCATCGGCTGATTAAGATCCATATACTCAAATATCTGATAATTGCCGACACGCTTATTTTATTAGATTTGCATCATGAACATGCTGTATATCGACTCTTTAGTCGATAGCCTTATATCATCGGATACTTAGCCGCACATTTGGAATTGTCTAGAGCAACACCGGCATGATCCACCTTAAATTACTGATCAATCTTTTCTCTTGTCAATTGCAGGGTCAAATTGACTGACACGCCCTAGGTCACGACCATCCGGCCCTGTGTTTCCTTAAGCTCGAGGAGAGCTCAGGATCTGCTCCACGCAGTTTCTCCCAGCTTGCTTCGCGTGTCGGCGGCGAGACTCGGCCCGACACATTTTGCCATCAATTGGTTCCGAGGAGGAACGGATGGCACATGGCGGCCTCAAGGAGTTCGCGTTGAGGCGAAGCTATCTCAAGAAGGGTGCGGTGGCCATCAGATAAAGACTACCTTGGGTTGGACCATAACACCCTCGGGTTAAGTGATTCGACTCAAAATATCTAGGGGCATGTTTGGGATTGTGTAAGAGCCCTGTTAAATAAGGATGAGGGAGCTCCAATCTCCCTCACCTCTTGCCATTTCTTTCTTCCACCTCTCTCTCTCTCTCTATGTTTCCCCCCTTCTCTAGGTTTTTCTTAAGAGGTCCATCGATGAACTAGTGTCCTGGTGTAATTGAACAAGTGATTTTGGTTGGGAATGGAGGCCCTAACCTCCTCGTGTCCTCCGAGATTCGATTTATGAGGTGCTTTTGTGATTCGCGTCCGTGTTCTTCGTGTTCTTATTTTTCTCCCTTTCTTTCTCGGCTCGATTCGTTGTTTTGAGAGTGCTTTGATTCGTTCCTTTTGATCTAAGATGGACTAGGACGTGAGTTGATTCCTTCTACCAAAGGATTTCATCTAATTCCTCACGGGTTCGTAGATCGGGGTGATTCAAGCTTTTGGGGAGAAAAACCGACGTTTTTTGCGTTCATCTGATTTCCTGTTGATTGACTTCAAATTGGGATGATCTCTTAGGGGTAGGTCACCTATTGCCTTGTGATCAACTGGTCAAAATTTGGTGGCAATTGGTTTTGATTTGGCCGCAAATCGGTTGGTTTTTAGTTGGAGGCGATTTTCGGGCGATCTGTTTCTGTGCTGTTTCGCAAGTCCCGGACAGTCCGGGGTTCACCTGCGGACAGTCCGTCACCTCTAAGTTGGCAATGTCTAGAACCTGTTTTCAACTTCATTTTTCGCTTATTTGAACTGCGGACAGTCTGTCCCTTGGTCCCGGACTGTCCGGAGTTCATTTTTTTTTAGCAACGTACAGAATCATTTTTCGCTTATTTGAACTGCGGACAGCCTAGGGTACTGTAGCAGAAATTTGAGGCTCCCATTCACCCCCCTGGTCACCGTTTTCCGGTCCTTCACAAGCCATTGGGAATGAAGTTGGCGTTTTCCTAGAGATGGATCGGGAAGAAGATGGCTTGGCAGTAGGGCAATTTTTCTACATCAAGGTGAAGCTGGATATTTGCAAACCTCTGATGCGGGGATTTTCACTGATGGCGGGGGAGGAGGATGAGCCGATATGGTGCCCAATGGTGTATGAATTTCTTCCAGAATTATGCTATGTTTGTGGCATTATTGGCCATACTGACAAGACCTGTGAAGCCAGGCTAGCAGATGGTGAAGTGCCACAATTCAGTAAAAAAACTAGATCTTCTTATATTGCCACTTGAATCTTCTTAGATTATTTTCATGAGATTCTTTCTCATTGGCATGATCTTGTCAACTTCCATAAACATTTAACTCGGTTTGAACCTTCTTCGAGCTTTTTCACACGTCCTCAACCGGTTATCTTGTCAAAGTTGAGTTAAACACTTATATTGCTCATCAACTAGATCAACCACTAGGTTCACTTGCTCATGAACAAGCCATATACTACCACTAGTAGCAATCAACCATAGAAACAATAGTGGTAGGATATGAACTTCATATTCATTTGATTTTCATTGAATAACCTTAGTTGCCACTAACCACATACTAGTAAGGGATGAATACACATGCACAACCAATGTTTAGCCTGTTCGGCTGGAGCGGCTGGTTGGCTGGTGCTGGCCAGCCCTCTCACGCGAGCACTATTCATGTGAACAGTGTTTCTAGCCAGGAACAGTATTTTTCTCTCACACAAACCAGCCAGCAGTACTTTCTCACGAACCAGCAACGAACAAGCCAGTTACCTTTGCTTTGGTCGAATGAGAGGCATGCCACATATGATGGTGCATTCAACTCACGTTGGAGAAGTCTAGGATGTTCAATTCATTTCTCAACTTGCAAAACCTTGCTTCATCAAGTGGTTTGGTGAATATGTTAGCTAGTTGATCTTCGATGCCCACACTCTCAATTATGATATCTCCTTTGTCTAGATGATCTCTAATGAAATGGTGGCGGATATCAGTGTGCTTTATTCTTGAATGTTGAATCGGGTTTGTGACTACCTTCACGGGTCACGGCGTTTTCATTGTCATATAGCAATGGCACTTATTCAAATTTGATTCCATAATCCAACAAAGTTGCTCTCAATTGTGCACAACATCTTCCTATAGATATGTATTCCGCCTCGGCTGTCGATAGTGCAACCGAGTTTTGCTTCTTTGAGGACCACGACACAAGTGATCTTCCAACTAATTGACATGTGCCCGATGTATTATTTCTATCCACCTTGCATCCCGCATAGTCGGAGTCTGGATATCTAATCCTCAACTCAAATTGTGACCCCTTGGGAAACTAAAGTAAACATTTGGTGTATGCTTTAAGTATCTCAATATTCTTTCCACGGCTCAAATGACTTTCTCTTAGTGAGGCTTTAAATCTTGCACACATGCATACACTAAACATCACATCTGGCCTTAATATGGTCAAATAGAGTAGGCTTCCAATCATACAGCATGTTCGCTTGTTGGTTTTAGCCAGCCCAAACCAGCCAGCCAACAGTGTTTTCCTCTCACAAAAAACCAGCACCAGCCAGTCCAAACCAGCACCAGTACCAGCACCAACCAGCGAACAGGCCAATAGACTAATATAGCTTTTGGTCAACTATCTCACCACTTGTATCCAAATCCAAATGACCATTTGTTTCCAATTGATGTGTGTGGATTGGTTTTGAATTTTCCATCCCAAACTTCCTGTGCATATCCCTTATGTACTTGCCTTTACTCATAAATGTAGTATTTTTCGATTGCTTGATTTGGATAACAAAGAAGTTACTCAACTCTTCAATCATGAACATCTCAAACTCTTGAGCCATTATCTATGCTATATATTGTCTATACTCTACTATACTGTACTATAAAGGAGCAAAGGAATTGAAAATTCATTGTTACCGTAAAAATTTTCTACCCAACTTAAATTGATAGGTGGGCCCACTAGATAAGGATGTCAGGAACTTATGAAACATGCGTGTTTCGTCTTAGGGGGTGTTTGGATCCAGTGACTAAGATTTATGAGGTATGTCGAGAGGATGTTGCATGGAGTATTCGGATACTAATAAAAAAACAAATTACATAATCCGTCAGTACTCTACGAGACAATTTTTTTAAGCCTAATCAATCCGTCATTAGCACATGTTTACTGTAGCAAAACATTGTCAAATCATGAACTAATTAGGCTTAAAAGATTCGTATCATAAATTAGTCGCAAACTATGTAATTAGTTTCGTAATTAATCTATATTTAATACTTCATGCATATGTTAAACGTTCGATGGGACAGCGACACACAGCTCTTTCTTCGCGTTTTTTTCACCGTGCCCGCTGTATGCCCGCCCGTCATACCCGCCTCCACGAAAACTTCCCAGCCCCTATCCCCGCCTCTTTGATCCAAAATTCCAAATGGATCGGCGCCGGTGTGCGATTTCCGCTAGATTGATTTTTCCCGACCTCTCCCGGTCTTGGGCTGCCGCCTTCTCCGCCCTAGAGATGGCAACCGCCCGTCCGCCCGCTTCCCTCCATAATCAATCCGCACACGCCTCTGTTCCTCGACCCCAATGCACCCCGCCGCCCGCGCCCATCCACATCCACCTGCGTCCCTAGCTCCCTACAAGCGCGCCGGGTTGTTGCTTTGTTGATTCTTTGCTCCATTATCACGCCAATGAGGAAGGCGTCGGTGTCGATGTGCGGAGCGACGCCGTCTCCTCCCATGCGCACACTCCCGGTGATCTCCGTGACCGTGACCCGCTGCCCGCCGCAGATCTCGCCGAGGAGACAGGGATCGGTTACGCCGCCTTGGGCATCTGGACCGGCAAAACGAGGCCCTCCGCTACCTGTACAGTTCCCAAGGCACTACTCTACCAGGGTTCGGCATCCTTGGTTCCCCACGTATGTGATCTTCGTGCTTTGCATCCTTGGTTCCCCAGGTATGTGATCTTCGTGCTTTTCTTAGGTTCTGGAGTGGTAGTGCTAATTATTTGATGGGTTAATTAGATTCGGTTGCTGCTATTTTTAAGCTGCTGCTGCCACCGCCACTGTTTGTACTTTGTAGTGGTCATCCTAATGATCCTTTTTTTTTTAAATTTGATTTTTGTCCCTAGATTGCTCAATATGAGGATAAGGAGGTTTTTGTGATTACACTGTCTCTTGCAAAATCACACTGCGTTCAATTGGGGCTATGTAAGAATTCAACTAATTTTGTGGTATGTATTGGAACCAGCTTTGTCTAATTTTGCAAAATCTATATGTGGTATCTTTTTTTTGGTATATGGTTTTCATGTGTTGATTAAACCTTGAGCAGTTAGATCGTGATATCCACTAAAGCAAACTCTTCTTATTCAAATTAAGGTAAGCAATTATTATATTCTTTCATGCCAAGGTTAATATATTTCTCTTATTGTTGCCTGACAAAAATATTTGATCTTGTCCTTTTCTTGCATAGGATGTAAGCAGCTTGACCAACTTCATACAAAAAGAATATGGGCGTCAAACCAGATGAAAAACAACTTTCTGTTAGTGGCCACAATTGGGGAGGGATTGATGGTAATTTGGGTGAACTTTAATTATTGTAATATTACATATGTTGGGTTTGATTTTAATGTTTCTACCCTTGCCTCTGTAGGAAACATGCTAACCTTTATGGTTGGTTCGAAGCAAGCATTTGAAGTGTCCCTACCACATGTTGCACAAACACAGATGCAAAGGAACAACAGATGTTCTCATAGAGTTTCATGTTGATGATACTGCTGGATCCAATGAGGTTTGTAGCGGACCGTAGTTGTAGCAGATCCACTCATATTTTCTGCATTGCCATCAGTACTATATTGCTTGTGTTGTGTATTACTGTAATTACTTGCTCATCATGTATACAAATGGTTGTAGAAAGACTCCCGCATGGATTTAAGTTAGCCTATGCCTACTTCGAGTACTCAGTTTGTCAGGGATGAGAATCGCCCTCTGGCTCACGTAAGCTCACTCAATAAGCACTGTGTAAATGAAGCACATTGAAGTTGCAAAATAATAACTAAGAACATCTATCTATTTTCTGTAGATTTTATGGGAGACTATTGAAATTTGCTGATGCTGGTTCTTCTGAAGAACCAGTTGTCACGTTCGATGGAATTGCAATTCTTACACCAAGGTGGAAAAATATGAACCATTTACCGTATGAAAATACAAGATTGCTGTGCTTAAAAAGCTAACGGTTTTCCTTTTGGCAATCTTGCCTTCAATGCTTTCTTAATACTTGTGCTATGCCTTTGCCAAATGTACTTTTGATTTGAAGCTGATACAAGAAGTTAGGCTGAGCAAACACTTAATTACTCTTTTGATATGTATCCTATCCAAATCTGCAAATACTTCACTATAACCTGGACAGTGAGAATTCCAAATGTTTTTTCATGCTCATCCATGCAATTTATGATCTGAATTTGTTGGGCATTATGAGAGACAGTATCCATTGGGATAAATCATAATGTTCTGCCTCTCTTTGCAGAGGGCTAGACCATAATATTTTAGATACATTGGGGTTTTGGTGGGATGGTTGTAGTATGTGCTGCTATAATTGTGCAAAAAAGATTGAACATTGATAGTTCGAATTTCTGTGCTCTCAAGTCAATACATGTTCTGATTTCAATCTTATACAAATTGCATACTTTTGGTGGGCAAAGGAGCCTTGTTAGTGTTGCCAATGCCAGCTACTGCACAAGAAAAGTCTGTAGACATTATTAGACTGAGAAGCTTCCCTCAAGTGGTTGTTCAAGGTATTGATCTAATTGATTACGAAGACAGCATGCCAACTGCCACTGGAATATCCAAAAGTCTGACAGATTATGAGGATTCCAAATCTGGAAAACATAGCACAAACTCAGCAACAAGGATGGAGCTATTCCTTTACTCTTCGAGGACTACATGCAAGGTGATACTGCAAAAACAAAATGTATTCTCTTATTTAGAGTGCCGTGAACATTTCATTACTGACATGTTTTTTATCTCAGCAGCTAAAAATAGTGAACCTATCTGCTCTAAGTATATTTTGTCCCTTTGCATGGTTAGAAAGAGCAGAGTAACTAGATTTGTATTATTATTATTTTGAACGCAATAGATTTCTATTATTAAGCTAGACTGCTAGAGTACAAAGTGCATTCAGCTTATCAAACTCTTGTAATAGCAAAGGGCATGCCCTTCTTGGAATTAATCAAACTGTTGTTATTCAAAATATCTAAATTCTTGTTTGCCCCCTTTCTCTTCATGAATAGACGGATTTCAGCTTATGTGGTTTGTCTGCAAGAACGAAACCATGGCTTGCCAAATCTTTGGCTTGGCATATTTTGGAAGCGAACCAAGCAGAGTTTTTGCAGAGTAAATAATTTTGTCGATGCACTGGCTCTGCTGATGATGTATTGTTAAATTTTAAACTCTCTTACTCTGCTCCATATACTCTCATTTGGAGCAACAGTTTCTGAAATGCTTGCAAGGAAATAACATACTAAGAACCTTGTAGCATGATGGTTACAATTAGTCGCCTATTTTGTTCTTAGTTAAGAAAATCTGATGGATCTTGATTAATGATTTCAGTACATATAACCCAGCAGCCACAAGGACCTGTACATGCTTCCCATTTGCCGAAGAAATTTCTAGGTCAATTTCCATGTGTTCGTGCTTAAGGCCATGTAGTGTCACGGCAGAAACTCAAGGGTCGTTGGCATCAATGAAGGAAGCTGAAAACGGAGGGAGACTGAACGAGATTTTGTTCCGACTTTTGCGCATCTACCAATACCAAGATAAAAAAAAGAAGAAATCATGTGCAAAATACATGGATCATAACCATGTCTTCCTACTTCATAGGGTGTGCAAAATACATGGATCATAACCATGTCTCTCGATGACTCCTGCACCTTAAGTTGTTGCTCTTCAGTTCTTTAGTCACTTTGGTAGAGCTTTCCTTTTTAATTCTTAAGCTTTACTTATTGAAATTTATAAAAAAAATCTTTAAATCTTAGATAGTTGGTTATAATTTTTTTTTTTTGCCACGTGCGTGCCGCACGTGCATTTATACTAGTTTCTCCACACTCCTCACAATTTTTTTTTTATTTCTTGATCCAAAGATAGCTCGTCGCTTGGTGCCTGGGAGCACGAGCCGTCGTAGCTCCCGTCGGCTCCCAGCTCCCAACTCACGAGAGGCTTTTACACAGACGATGCTAATATACGCGTTGTACATGCCCTAGGACTTTAAACTAGCAGTAAATTAAAGTACACGCTGCTGATAGCACAAGTAAATCCAATACTTCGTGAACTTGATGACTTATACATGCACACTTAATAACCAGAGAAAATGTGTGAACGTCATCTTATTACCTGTAGTGGGGAGTGGAGAAATGCATGAGGCGCCTATTATATATACCAGAATCAAATGTAACCAGTATCAAAAGAGACTCATGCATTATTTACTTTGAAATATCAATAAAGAACAAGTGCACATGTCAAGGTGCGTAACTGTTTCCATTTTGAAGAGGATAAATTTCCATTACAAGTTTTGTTTTTCTATTATTGTTCTTTATATAAAGACAAATAAGTACGTACAGATACGCTATGCAAGCATACTACATCACTCTTTATTGGTTGATAAATATCCACAATGCATGTATGCAGCCTTTGGGTGGGCTGCATTTAACACCAACCACAAATTTATAGCTAGAGGGGTATTGGATTGATGAAAAGGCGCTCAATCGTCTCCATATCCTTGCCGCTTGTGTGTGCGTCCTTTTTACCACGGTACGTGAACGGCAGGGACACTGTCAGGTTGATAAGTCGCTGCACCGCTGGAAGTAGCTCAGGATGCTCAAATCGAGCTCTGTCTGCTGTCTTCCATCCATCCTCGATTAGGTAGCCTATCTCATGGCTACCTCACGTGTTACATTGTACTCGTTCATGTAGCACTCCACGGAAGTTGCTACATCTTTCTTGCTCTTCCCACTCTGCAAATTAAACAATGCAGCATAAAGTGCATGCTCCAATTATATATATTAGTTAGTCACAAGAACCACTTTGTGAGCAATGATGATTAACAACAATATGCACATCAAAAAATGATATGGAAAGAAACTCTACATTGAATGAAGCTATGTCGTTCAAGAAACGGGCTATCCGCCCGAAGATCATAACAGTGTCTCCCCTCAGTGCCCACTCAAATGCATCTCTGGTTGTTTCATCACCCATGCCCATTAGCATCGCGGTAGCTACTGTTTGAGGTCCGATCGACACCGTAGACACCTTCACGTGTTCTTTAAAAGATGGTTTGCAATTATGATGAAACCATTCGCTTTCCTGGAGATAACTTTCAGACGTCATCTGAAACTGTACAGACAATGCATCAGTACTGGTATATATGAGAACGATTAGATCATTGCTGCCTTGTTGGTGGTTGGTTCATAATTAGTCAGTGCGTACCGCTTCCCTGGTGTAAGCCACACGGTACCTCTCATTTGGTTGCAGTTCATCCTCAAAAACTTCAAAGTTTCGTAACAGCCTTAGGTAGAACTTCCTCAGGTACTCGGGTAACATAGAAACTGCACTATCGTCCCATCTGCAACACACGATATATATCTTGCATCCAAATTAATCTAGCTAGTGAATTGGATACAACAGGTTAGAGGAATAATAAGGTAATGTAATCAGCCAAACTAACTAATACAAACCTTCTTATAGCTTCAGCGAGCTTACGAGACTCATCTAAGGTAGCATGGTCATCAAATGTGTCATCTACCACGGTCATAAGTGCAAAAACCTTGGTAAGCATTGTCCGAGCCCGCGAGAGATCTTGCTCGTAGTATACTGCGTAGCACCAGAAGAAACAACCAACCACGCGATCACGCACGTAGTTTAGTTCCACTTCTTGGTAAATATCCTTCCACCATCTGAAACATTTTGTCCATATATCATCAGCAGGCTAGGCGTGGACTAATTTGTGTTCATGAGTAGAAATTATTTACGTAATTTAAGGAGCTGTGAAGTAAATTGAAGCTCATGATTAATTTTAAGGTCACCCGCATTTATGTTTAAACTTCACTTGTATCCAAAAATTTTATATTAGTTACAGAATAGTGAGTCGTGCATTTGATTAGTTTCACAATTGGGGATGTTGTAAACCAGGGCCTCAAGCTGCCCTTATAACCGTGAACCTCTGCAGCCTATAGAAAGCTAGAGGATATTCTCATGAACTGAAAAAAAAAACTTCATTGTGGAAGTGGAAGACTGGCATGATAAACGGGAAGAAGTAAAAACTTGTCATGTTTTATTTCAACAAGAGATAACTAGAAGTTTAGAACATGCGTACTGGGAAATGGCTTTGAGCTCTTTCAGGTGAAGACGTTGAAGTAGGTTAAAATCCAGCTTTGCAAGCTCTAGTATGGAGGGATTGTATGTTTGCTCTTGAGTGTATTCGGACATATAATCTAGGGCCTCCAATCTCTTCAGTGTCCTTGGCAATGGTAGCTTAAGGGCCCGGGTTACTTGACCAGCTAATGGGGCCCTGAGGCTACTTGCATTGTTAATAATCCCAGTCCCAGATGATGCCTTGCAAATGGAATTGCTTCTTCAAGTTCCACCTCTCCGTGCGTTAAAAGGTGAGCTGCATTGTATAAGCTTAACAAGCCTCTATGATCATTCGTTATTTCTGTACGGAAGCTTCCATCATCGCCTCTGAACTTGCTGATCAATTCGTCTGTAATGAAATTATCGTACAGATTTGTCATGCCAGTATGTGCAATATATATGCAGGCACACATATATACCTACCTGGAGAAACCCAAAGACCATGGGTCCTAAGGAGGCGAAATCGCAGGGCAACTTCATGGAGGCTACTGAATCCTCCACAGCCATGGATGCTGCGTAGTGTGGCATCAATCTGCTCCTGGAAGAGATGATCAATACTCAGATGCTGGAGGGTGTCCACAAGGCTCATCTGGTGCACCGCGTTGCTGTCGCTGCAAGCCTCAAACAGTCCACACACCTCCTTCCTCAATTGATTGACCCTCTCCCTCATGCTTCCCTCCAACATCTACAAGAATTATATATGCAAATTAAAGGCATACGCATATAGTACAGCATAGACACCGGACATGTTAAAACTTAATAAATCGAGCATGAGTGCGTGCCTGCATCGGTTTAGGGACGTAGTCGATGAAGAAGTCACCCCACACTGAGGGGTCAACAGTCCTCGCCTCAGCAGCGGTGGTGTTGCTGGCAGCCATTTGTGGATGTGCCGTAGTACGTCTGAGGAGCTTGATATATATAGCTCCGTTCGGCTTGCTGAAACTTGGCTGAAAGTGGCTGAAAAACACTGTTCTGTCTGAAATGTTGTGAGAGAAAAACACTGTTCCGGCTAAAAAAAAAGTCGAACAAGCCGGATTTAAAGTAAGCCGAACGGGGTAGTCCTACTACTCAGTACTCAATGTCAAGGTGATTACTGAACTTAGTGATCGTCTAATTAATCACGGTCCACGGGGTGGTTCGTCTTGAAAACGTAATGGCATTCACAGATTGAGGGTTTCTTTGTTTGTTTGATTGATTGATGATGATGATCATGCATTCATACACCTTGTCTAAGATAGGAGTACCTTTAATAGGCGTAGTATAGGTTCAATAAAAACGCCATGTATATAAAAGCATGCATGGCAACTAGTGACCAGTAATTTCCACACTAGCTAACTGTCAAATCTGCTGAATGAATTTGGTTGCGCGATGGTGATTAATAAATCACTAAAACGAGCAGAAATACTGTTAGGAGGCGTGACAGGAGGAGAATAACTGTGTTTTTTTTTTGGACGGACGGGACACAACGTTTTCCATTAAGAAAGAATCACATCTAGGTCCTGAGCTATAGCTCAGTGGTGGGTTCCGTGGTTACGAACCCACCGGTCCTGGGTTCAAGTTTTTAGCGACCGGGGTTTATCCCCATTTTTTCCCCTTCCCTTAGGCTCTGGACATTCGCATGGCTGCGTGGGTTTAGTAGAGTTGAGAAACTACACTACCAGTCTAAGCTAAAAAAAACATTTTCTTCTTTTTCACAGGTCTTGGACATTCGCGTGGCACCACAATGTGAGGGTGTGCGTGTGTTGAGTAGAGTTGAGATACTATAACTCCTTCGCGTGGCACCACAATGTGAGGGTGTGCGTGTGTTGAGTAGAGTTGAGATACTATAACTCCTACACTAGGAGTATAGGCTAAAAAAAGAAGAAAGAAGCACATCTAATGATTTTTTATTGGTAATGGAAACATGAGGGGTCAGACGACCCCTAGTGGTATTTCTAAAAGGATTGGACGAGCATATCATATAGCAACATTATGTTTTAGCGAACTGAATGTGAAGAAAAAATAGCAATACGTAGGGCGTGTTTGGTTCAAACCCTGGGGCAAACTTGCTTGGATGAAACTCTACCTGTACCTTTCCTGTGACAAGTTTGGTTGGTGTCCTGGGTACGTGACTGGGCAGGCATCCGCTCGTCGCCTAAGCGGGCAAAATCAAGTCGTCTGGCTCTGCCTTGGATATTGTTGCCTGACATAAAGTGGCTGATAAGCCAGCCACACAAATCACGAGCACAATGGCTTTTCTCTTTTATTTTATTGTTTTGTCCGGCCGGCATTTCTCTCTTTAACCAAAAAATAAATAAATCAAAAGGCCCTTTATTATATCCTTGTGATGTGAAATTATTTATATAGACATATCAATAAAAAAGTACTTATTGCACATATATAAATTCAAAAAAATTAAACACATATAGAGAGTTGTCATTAGAAATAATTAATCTTAATAATTTTACTGATAGACAAAAATCATTTATTTGGTAAACAAACTATTAATAGGGTTCTGTAATCTTATATAGACGATACGAACATGATTTATCTTCTGCGTTAGCATTTCAAGGCATGCACAGGCTTTAAACCAAACACACTTTCTCTGAGTTTGCCTCACTAAGCAAAAATCATCAACTTTCCAGTCAAGTCTCATGCAACATTCTGATTTGTGTGGCTCGTGATCTGAAGCATGCAACAAGAGTAAGTAGATTTGACTCTTGAATGATACTACCTTTGTCCGCTATTCTGATATATAATATATATTTGATGTGGATGAAATTGGTGTGTGTGATCTGTTCCTATTCCTGAATCCTGATCCACAGCTGGCGTATAGTGTATTAGATAGAAGATAACATATCAGGTGCAAACCAACCAATCTATGTAAACTTAAAAACTATCAATCACGACCACCAGATGCTGATTCAATGGATGGAGTGAGAGGTGAGATTTTTTTACGCTTAAGCCCCTCACCCGTCGGCCCTTTTTTTTGTGCTTAGGCATGCTCACTTCATCTATTGGATCAGCATCTAGTGGTTCTGATCGATAGTTTTCAAGTTTACACAGATTAGTTGGTTTGCACATGATATGTTAGCCCACAATGAGGCTAACGACGGAATTGTTCCGGCCCACCACGAGGATCGCGTGACGATCAGTCAATTGACGTGCATGGCGCCGACGCAGATGATGTCAGTAGGGTAACTGTTTTTCTTTTAATTTAAGTACATAAAAAGAGCCACTAGGACAGCATAGGCCAACCAATCCCCAGTAGGATAGCAGTTGGCCAAACCAACCAGTAGGATAGCAATAGCTAGTAGGCCATATATGGCATCAACTGGCCGCCCATGTACCGGACGTGATGCGTCGTCGGCCGCCACCAATAATGCGCCGCTGGTCGATTGGATGTACAAGCCAGCACAAAAATCATACGCTCAGCTCACGCACAGGCGAAAATAACCCATTTTATCCTTAAAATCGGGTGTGATAATCCGACATCGCATCAAAGAGTTATGATTTTTTAAAAGTTCAGTCTTGTCATGCCACTCACGGTGGCGCAATAGAACAGTATTGTCACGCCAGCGGGAGTGGTGTGCCAACGTTTTCCACGTCGAAAACGTCGTCTAACATGACAGATATTGCCACGCCAATGCATGTGACATGACAACATTATTTGGTCGCGCCAGTGGCACTAGCGCAACCAAAACGGTCAAATTTGCAAAAAAAAATTTAGGAGTGATTATTATTAAAATATTGAATAAAAAGGACTAAAAATAATAAAAAATCTCAAAATCTGCCAAAGGCGGTGGCTATATATATTTCCAAGCCCTCGCAGCGCCTAAAAATCATTCAAGGACATCCCAAAAACCTCAGCATAAAGATGTTCAAGAAAATCGCCTTTGAGGCAGATTAGCTTGCCAACCACCTCTAAAATTAACAGGCATTTTCTAAAGGCAGCTGCCAAAACTCATTTTTTATAGACTATTTTTAAAGGCGGATTTTGATAGAGCCGCCTCTACCAAAAAGGGTGATGCCTCTAAAAATGGATGGTGTAGTAGTGGCTACATGTGCAGGCTGCAACATGCTTCTTTTACCGTATTTGTAGTTCAGAAGTTGCAGCAGCAGTGACAATTGATGAGGCTCGTTGCTGCAGCGAACACTTTCCATTGTATCTATAGTATTAGAAAATTTCAATTTCTACAAACAAAATTATAGCATACTCCTGTTAAGTAAAGGAAAAAATTAATAGTAGTATACAACCTGATGAGACATAGATCAATGCCATTTCATTCTTGTACTCTCATTAGATAATCGTTTAATGATTTTGCAAAAAAATAAAAAATGGATAATCGTTTTAGTGATCAAACCAGATCCGCGGCGCGGCAGCCCTGGCCACATCAGCGTTCAGCGGTCCTGGTCGCTGCCACGTCATCGATCCTACCGCGCCCCCATACATGGCGCGGTAACATGATTTCGCGGCGCCATGCGAATAGGCGCGGCCAAAAGTGTTAGTTTTAAAAAAATAAACAATGTCATATTTGAAAATAGTTTCAAAAAAGTGTTAAAACTAAAAAAAAATTCACAATGGGAGGGTGTGCGTGTGTTGAGTAGAGTTGAGATACTATAACTTGTACACTAGGAGTCTAGGCTAAAAAAAGAAAAAAGAAGCACATCTGATGATTTTTTTATTGGTAATGGAAACATGAGGGTTCAGACGACCCCTAGTGGTATTTCTAAAAGGATTGGACGAGCATATCATATATATATATATATATATATATATATATATATATATATATATATATATATATATATATATATATATATATATATCCCCATATGTTATAGTAACCCAGCTATCGTAAATATGTATTGACATTATTGTAAATTAGTATATAAAATTATTGTAAATGAAGGTGGCTATATATATATACACGGTAAGACTTCTGCAGCTAGCCATATAATAAGTTATTCTGTAGCCACATCCATTTATGATAATTTTATATACTAATTTACGATAAAATGAATACATATTTACGATAGTTGTGTTACTATAACACATGATGATATTTACCATAACGTTATAGTAAATCACATAGTAAGGAGTTACTATAATCTCGTGAATTAGCATAGTAATTATCGTAACTCAAAGTGACCACAAAATAAGTTATTTTATAGCCAGCCGTAGAACAGTATATATATATATATATATATATATATATATATATATATATATATATATATATATATATAAGCAACATTCTGTTTTAGCGACTGAATGTGAAGAAAAATTAGCAATATGTAGGGCCTGTTTGGTTCAAACCCTGGGGCAAACTTGCTTGGATGAAACTCTACCTGTACCTTTCCTGTGACAAGTTTGGTTGGTGTCCTGGGTACGTGACTGGGCAGGCATCCGCTCGTCGCCTAAGCGGGCAAAATCAAGTCGTCTGGCTCTGGCTTGGATATTGTTGCCTGACATAAAGTGGCTGATAAGCCAGCCACACAAATCACGAGCACAATGCCTTTTCTCTTTTATTTTATTGTTTTGTCCGGCCGGCATTTCTCTCTTTAACCAAAAAATAAATAAATCAAAAGGCCCTTTATTATATCCTTGTGATGTGAAATTATTTATATAGACATATCAATAAAAAAGTACTTATTGCACATATATGAATTTAAAAAAATTAAACACATATAGAGAGTTGTCATTAGAAATAATTAATCTTAATAATTTTACTGATAGACAAAAATCATTTATTTGGTAAACAAACTATTAATAGGGTTATGTAATCATATATAGACGATACGAACATGATTTATCTTCTGTGTTAGCATTTCCAGGCATGCACAGGCTTTAAACCAAACACACTTTCTCCGAGTTTGCCTCACTAAGCAAAAAGCATCAACTTTCCAGTCAAGTCTCATGCAACATTCTGATTTGTGTGGCTCGTGATCTGAACCATGCAACAAGAGTAAGTAGATTTGACTCTTGAATGATACTACCTTTGTCCGCTATTCTGATATATAATATATATTTGATGTGGATGAAATTGGTGTGCGTGATCTGTTCCTATTCCTGAATCCTGATCCACAGCTGGCGTATAGTGTATTAGATAGAATGAGGCTAACGACGGAATTGTTCCGGCCACCACGAGGATCGCGTGACGATCGATCAATTGACGTGCATGGCGCCGACGCAGATGATGTCAATAGGGTAACTGTTTTTCTTTTAATTTAAGTACATATAAACAGCCACTGTCCCCAGTAGGATAGCAGTTGGCCAATCCAACCAGTAGGATAGCAGTAGCTAGTAGGTCATATATGGCATCAACTGGCCGCCCATGTACCGGACGTGATGCGTCGTCGGCCGCCACCAATAATGCGCCGCTGGTAGATTGGCTATACAAGCCAGCACAAAAATCATACGCTCAGCTCACGCACAGGCGAAAAGAAATATGTACGCTTCTGTTATAATCGATCTACTAGGTAGCGTACACGTACGTTGCTACGGGATAACTAACAATTTATACTAAAAACACACGGATCGTACGATAAGATAATAATACTGTAAAAATGAAATATCAACGTTAAAGTTACAGTTAATCCAAAAAGCAAAGTTTGTGAAAATTAACAGTCACGGAGAGCGCGGCGTCACAGCCTTACAAACTCTACTTTATAGACCTTTCCGTGATGCGCCTAAGATAATGTTTTATATCGGCGGAAATAAATCTCTGATATCCATTTCTTTCGTACGCCAATAAATCCATAATTAAGTTCCGCCGCATCTCCATACTATCATGTACATAGGTTCGATTATATATGTAAATATTAGTGTCAGTCACTTGGGTAATATTGCGTGTCTTGAAAAATCTTTCACAAAACCTTAAAACAAAGTATGTTATACTCATCGTATAAATGTGTGGCTTTAGGTCTATTCCACACAGACATATACTGTAGAATAAGGTATCCACTTGAGTGTCTATGGTAAGATTCACCATCAGCAATATAGAAGAAATAGTTAAATCATATGTATTATTATTGCAAGCGACGGTGATTTGAGTTACCCATCTATGTCATCTGCAATGTTTTTTCCACAGATGAAATTGCATTTGAAGATATCATCGTTCTATCCAGAAATATGTACATTCACTGCGGCAATATACTGCAACCTTCCTATCATCCAAATATGCAATCCATGTTACCAAACTAAACCTCGTAGTTTCTGATTGAGATCAGGCCTAGAGCTATATTGTGATTTTCTCTTATTCTCAAGTCTATTACCACCAAATAATAGTAATAAAATTTATGAATATAGTACCCGGAATGTTTACTTCTGCGGGTAATTTAACCTTGCTGTTAAGGGGCATCGGATAGGGAGAAAACCTTCCACCTGATTCCATCTACAGCCCAAACCTACCCAGTAGATAGTTCAAGGGTTTTACATCATTTTCAAATACGAAGTTACATTGTCCTTATGAAAGTAAAGCACCAAACATCACAAACGGCACCATCATGTATTCACAGCCACGCTTCATCCCTGCAAGACACTCCATATGTGAGTGTTTGACTAGCCTAACTACGTTGGAAACAAATCATATTCTAGAGTGACACGACGATTCACAATTAGACTTGACTTCCAACAACCAGCTTACTAACCGAGACGAATAAAATTATATTCCAATAACTTTCTTTTTTTGCTACTTGCACATTGCAGGAATGTCACTCCACTTGCTCGCAGTATATGGATTTGTATGCACACCAACATGGGATGGCAATGTCCTGAAAATTCTTGTCATGCCCTCCTCCCTCTCAAGCTCCTCCCTAGTGCACATACTCTGTTTCTCCTGCACAATCGACACACGTTGCATCAAACTTCATAGAAATCAGTCACCAACAATGCAAGGAAGTGGATTTCCCTACCCCAAGCGTATGCAAGGCTGTTCTTGTCCACCGTAAGGAGATGGAGCTCTCCTATTACTACTTGTTCCATTAGCAACACCACAACCAAATCTCTCCTTTAAGGTGGAACTAAAACGCACCTATATAATCTCGATGCTGCCAAGGACATCGAGAGGTCACAGGGAGGTCTCCAGTAGGTGAGAAGGCACTCCATGATGGTTCGACCCCCACATGAAGATCTGTGCATGGCAACAAACACAACCATCAAGTGGGTTTTGTTAAAATATGCACGAATAGATGACATCATATGTCTAATATAAATTCATTTGATCCTTGGACAGTTTGGCTGCACAGGTTAGATAAACATGTATTGTGATGTTGTTTGGTTCAGACCCCGGGCAACTTGCCAGGGCCTGTTAGTTGCTTGTGGTTGATCAAGAAATTACCCGGTCTGGCAAACTCTGATTTCGGGCTTTGCTTGGTTGAAGCCCTGCAACCATGCTTGTGTGAATGACAGGGGCAGGTAGTGGTTTGATTGTTGTGCTTCCTGCGAGTCCCAGTAAGGAACAGAAGCATGTCGCACTATTTATATAAGAGAAGTTTTAAAATATATGTTTGACAGTTGTGCAGTTCAGTCATTCTATATTCTATATTAAAGAAAATAATATCAGCATGGCTTGCAGTCTCATGAGTAAGGAGTATAGGACTGATTTATATTTAGAAAAAATCTGGTGCCAGACCATGTGCCAACAAAACTCAGGCAAACATGCCAATCATATGCTAATATTTATTTTTTTCTGCTTCTAGAGCTGTGGTTAGCTACTGACCTACTGTTATAGGCATAATCACTAAACAATGTCTGTTGTTACCTTATTATCACCGGAGCTCCGAATCATTGCCCTTGGTACTGTTTCAAATGTCTCTAGCCCTACTATCAACAAATCGCAGGCACCTACAAATGCAAGCAGAGCTACAGATGTTAAACCAAGAATAACAGAATGTCTCCAGCCCTACTATCAACAAATCGCAGGCACCTACAAATGCAAGCAGAGCTACAGATGTTAAACCAAGAATAACAGAACACATGGATGCAAGCAGAACACCAGACTGATGCAATCATGATTCATGAAAGAGGATGATGAGTCCTAGCTTAATATAAAACAAGGCAGAAACTGTGTTTAGCACATTGTGATTGCCCAAAAAAATAGAAAAACATGCTTGTACCTCAATCAATCTATAATGAACTCGTGGTACTCGGCCCTGCATTCAGAAGAAGAAAAAAATCTAACAAGAACAGTTTGTAGATGATCAGCAAATTGGGTCATATGAAATCATGCTACAACTTATTAACATGACACCTGGCAGCTCTAAAATAATAGCAAATCAGTAATTTTTAGCAATGATTTTTGGTTTAGTACCCAAAAACATACGGCCTGTTCGGGAAGCCGTATCGTATCGTGGATTATTTACTGCTGGCTGGTTTGGTGTGAGAGAAAAACACTGTTCCCGGCTGGAAATTTACGATCGTTTACGAGCAAGCGAACAGGCTGCGCTACACATTTGTCTAGCCTCACAAATCAATAGTAGCAGGGTAGCTGACTACACAAGTGGAAGCAATTGTCAGTTAAGAATGGAATTGATTTTCTTCTATCCATGATGTTAATTATAGCAGGCATGCAGAACTTCTATCTCTCATGTTAATAGTCGCAAATAATTGCTGCACTTCTATCTATCTATTTCCCTTCATTTGCCATTTCTCTAAGATAGTCCACAGCAAAAAATTATACATACCACTGCAAATAATTATACATACCTAGTCCGCAACTTCTCAAGTGAATCTCATGGCCCATGACACAAGAGCTTCAGAAAGGGAGTTCCGAGTTCAGGCCATAGAGATCAGAGTTGTAAACCAGTAGGCTACAGTAAAGCTTGTGAACACGATGTCAGACGAAGATGTTAAGAATCAAATCAGTACATTGAAGCAAAATCAAAGCGGTTCACTGAAATGAATCCATATCATCGAGGTGGTCGGCGTGCAACCCGAGGAAGGAGTCCTCGCTCGCCTCCATGGCTGCTGGTTGATTTGAAGAAGCGAAGTTGAGATCGCCTCGCTGATGCGTGCTGCCGGCCTGCCACCCTCTGTGGCTCCGCCCGACGCGACGCCCCTGCCGGCGGCCAAGCGTCCCTGCTGCTGCTGCACTCCCGACCTGGCTGGGTGCTGCTGGTCCAATTGGTGTCGCCCTGCCCAGTGCCGCGGTGCTGGCGGCGTCGATGGTCCGCGGACTGCAGGGCGAGGACGAGGGCTGAAAAAGATCTGATGGTCCGCTGATCCGAAGTTGGAGAAGCCATTGCTACCAGGTTGCAAAGCTGTCGTATCCAAGACCATGGCTGCCAGTTTAGAAAGGATATTTCAAATTATGTCTTCTTGATATGAAGCTCTATGTACTATTAGCCAATATAAGCACTGAAATATTGTTTTAGCTGCCCCTGTTAGCAACCAAGCAATGATGACTGTTCGTGTGACAATCGTGCATTTCGCTTGCCAAGTAGTCAACACACCCATTTTAACTGAATGGAAAAGCTCATGCCTTTCCACTGAAAAATAAATAAATATTTCCTCAATGGTGCAGAGATTCTTAATTTCTAAATTTTAATCTGAAAATATGCCTTAGAACAGAACTCATGGATGGCTAACAATTAACTATCTTAACCGTTAGTTAACTGTTCGCTCCTAATTCTACATTTCACATGGAAACATTTGGTTTTCTGTGAACGGGGCTATATGGCACATGTAGCATTAACCAATATTGAATTAACCAAATCAGCATGTTGCTTTTTAGTAGAAAACATGAGGCAAATAAAGGCTTGGAATGAAAGAGCACACTAACCTGTTTATCAGAGTATTAGTATGTGACTCACCTATATTTGCAATATTCTCAAATGTGTGCCAAACAGTGTCTTGTGGCTGTTGAGGTTTTTAGATGAAGGCCAATTCCTGACACCTATGAGGTGAAACTAATATGAGTTAGAGAGCTATTATCCATTTTCATGTGCTCTGTATTCAAATGAACTGAGCTTGTATTTCAGATAAAACTTTAGGTAGTTTATTACTACTTGCAAGTGATAGCAATTCTGCTAATTCAACAAAACTGACATCTACTGTGATGCAAGTGATACCAAGTTAGCCAATTTGTCATGGTTGCTGGTCCAACTCTGAAGGAGACATCTAAGAATCCCTATCTGGGTATCTCAAATCAGATCCATCCAACCCTAAATCCACAACGCTACGATTAATATAAAAAACATTATATTTAGTTTGCAATCGGGAATCCGATCATGTATTCTGAATAAAAGGCGTTCGGTTTGCAATTGAGAATCCAACAAGTATATATTACCTAGAAGCTTGTTGCTCCCTTAACCGAGACAAAAGTGAAAGAATTTCTTCTTCTCCTATAAAAGAAAAACCATGGAACAACCAAATCATAAGGCGAGAAAAGAAACCGAGATGCCAAGAACTTGGGACTTGGGAGAACATAATCGTTTACTGTATGGCTGTGTGCCTGTGTCTAATCCGCTCGAAGAATAACAGAGAGGAAGTCGGTAGCCTGACAAATCGGCGGCCTGACCACGGTTGTAGGGTTCGGTGGAGGGCACCAGCCACCGGCGGACGGAGGGCCGGGAGCGGGGATGTAGAGGCGCTCTCCGCACCGGAGCCGGAGGATGCCCGCCGGGGGAGGCCGGGAGCTGTGGGTGTCGAAGCGCTCTCCGCGGCGGCATCGCGGGTTGTAGGGTCGAGATGGCGACTAGAGGGGGGCGAATAGTCGTTACTAAAACTTAATCGCGTCGGCTAACCGAAACAAGTGCAGAATTAAAACTATCGGTCTAGCCAAGACTACACCCATCTATCTATATTCTCTAGCACCTTGTAAAGATCCTAATTAAGCAACAAAGATGTCAGACTAACTAGAGCTCACCTAACCAATTCTAGGAGTAAGGTCACACAAACCTATGCCAGTAGTATTTCAAGCAATGAGGGAGCTCCTACACATGGTAGTAAGCAAAAGCACAAAGCCAACTAAGCTCACTAGCAATGCTCAATAACAAGGCAACCAATGCCAAATTAGAGAGCGCAAATACTTAGCTACACAAACTAAGCAAAGTGACTAACAAGGTTACACAAACCAAATTAGCCACGCAAGGGAGTTACCTCTATGCTACACAAGCAAGAAGGTAACTAGTGAGCTATACAAGCTAACTAATCATAAGAGCAACTACACAAGCATAATGTATATAAAAGTAATCACAAGCTTGTGTAAGGGGATTGCAAACCAACGGGAAGAACAAGGTTGACGTGGTGATTTTCTCCCGAGGTTCATGTGCTTGCCAACACGCTACGTCCCCATTGTGTCGACCGCTCACTTGGTGGTTTGACGGCTAATTGGCATCACCCGCCAAGCCCGCACGTCGGGCACCGCAAGAACCTACCCCGAAAGTGAGGGTAGCTCAATGACACGCTCAACTAGAGTTGCTCTTCGCGGCTCCCACGGGGCGAGCATAAGCTTCTTGCGGGCTTCGACGGAGACCACCACCAAGCCGTCTAGGAGGTGGAAACCTCCAAGAGTAAAAAGCACCACCAGCTTGCAACTCGATCACCTAATGCCACTCGATGCAATCTCACAATCCAACGCACTAGAATCACACTCACTCGCAATCGATTCGCATTCTTGCAAGCACAAGTGAGTTAGAGGGCATCCAAGCACTCCTACACAAGCCACATAGGCGTGAGGGTGCTCAGCGACCAGCCCAAGGCCGGCCACACACTCCTTTTATAGCCCCAAGGGCTAAAATAGCCGTTACCCCTTCACTGGGCAAAGCGCATACTGACCGGACACGTAGGTCATAACGATCGGACGCTGAAACCCAGCGTCCGGTCACTTACAGAGAGGTTCCAGCGATGTTTTTCAGCGATCGGACGCATCCGGTCATCACTTACCGAACTCTCCCAGCGTCTGGTCGCTTCTAGAGACGCTAAAAACAATGATCGGACGTTGTGACCGGACTCGCAGGTGCTGACCGGACGTTGGACCCCAGCGTCCGGTCGTTTTTCGCGCCAGCATCCGGTCACAGACCTTTCAGCATTAAAACGGCTATAACTCTTAGCTCCAAACTCCGATTTCGATGATCTTGAACATTTTGGAAAGCTTACTCAGAGGGCTACACATCCCACATGCATATTTGATCCAAATCACATTGGATCAAAACAGTATTCCAATCCAAGGACCATTCTATAGTTTGGAGTACACCGAAAAACCTTTTTCTCTTCTCTAAGTTGATTCACAACAACTCTAACTTCTTCTCCTTTGCAAATGTGCCAACACCACCATGTGTATGTATGTTAGCTTTCCACAAACATTTTCCAAAGGATTAGTCACTCAACTTGCCACGCCACTCGATCCTAGCGATGATGGAAAGTTAGATCACTCAAGTGGCACTAGATGACCGATATGCAAACAAGTTTGCCCCTCTTGATAGTACGGCCATCTATCCTAAACCCGGTCATCAACTTCTGTACACACCTATGACCAGTGAAATGAAATGCCCTAGGTTATACCTTTGCCTTGCGTATTCCATTCCATCTCCTCCAATGTCGATGCAACACATGCACCAACATGATCAACAATGATATGATCCACTTCATATCATCACGTGATCATATTGATTCATCGATCTTGAGTTCACTTGCTTTTTACCGTTGCCTTCATCCATCGGCGCCAAGTCTTACTCCAGCTTCACCGCCACACGGTCCATCGCTCCAAAGCCTCCGACTTGTCCTTCACGCTTGCAACCGGTCCATCAAGCCAAGTCTTGTCTTGATCTTCTCCACCTTGATCACATGACTCAATATCATGTCTCATGTGCAATAAGCTCCTTCATCATCACATGTGTGAGCTTTGCAACATCTCCAAACCATTTTCACCTTCACGGCATTTGTTGCTCACACACATATACTTGTGGACTAATTACATGTGTATCTCACATAAACACAATTAGTCCTCCTAGGGTTGTCACTCAATTACCAAAACCACACAAGGACCTTTCAATCTCCCCCTTTTTGGTAATTGATGACAACTCTACAAAGATATAGATATTAAGCTCTTTTGGATTCATGTTGCTTGCCCAAGCAATTTTACCATGTGTAAATGATTTTGGACAAGTACCACAAACCCAAAATGGTAGTATTAGCTCCCCCTACATATGTGCTAGAGTGTTTGTTTTGAAGCTCACACATATGCATAGATTGAAATTATGGGAGACTAATTACTACTAAATGATGCTAAGGTGTATAAAGTAAACCTTTGAAGCGTGATATCAATCGGAGTTGCACTTTTAAGTTCATCCTTAGCACCATGGTTAGCTAGATATCACTTGGAAATAAAATCACTAGACACCTCATGAGATCAACATTAAAACCAAGGTACTAGCATTGCTTGAAAAGCATACCAAGTGTCTAGCTATCATCCTATGCATACTAGTTTTCATTTCATCAATCAAATTCTACAACTAGCATACCTCACACAAGCATACATATTGAATTTAAGAACTTATGCAATACAAGCAAGCACATGAATATGCACATATCAAATGCAATCAAACAAAGTTCATGAGCTTGCTCCCCCTATTTGTGTGCTTCTCTTGTCCAAGAATTTTGATCCATCTCTTTTCTTCAATGTTGCTCCCTCTTTGTCCATGTCCATGTCCAACCTCTACTTCTTTGTTTCAATCTCTCCCAAAGCTTTCATATCTTATCTCTCCCCCTTGTACAATCTCAATCTTAAAACTTTCATATCTTTGTACAATCTCTCCCCCTTTGTCATCAATTTCTATAAAAGGTGTGCTTCTCATTGATGCAAAGGTATGCATTTGGGGTAGATGGTTGAGACTTGAATCTTGCATTTTTTATGGATATCACTTAATTGTTGGAATGACACCACTTATAGATACCACTTGTAACTTGTACCACTTGTATCTTGTGTAGGGCTTCTTGAGATACCACACATAGGATCTTTGATCTTGATATCAATTTGTGTGACACCTCCCCCTATGTGATAGCATGGGTCATCCATTTGATACACTTGAGCTCTTGTGGGTAAGGGATGCATTCTTCATTTGATGATCACTTGTGGAACCATCGTCTTGCATGATTGATGCCATGTGTAGATGTGATACCACTTGAAAGAATCTTCTAGTATGGAACCACTTGTTGGATTTATCAATAAAAACCATTTCTTGAACATTTGCTATCTTCATGAGTACCACTTATGGGATATCACTTGTGAGTTGATCTAGACATCACTTGTAGATTCTTGATGAAATACTTGAGTCTAGATACCACTTGTAACAAACAAACTAGATATCCATTTGCATTGTTGTCTTGTGCTTGTACTCTTATCACTATCATGAGCTTCCATTGTTGACTTGAACTAAATTGATTTTCTTAAGCTTCCAAGTCCGGTTTGAACCAATGACAAGCTTCTTCACACCTCTTGCAAGGGTTATCTTGTCAATGTTGTACTTGTCACTTGTTAGCAATCCAAATTAAGTCAAGTAATTGGTTTTACTAGCTCATGAACAAATTCATATACTAACCACTAGATCAATTTATCATTCAAGCAATAGTGGTAGGCTATGAATTTAAACATTTCATTTATTATGCATGATCCTATGAAGTATGTACTATATTCACTAACCGCATACTAGTAAAGGATGAAATGATCATGCACATTACAATGATACCTTTGCTATGTTGGTGTAGAGGATAGTCACATAGATTCCAATTCATTACTCCAATAGCAATGTGAAGTCCAATTATAAGCTTGGTGAAGACCAATAGACACCATTTTGAATTTCACTCTTCACCCATATGAAATGAATACCACTTATGATCAAGTGCACTTTCTTGTTGTGGTTGGCTTGCTTCTTCTTTTCATCTTTACTTACGTGAGAGCATCAATTTGAGAATACTACTTGAAATATCATTACTAGCTCTCTTTTGGGTGTTGCTTGCTTTTCTTGATCAACCCTTTTGATTGCTTCAACTAAGCATCTCAAATGTCCTTGGATCACCACTTTCATGTTAGCCTTCCAAGTACCACACTTGGTTCATCTACACATAGGCGGCAAGCCCCTACACTAGGGAGAAGTGACCTATCTCTAAGAACCATTCTTGACACTCACTTGAAATAACTTGATTGATTGATCCAAGTGATGGACTTAACTTGTTGTGTAACCTTGATTCCTTCTTTAAGTCATTTTCTTTCTACTTGTTTAAGTCATTTTTTCTACCAAATGATCTCCAATCATCACTTGAACTTAAACTTCATCTTCAACTTAAGTTTGATCTTGATTTTCATCTTGAGTACCAAAAGTGTGCAAAGTACACTCCACAATCAAATAGCCTTGTACTCATATCTTGTCATGCTTTTAGATCATCTCAAAACCAACTTAGATACCTCAATTACTCTTAAACATGTTTTCAATTTGAGGACCTTTCAATCAAAGTGACTCTAGATCAATCCAACATTTGTCACTTTTCTGGCAGATTTTGTACCCTTCAAAGAAATAAGCATATCTCCCAAAGTAAAAATCTAAATACCACTAAATTTGGTGGAGATGTGCTTCACTTAGTTATCTAGCAGAGGAAAAAAATTTAGCTTCATTTGACTTCTAGATTGCTATCAGATTTCAATTATTCCACCACTGCTACATGCTGAAAACTGCTGCATTATAGCTGACAAGTTTCACTCCAAAACTGAGGCATCTCTTATCCAATTCTCATGAAATTTCTACATCATCTCATAACATAAGTCTAAAGCATGTACACCAATTTTCATGCCAATCCAATAAGTTTTGATCACTCAAACATGGCTAAGATCACAGCTAGCTCAGATTTTTAATATATGACAGATTTCAATCACTTGAGCTATACTTCATCAAGTATGAATTAAACTTGAAGCCAACTTGTTTGAATACTTTCACAAGACATAAATCCATTCAATCCACTTACTAAATGTCATCTCATGAATTTATCCAACACAAATCAATCCAAACTCAATTATCCATTCAATCAACTTATAGCAAGCAACATTGCATATTTATCCAATTCAATCAACTCATATGCACCCAAATGAAATGATCAACAAGAGATATACCTTGGTTACCTCATGATCATCCAATTAGAAAGCTTCAACTCAAATATTTTTGCAAGCCATCAAATATTCCAATAAATCACCCCAACTTGAATATGACACTTGTATGTTGATAGCACTTGGACTTCACTCAATTTTCACTTGGCATTGGGTTTGGATGTGCACTAGGCTTCATATCTTGACTCAACATATGATGATCAATATAAAATCAATTAAATCAAGTCTCCAATGCCAATGGTACCTACAATCAATCATCCACTTTTTGATGGTACCCAAACAACTTTGGGTCCTCTCAAGTTAGGAGCAACATACTTAGGCATAGCCTTAGTATGAGTAGCAGAATGTTTTGCAATAACAACTATAGAGGTACCATTACCACCCTTTCTAAGCATAGAATCATCATTAATTAAAATAGGCTTAGGGGTGTTACCTAGGGGACATGAATGTTCCATGTGTCCCCTTTTCCGGCATGAGTAGTACTTTCTCTTTGATTAAGCCTTCTCTTCCTTGCTCATGTGGTGCTTCTCATTGCCTTGCCTCTCATGGATTGCTTGAGCCTTCTTCTCAAGCTTGGTAGGACACTTAGAGGCAAAGTGTCCCATACTTCCACACTTGAAGCACTTGATGTGAGCATAATCTTTCTTCTCATCTTCATTCTTGCTCATCATCTTGGCATCTTGAGTTTGCATTGGATGCCTTGTCTTTTCACCCCTTCTTGTTTTCTTTTTCTTTATCATCAAATCACCACCATCTTCATGGTTGATCTTGATTTTCTCTTGGGGTGTCTTCTCTTGCTCAACTTGTGGCTTTGGTTGAGACTCTTCTAGTTGCTGCACCAATTGCTTGGTTGGACACATTGAGGTAAGGTGACCCCAAGTGTGGCACTTGAAGCACTTCACATGCTTGAGCCTCTCTTATTCTTTTATCTTTTTGAGCATCTCAATGTTAGGGCAACCATTTGCAAGGTGTCCCGCTTCATGACACCGGTAGCACATGGTATGAGAGAGCTTTCTTTGTTGTAGCTTCTTCATCTTTGTTTCTCTCTTTCTTTCGTCCTTTGTCATCTTCTTCTTGAAGCCAAGGCCACACTTGTCACCATAGTTTCTTTGAGTCTTCAACATGTGCTCAAAGGTGACTTTTGAGTTGTAGCACCTCTCTAACTTGTTGCTCAATTTCTTCACTTTATTTTTGAGCTCATTGTTCTCCTTTAAAAGGTTAGTCTCACAAGACATAGAAGTAGAACAAGCATCTATTTGTGAAGAACATGGCATTTCTAATAAATCATCACAAGAGGTGGATACATGCTTCTTGCCTACATCATAAGGATTAGCAACAATATATGATTGATCAATTGACCCATGTGATGAGCTCTCACTAGTTTTAGTTTTTCCATTGGAAATCTCCTTAGTGAGAGAAGCATGGTCTTGTACCAAGTTATAATGAGCAACACTAAGTTCCTCATGAGCCAATTTTAGCTCCTCATGTGAACAAGTAGTAAGATAAAGTAGATGCTTTTGTTGCTCACATGTGTTCTTTAGAAAAAAGTTTTCATTTTTCAATTTCTCGGTTTGAGCCATCTCTTTTTCTAAAACTTTGATCATGCAACCATATCTATCTAGAAGCTCCTCATATGAATCAAGATCAATCACATTTGTATTAGATACCTTAGTGTCACCTTGTGACATGAAGCAATGTGATGTAGTTGGAGAGCTTGAAGAAACATCACTCTCATACCCCGAGCATGATCCATCATTATCACCATCAAGTGTCCATGGAGTAGCATCATCATTGGCATCACTTGTGGCATCATCATCAATCTTGTCAAGTGATCTTGTGATATGATCATTATCATCATCACTTGACCATGAGGTGGAGCAATCTTCCACAATCACCGAATTGTGGTCATGCTCAACACACTCATGCGCCTCCTTCTTGGGCTCATCATCATCATCGGAGATCGCCCCATATTTCTCATTGAGATAACTCTAAATCTCATGGGTGGTCTTCATGTCAATAATCTCTCCAAAGATGTTATCATGCAAGGATCTATACATGATGTTAGTAGCTTGGATGTCGAGATCTAGGCATTTCTCTTGTGCTTGAGTTAGATTATCTTCATCCAACACATGGGAAAAGCCTACATCTACCATCCACCACATTTGAGGGCAAATAAACTTAAAATTGCATATCATCCAATTTTTCCATTGTGTAAAGTGTGTGCCATAAAAAATGTGTGGACAATCAACATCTAGCCCATAAGCCGCTATCCTCTCAGGTCAGTGAAGACCACAAATGAGAGACCTAGCTCTGATACCACTTGTAGGGTCGAGATGGCGACTAGAGGGGGGTGAATAGTCATTACTAAAACTTAATCGTGTCGGCTAACCGAAACAAGTGCGGAACTAAAACTATCGGTCTAGCCAAGACTACACCCCTCTATCTATGTTCTCTAGCACCTTGCAAAGATCCTAATTAAGCAACAAAGGTGCCGGGCTAACTAGAGCTCACCTAACCAATTCTAGGAGCAAGGTCACACAAACCTATGCCACTAGTATTTCAAGCAATGAGGGAGCTCCTACACATGCTAGTAAGCAAAAGCACAAAGCCAACTAAGCTCACTAGCAATGCTCAATAACAAGGCAATCAATGCCAAATTAGAGAGCGCAAATACTTAGCTACACAAACTAAGCAAAGTGACTAACAAGGTTATACAAACCAAATTAGCCACGCAAGGAAGCTACTTCTATGCTACACAAGCAAGAAGGTAACTAGTGAGCTACACAAGCTAACTAATCACAAGAGCAACTACACAAGCACAATGTATATAAAAGTAAATCACAAGCTTGTGTAAGGGGATTGCAAACCAACAGGAAGAACAAGGTTGACACGGTGATTTTCTCCCAAGGTTCACGTGCTTGCCAACACGCTACGTCCTCGTTGTGTCGATCGCTCACTTGGTGGTTCGACGACTAATTGGCATCACCCGCCAAGCCCGCACGTCGGGCACCGCAAGAACCTACCCCGGAAGTAAGGGTAGCTCAATGACACACTCAACTAGAGTTGCTCTTCGCGGCTCACACGGGGCGAGCACAATGCTCTTCTTCGGAGCACCGCACAAGCTTCTTGCGGGCTTCGACGAAGACCACCACCAAGCCATCTAGGAGGTGGAAACCTCCAAGAGTAACAAGCACCACCGGCTTGCAACTCGATCACCTAGTGCCACTCGATGCAATCTCACAATGCAACGCACTGGAATCACACTCACTCGCAATCGATTCACACTCTTGCAAGCACAAGTGAGTTAGAGGGCATCCAAGCACTCCTACATAAGCCACATAGGCATGAGGGTGTTCAGCGACCAGCCCAAGGCCACCCACACACTCCTTTTATAGCCTCAAGGGCTAAAATAGCAGTTACCCCTTCACTGGGCAAACCGTGTACTGACCGGATGCGTAGGTCATAACGACTGAACGCTGAAACCCAATGTCCAGTCACTTATAGAGAGGTTCCAGCGACGTTTTTCAGCGACCGGACGCGTCCGGTCATCATTGACCAGACTCTCCCAGTGTCCGGTCGCTTCTGGACACGCTAAAAACACTGATCGGACGTTACGACCGGACTCGCAAGTGCTGACCGGACGCTAGACCCCAGCGTCCGGTCGTTTTTCACGCCAGCGTCCAGTCAGAGACCTTTCAGCGTTAAAACGGCTATACTGCTTAGCTCCGAACTCCGATTTCGATGATCTTGGACATTTTGGAAAGCTTACTCAGAGGGCTACACATCCCACATGCATACTTGACCAAATCACAATGGATCAAAACAGTATTCCAATCCAAGGACCATCCTATAGTTCAGAGTACACCGAAAAACCTTTTTTCTCTTCTCTAAGTTGATTCACAACAACTCTAACTTCTTCTCCTTTGGAAATGTGCCAACACAACCAAGTGTACACCACCATGTGTATGTGTGTTAGCTTTTCACAAATATTTTCCTAGCGATGATGCAAAGTTAGATCACTCGAGTGGCACTAGATGATCGATATGCAAACAAGTTTGCCCCTCTTGATAGTACGGCCATCTATCATAAATCCAGTCATCAACTTCTCTACACACCTATGACCGGTGAAATGAAATGCCCTAGGTTATACCTTTGCCTTGCGCATTCCATTCCATCTCCTCCAATGTCGATGCAACACATGCACCAACATGATCAACAATGATATGATCCACTTTGAAAGTGCATTTGCCCCCTATGTGGGTTTTGGTGTATTGATGACATCCAAATTAGGGACTAATGTGATCTTAATGAGATATGTCGTAGCTATTAGTGCCGTGAAAGAATCAAAGAGTTGATAAAGGTGAAATGGTATCCCTCAATCTTTGAAGTTGTAAAGGTGGACGAACTCAAACCTCTCTCCAAAGGTTTTATTTTTGCTTTTGAGTTTAGGATCCGCCGCACTATAAAGAGGGATGCAATTTTAGTTGGTCTGAGGAAGATAGAGTGCTCAAGCATAATAATTAAATCAAAAGAGAGACACTCTAGCACTTCACGAGCATATAGAATAATTTTCTGTGACTATCGGTGTAGGAAGTCCCAACGTAAGCCGGAACTCCCGATAGTCGGAAGTCACGACTCTTGCCGGAAGTTCTGACTCCCAGTCACTTTGCCTGCGTGGTGACTGTGGACGTCAGAAGTCCCGATGTGAGTCGGAACCCCCGACAGTCAGAAGTCCCGACCCAAGCTAGGAGTCCCGGCATCGGTGGTTCTGCTGGTCTACTGTCTGTGCACGTTGAAACTCCCGACGTACGTCGGAAGTTCTGACCGTCGAAACTCCCGACCCATGTCGGGAGTCCCGATACCTGTTGTGGGTTGGCTGGATGTTTAACTGCGCACGTCGGAAGTCCCGACGTTCGTCGGAAGTTCCGATCGTCGGAAGTCCCGATGTTTGCTGGAAGTTCTGACACTGACCTACACGCGCGGACTTTCGGCCCTTTGTGAATAGTGTTTCCTGTTAACGTCGGAAGTCCCGAGATCTGCGTCGGAACTTCCGACGTAGATCTGAACGGTTAGATTTTCACTTGGAGTATAAATACCCCTCTCTTCACTTCTAACCGTTACGGACTCATAAACAGCTAACCCACTTCGTGCTCAACAGCTCCCAAGCAACTAAAGCACCCCTCTCCTTCCCCCTTTGCTCTAATCTTCGATTCCCTTAGGGTTTTGAGTGAAAGGAGAGTGGATTAAGTGAGAGCATCACTTTGGAAAGCTTGAGCACTTGATTTCTTTGTCAAGCCGATTGATTTTGCGTCTATTACTCTTGGGGCTTTGCCCCTAGCCGGCTAGGCGTTGCCCAAGAGCTTCCATCTTGTGGAAGAGCCTTGGGAAATTTGTATCACCCTTTGATTTCTTAGTGGAAAGCTCAAGTGACCTTTGTGGCCGCTTTGAGAGAGGCAAGGAGGTGGAATAGACTCCGACCTTGGTGGTCACCTCAACAATGAGGACGTAGGAGCTCCTTTGTGGGGTTGCCAAACCTTGGGATAAATCCTTGTGTCTCACGTGCTTGTTGTTGGTGTTGTTGTGATTGCTTGAGATTACTTGTATGTGTTTGTCTCTTTGTCTCCCAAATCTCCATTTTAGGGTTTGGACTCGATCTATGGTTTGTAGGCATTACAGCGTCAAGGGAGTGACCCAACATCTTCACCAAACCACTAGGAAGTGAGGTTATAGGATTATTTATCCACAAAGTTAAATTTGGCACTGCTTTTGTAGCTCACGTAGGTGTCGGAACTGCTGACGTTTGCGCCGGAACTTCTGACAACGTCGGGAGTTCCGACCCAAACATCGAGACTTCCGACACTGACTAACAGATTTGAACTTAGCATTTGTAGTAAATTTTTAGATACACCTATTCACCCCCCTCTAGGCATTGTTAGATTCTTTCAATTGATATCAGAGCAAGGTCTTCTCTTTGCGCTTCACCGCGTGAGAAGAAACAATGTCGGAGTCCGACAAGATGCAAGCCGTTGTCATCGAAATGGCCAAGAAAATAGCTGAAGAGTTGATGAGTGCTCAAGCCAAGCTCTTTCAAGATGAAATAAAAAAGATGCAAGATGAGATGAGCAAATTGAAGGAAGAATTGAGCAAGAAGGTTGATGATGCAATAAGTGGCAAGAATGATACTAGTGACAAGAATGAAGCAAACAAAGATGCCGCTAGTGATATTGGAGCCGGTGAGCATGCTCATGGAAAAGGAATATATTCAAACATGAGTTTTGACTATGGACAACTCATGAAAGGTTCAACACTACATACTTCGTCCGTCAACATTGGCAAGCCACCTCACTTTGATGGAACAAGTTACACCGATTGGTCATACAAGATGAAGATGCATCTCATTGCCGCAAGACTTTAGGAGGTTGTGGATGTTGGTGTGATGATTCCTACCGATGAAGATAGAGAGATAACTCTAGAAGAAGTGCACAACCTCCATCAAAATACACAAGCCATAGCATTGCTTGTGTCAAGCCTAGCTCCGGATGAGTTTAGAAAAGTGAATGGAATGGAAAGTGCAAAACAAATTTGGGATACTTTGAAAGTATCATTTGAAGGAGATAAAAGTGTGAGAAAAGGCAACATAGAGTTACTTCATGGTGAATTGGAAAGATTTGTTTTCTTGCAAAATAAAACAACACAATCCATGTTTGATAGGCTCATGGCATTAGTCAACCGCATAAGAGCTCTTGGAAGCACCGAATGGGATGACAACAAGGTTGCAAGAAAGATGTTGAGAACTTATAGAGTCAAGAACAACATGCTAGCGTCCGTGATCATGGAAAGGTCCGGTTATAATGAGATGACACCTCAAGAAGTTCTTTCAAAGCTCAAGCATCATGAGTGTCTAGATGAAGATGCAATCAATGCTCACAATCAAAATCCTAATGCAATGGGATTCAACAAGAGTGCAGCCCTTAAAGCAATTCAACAACATAAAGGTCAAGGTTTAAGTCAAGAAAAGAAGAAGAAAGTGAAGGATGATTCCTCAAGTGGAGAAAAAGATTCCGATGAGGAGGTTGCATTTGTGATTAGAAATTTTAGAAAGTTTATGAAGAAGAAAAGCAACCGCAAGACCTATGGTGATGGTAAGAGAAGGTTCAAAAAGAGATTTTGCTATGGATGTGGTCAAACCGGTCACTTCATAGCCGATTGTCCTCATGAAAAAAAGAAGCACAAGCATGACAAGGATGAAGACAAAAAGAACAAAGGCAAGAAGAGAGGTGAAGCTCATCTTGGGGAAGAATGGGAGTCAAGTGATAGTAACTCAAGTGATGATGAGAAGAAGAAGGGAGCCGTAAACATCGCCATGCACCACTCTTCTTCACCGACCATGATCTTCCCCGACTCAACTTCACCACCAAAACTCTTCTCCAACCTATCTTCACCACCGAGGCTCTTCTCCAACCTCATCGACAACAACTACTACACCCCAACTTGTCTCATGGCAAAATGGGAGAAGGTACATACTACACCCGTTTCCTCTAGTGATAAGTATGATAGTTGTGATGATAACATAGAAGAAATTGAATCAACCATGATAAAGAAATTTGGTAAAAAGACCTTCACTAAAAATAAAGTGCTAATGAAGAAATTAGAGAAGAGGGATAGATGCTTAGAGTTGCAAGGAGATATAATTACTCAAGAGAGAGAGAAAAACCTTGCACTTGAAGCATCTATTGCTGAGGAAAAGATGAAGGTTGAGAAGTTAACCGTTGAATTGTCTTTAGCCAATGACTCAATTGGAAAATTGACTAAGGAACATTCCTCAGTTAATGATCAAGTAGCTAGCCTCAAGAATAAGAAGAGTATAGCTCAAGAAAGCCTCACAAGCTTGGAAGAAAAATATCAAAATCTTGATCTAAACTATAGTACTCTTTGGGCTAGTACTTCAACTTCTCCTAAGGCAACCGAAGACTCTAATGTCTCCACTAGTGATGGTTGTAAAAGATGCTATAAAATTGATGTGAATGCATATACAACTAACCTTGTTGAGTTAGAGAAGAAAGACAAGGAAATTCATAGGTTGAAGATGATATTGAAGAATGGGTGCAAGTGTCAAGAGCAATCCAACAAGACTATATACAAGTCATCAAGGCACCCATCAATCAAGGAAGGCATTGGCTACAATAGGTATGATGGAAAGGCCAATGGAAGGAACATGATCAATGGTGTGCCTTGTGTGAAGTTCAACAAGGGCGTTGCTCTTGATGAGCTAATATGCAAGTCCAACAACAAGGTCTACATTCCAAAGATCCAACCTACAAGTAACAAGACAATCAAGACGAAGCAATCCGATGTCCCAAAGCCACAAGCACCACTTCCATGGTGCTATGCTAGTGACTGTATGTGTTGTTGGGGCAAGGATGGTAAGATTGTGGTTAAGTATGTTGGTGCCCAAAAGAGAAAGGAAATTATGAGGAGTGTTTGGGTGCCCAAGATTTATGTGACTAACCCCCTAGGACCCAAATCTTTTTGGGTACCTAAAACAAAAGCTTAATTTGTCTTTGTAGGAATATTCCTTCGGTGCAACAAGTCAGGTGTTGGATAGTGGATGCACCAATCATATGACTAGAGAGAAGGACATGTTCACATCATTCCAACCAAGTCATGATCAAAGTGGAAATATTGTGTTTGGTGACAATGGAAAAGGTGAAGTCCTCGGTTTGGGTAAAATTGCTATATCAAATGATAATTCCATTTCAAATGTTTTACTTGTGAATTCGTTGAAATACAATTTGTTGTCCGTCTCACTACTTTGTGAAATGGGTTACAATTGTCTCTTTACGAATAAGGGTATGGAAGTCTATATAAGGGAGGATTCCTCTATTGCATTTACGAGTCATTTAAAAGGGAAACTCTATCTGGTTGATTTCACATCAAATAGAGTAAATCTCAAGACTTGTTTAATGGCAAAATCTAGCATGGGTTGGTTATGGCATCACCGACTTGCCCATGTTGGGATGAGGAACTTGGCCAAACTTCAAAAAGGCGAACACATCCTTGGACTAACAAATGTTTCTTTTGAGAAAGATAGGATTTGTAGCGCATGCCAAGCGGAAAAACAAGTTGGAGCTAAACATCCGTCAAGAATGTTGTGACAACCGAAAGGCCATTGGAGTTGCTTCACATGAACATATTTGGACCCGTCGCTTATATAAGCATTGGTGGTAACAAATATGGTTTCGTAATTATTGATGATTATTCTCGTTTCACTTGGGTATTCTTTTTGCGTGAAAAGAGTGAAGTCCAAGGTATCTTTAAGAAGTTTGCAAGAAGAGCCCAAAATGAGTTTGAAGTCAAAATCAAGAGAGTTAGAAGTGACAACCGGACGGAGTTCAAGAACACCAACAATGAAGAGTTTCTTGATGAAGAAGGAATCAAGCATGAGTTTTTGGTTCCATACACTCCACAACAAAATGGTGTTGTAGAGAGGAAGAACCGAACGCTCATAGAAGCTGCAAGAGCAATGTTGGATGAGTACAAGACTCCAACCAACTATTGGGCGGAAGCGGTCAACACGGCATGTCATGCTATCAACCGTTTATATCTTCACAAGAAAAGAGAAAAGACCGCCTACGAGCTTCTAACCGGTAAAAAGCCTAAGGTGCACTATTTTAGAGTTTTTGGACCCAAGTGTTTCATACTTAACAAGAAATCCAAAAGCTCTAAGTTTGCACCAAAGGTTGATGAAGGTTTCATGCATGGTTATGGTACTAACGAACATGGATATCGTGTTTTCAATAAAACCACCGGTTTGATTGAAATCGCGGTAGACGTGACTTTTGATGAAACTGATGGCTCTCAAAAAGAGCAAGTCAATGTTGAGAATGTAGGTAATGAAGAAGCTCCACACGAAGCTATCAAGAAGCTTGCTATTGGTGAAGTAAAGCCCATTGAAGACGAAGATGAAGACCATGTTGTACATGATGATCTTGATCCAACCATTCATCATGTTTCATCCAATGAACATGGTGAAGCTTATACAACAAGAAATAACCAAGATGGGAGATCAAATGAAGCACAAGGTCATTCTCATGAAGATGGTGTCAACAATGAGCGAGCTCAACCACAACTCAACAATGAAGAAAGAAGTGAAGTCAACCCTCCACAAGCTCATGATTGTGATCTTCCAATCGATCATGACCATGATGATGATGATGATGGCCCTATCCAAAGATCAACTCAAGTGCCACACCCTAGAGTCCATCAATCCATTCAACGGGATCATCCCGTTGATAACATATTGGGGAGCATTTGACGAGGGGTAACTACGCGTTCCCGTTTAGCAAGTTTTGTGAATATTACTCGTTTGTTTCTCCTTTGGAACCTTGTAGGGTGGAAGAGCCACTTGATGATCCGGATTGGATGATAGCCATACAAGAGGAGTTGAACAACTTCACTCGGAATGAAGTCTAGTCCTTGGTGGAAAGGCCCAAGCAAAATGTGATTGGAACCAAGTGGGTATTCCGCAACAAGTAAGATTAGCATGGCGTGGTAACAAGGAACAAGACAAGGTTGGTGGCTCAAGGATTCACTCAAATTGAAGGCTTGGATTTTGGGGAGACCTATGCACCGATGGCTAGGCTAGAATCAATTCACATTCTACTTGCCTATGCCACCCATCATGATTTCAAGTTATATCAAATGGACGTGAAGAGTGTATTTCTCAACGGCCCCCTATCCGAGTTGGTGTATCTAGAGCAACCACCGGGCTTTGAAGATCCCAAGTATCCAAACCATGTCTACAAGCTCGACAAGGCGCTCAATGGGCTCAAACAAGCCCCTAGAGCTTGGTATGATTGCTTAAAGGATTTCCTACTCAAACAAGGTTTTGAGATAGGAAAGGCTGATGCTACTTTGTTTACTTGCAAAGTCAATAATGATATCTTTGTTTGCCAAATATATGTCGATGACATAATATTTGGTAGTACTAATGTGGCTTTTTGTGAGGAATTTAGTAGGATAATGACAAATAGGTTCGAGATGTCCATGATGGGAGAGTTGAAGTTTTTCCTTGGATTTCAAATCAAGCAACTCAAGGATGGCACGTTCATAAGTCAAACCAAGTACACCAACGACATGTTGAACAAGTTTAACTTGGACAAGGCCAAGCCCATCAAGACACTCATGCCAACCAATGGACATCTTGATCTTGATCAAGAAGGAAAGGACGTCGATCAAAAGGTATATCGCTCCATGATTGGATCACTCCTTTACCTTTGTGCATCTAGGCCCGATATTATGCTTAGTGTGTGCATGTGTGCAAGATTTCAAGCTAATCCGAAAGAATGTCATTTGATGGCCGTTAAGAGAATTTTTTGGTATTTAGTGCACACTCCTAATCTTGGCTTGTGGTATCCTAAGGGCTCCTCTTTTGAGTTACTTGGCTATTCCAATTCGGATTATGCCGGTTGCAAAGTAACCCAAAAGAGTACTACCAGGACTTGCCAATTTATTGGTAGATCCTTGGTGTCTTGGAGCTCTAAGAAGCAAAATTCCGTTGCCTTGTCCACCGCCGAAGCCGAGTATGTGGCGGCCGGCGCTTGCTGTGCCCAACTACTTTGGATGAAGCAAACACTAAAGGACTTTGGATGTGAGTTAACCAAGACTCCCCTTTTGTGTGACAATGAGAGTGCCATTAAGTTGGCAAACAACCCTATAAATCACTCTCGAACAAAGCACATAGACATCCGGCATCATTTTTTGAGAGACCACGAAGCCAAAGGGGATATCGCCATTCATCATGTGAGCACTGAAAAGCAATTAGCCGATATCTTCTCAAAGCCTCTAGATGAGTCAAGATTTTGTGCTTTGAGGAGTGAACTAAATATCATTGATTCTCGTAACGTGGCTTGATCCCTTGCACACACATTTTGTTTGATCTAGTTAGGAGAAAAGAATTAAGAAAACATTGTGTGCCACTTTCAAAATCTATTTTGTAATTTTCATAAGTGACTATTGCTTTGTGTTGGTTGAATGAAATCTAGTCACTTGTGAAAATGTGAGTGTCCATCATATTTTTGCCCCACATGGTGTAGTGAGTTCAAGTTTGAGGGTTTTTCTGTTTCCCTACATCGAAAGTCCCGACGTAGGTCAGAAGTTCTGACGGCCGAAAGTACCGGCTCACACCGGAACTCCCGACTGCCGAAAGTCCCGACGTACACCGGGAGTTTCGACGCAGATCTGATTTTTTACCACACCGCGTCGGTTGCTTGGCTCATTTATACTCGGCCTAATTTTTTTTCTTTGGTTATTTCCTTCCTCCTCCCCTCCTGTCGCCCCCATCGCCTCTCCACGCGCTGCCATTGCCCCTCCTCGCCTCCCTCGCTCCTCCTCGCGCCGCCGGCTGGCTCCTTGCCCACCAGTCTCCATTCCTCCTCGTTGCGCCACCGGAGGCCTTGCCGGTAGTCCCGACCTCCTTCCACCACCCGTGCCCTAGTATTTCATTGGATCGGTTGTGGCCTAGCATTCCGTTGGTGTGGTGGAGATTCCATTGGTGGAGGTGATTGTGCTCGATTATTTGTTCGACGACTGCGTATTCGTTTCTCTTCATCTCCTCTTTCCTTGATTCAAGGTACTACCGTGGCGCCCTAACCCTAATCCAATGTACCTTGTGTTTTGACTCCATTCTTTCTCTCTCTCTACTGCTCTATCTTCCTTGTTTGAATGAGTGTCACGATTTGAAGCCCCACGAATGGGATGGTCACCTCGTGCGCCGGAAGTCCTGGTGACCATCGGAGGTTCCGACCGGCGGAACTCCCGACGTCAGGCCAGAACTCCTAGCTGTCGGAAGTCCCGACTATGGCCGGAGCTCCCGGCCCTAGGGTGACCACTTCATTCATGTTTCTTCACTTCGCGATGTTCGTTCGCATCTCCTTGTATTATTTCTTAGTTCTGCTTCGTGTTCCTCACTGTCATGGATGGTGGAAGTCCTTCGTGTCATCAGGAGAAGCATTCCAAGAAGAACCAAGATCGTGCCGCTGTCCCCAAGTCGTCTAGCCGCACCAAGGCAGCATGCAAGCGTGGTGGTGCTGGTGGTTCCCGTGCTGCTCATCGCCGTGACTATCACGGGCCGTCGGCTGCTGCTCCTCCTCCTGCTTCTGCCCCTATTGGGGATGTGCCGATGGTTGATGAAGAAGAGGAAGCGCTTGAACATGCCGGATGCACCATTGCTGCTCCACCGACTCGCACCCCGACTCACGGTCCGAGGTTTGTCTCTTAGCTGGTTCCGTTCATGGGTCTGTCGCCGATCATGCGGGAGCCCGCCATGGCTCCGAATCCTGCTGGTGGCTGGACTCCTCACCTACCAGTGGACTATTGTCATTGGGTCAAGGACATCAGGTTCAATAGGAACATGAACCTTTATGCTGAGGACGAGAAGGATCTATGACTTGAGTATCGTTTCTGGCACCCCTTCTATTATGACTTTTATGATTCCATTCTTTATCAGAAGTTCTTGAAGAAGAGGGAGCCACTGGTCCTGCAGATGAAGTGCATTGATGCTTACTCTCTTGGCAAATACAAGAAACCCGAGTTGGAGTAGATGGTTCGGGATATCAACTCAATGGGGCTATCCTACCTGCTAGAGTTTAGGAAGCATTGGAACAACGAGCTAATCTGTCAGTTTTATGCTTCTTATCATCATGAAAGAGACCCTACCGGTGCTGTTGACATTATTCATTGGACCACTGAAGGCAAGCATTATAGAGTGGACTTCATCACTTTCTCTCGCCTTCTCGGTTTGAGTCACAGTGACTGCATTGCTACTGAGTTGACTGAGTATGAGGATCTCACTTTGGAGGAGTACCAACATATGTATCTTGATGGTCACATAGCTGATGGGTAGACAGTGTTTCTGAAGCCATACTATTATGTTCTAAACAACATCTTGCGACAGATCTTGTATCCGAAGGTCGGTGACTCCACCTACCTTTGTGATGATTCACAGAAGGTGCTTCAGCGTTTTGGTGCTGAGTTTTAGAAGTTTTCCATCAACTGCTATATTTGGAACAAGATACATGATGCTACTGAGGATCCGGTAAAGCATCTTCCCTATGCACCATACATTATGCATGTCATTGAGCAAGTTTTTGGCATCCGCTTTCCCTATGACACTCAGCAAAAGCTCCTCAAGATATCCAACAAGACCTCCGTCATTGCTGCTAGAGAGCTGAGGGAGAAAGCTGAGGCAGCCAAAGCTAGAGGGAAAGGTGCTTCGGGTTCTCGCTCTCGCCGTGGTGTTTCCACACCTGCTGTTGCTGCTCGCTCTTCTAGTGCCGAGCCCCTCTCTTCGTCCTCCTCTGGAAAGAAGCCCAACAAGTTCAAGTTCCTAATGACATATATGTTTGGACAGTGTTGTGCTAGTGCTCAACATGAGCACGATATGTAAGAGAGGCTATATCGGTTGGAACAGCAAGCAGGCATTGTATCTTCTCCTCCGCCGCCGTTTGTGCCTCCCCATGATCCGTTGGCTTTGTATGATGAGGCTTGTGCGGCGTACGAAGATGATGCGACTTCTCGCCCGCATGGTAAAGGGAAGGCGACTGAAGAAGATGAGGAATACATCGAGGACGATGATGATGAAGACGACGATGGTGGTGACGACGGTGATCAAGATGAGGATGATGATTACGAGGATGAGTAGTTGCATTTTCACGTGGCCTACCCCTTTTGGCACTTGTTGACAAAGGGGGAGTGTTAGGCTTTGATTTCTCTTTGTAATAAGTTAGTTGGTCTTTATGTTTTAGAACTTTAAAACCCTTAGCGTGCATGAACTATGTCGTGTGGTGGCAAGCTTGTGATGAACAACTATTTATATGTGTTTGTGATGAATGACTGTAGGACAAGTTATGGTCATCTATTTATCTTATTAGCTTATACTTGTCTCTACTTATGATGGTGAATGCATTTTGTATGGCCATGTGTTGCTTCAAATTCTATTTTGAAATCTTGGCCATCATATTCTCTTTTACTTGTTGTGTGAAATAACATGTCATATTGCATTTCTTTTCACACATATCTATTTGTTCACACACACTTGTTGCACCCCACGGATTGCAAAATTTAGGGGGAGCTTTTGTCTTGAGGTATGCAAATCATGTATAGATGATTCTAATTGATATTCAAATTCATGCATACATCAAAGGGGAGCTCTTCATAAATTTTGGGGTTCAAAAGTTTTAAAATCTTTCATTTTTATAAAAGCCTAAGTTGGTTGTCATCAATTACCAAAAAGGGGGAGACTGAAAGGGCATTTGCCCCCTATGTGGGTTTTGGTGTATTGATGACATCCAAATTAGGGACTAATATGATCTTAATGAGATATGTCGCAGCTATTAGTCCTGTGAAAGAATCAAAGAGTTGATAAAGATGAAATGGTATCCCTCAATCTTTGAAGTTGTAAAGGTGGACGAAATCAAAGCTCTCTCCAAAGGTTTTATTTTTGCTTTTGAGTTTAGGATCCGCCGCACTATAAGGAGGGATGCAATTTTAGTTGGTCTGAGAAAGATAGAGTGCTCAAGCATAATCATTAAATCAAAAGAGAGACACTCTAGCACTTCACGAGCACATAGAATAATTTTCTGTGACAGTCGGTGTTGGAAGTCCCGATGTAAGCCGGAACTCTCGACAGTCGAAAGTCACGACTCTTGCCGGCCGTTCTGACTCCCAGTCACTTTGCCTGTGCGGTGACTGTGGACGTCGGAAGTCCCGATGTGAGTCGGAACTCCTGACAGTCGGAAGTCTCGACCCAAGCCGGGAGTCCTGGCATCGGTGGTTCTGCTGGTCTACTGTCTGTGCACATCGGAACTCTCGACATACGTCGGGAGTCCCGATACCTGTTGCGGGCTGGCTGGATGTTTAACTACGCACGTCGGAAGTCCCAACGTTCGTCGGAAGTTCTGATCGTCGGAAGTCCCGATGTTTGCCGGAAGTTCTGACACTGACCTACATGCGCGGACTTCCGGCCCTTTGTGAACAGTGTTTTCTGTTAACGTCGGAAGTCCCAAGATCTACGTCGGAACTTCCGACGTAGATCTGAACGGTTAGATTTTCACTTAGAGTATAAATACCCCTCTCTTCACTTCTAACCGTTACGGACTCATAAACAGCTGACCCACTTCGTGCTCAACAGCTCCCAAGCAACTAAAGCACCCCTCCCCTTCCCCTTTGCTCTAATCTTCGATTCCCTTAGGGTTTTGAGTGAAAGGAGAGTGGATTAAGTGAGAGCATCACTTTGGAAAGCTTGAGCACTTGATTTCTTCATCAAGCTGGTTGATTTTGCGTCTATTACTCTTGGGGCTTTGCCCCTAGCCGGCTAGGCATTGCCCAAGAGCTTCCATCTTGTGGAAGAGCTTTGGGAAATTTGTATCACCCTTTGATTTCTTAGTGGAAAGCTCAAGTGACCTTTGTGGTCGCTTTGAGAGAGGCAAGGAGGTGGAATAGACTCCGACCTTGGTGGTCACCTCAACAACGAGGACGTAGGAGCTCCTTTGTGGGGTTGCCGAACCTCGGGATAAATCCTTGTGTCCCGCGTGCTTGTTGTTGTTGTTGTTGTGATTGCTTGAGATTACTTGTATGTGTTTGTCTCTTTGTCTCCCAAATCTCCATTTTAGGGTTTGGACTCGATCTACGGTTTGGAGGCATTACGGCGTCAAGGGAGTGACCCAATATCTTCACCAAACCACTAGGAAGTGAGGTTGTAAGATTATTTATCCGCAAAGTTAAATTTGGCTCTGCTTTTGTAGTTCACGTAGGCGTCGGAACTGCTGACGTTTGCGCCGGAACTTCTGACAACGTCGGGAGTTCCGACCCAAACGTCGGGACTTCCGACATTGACTGACAGATTTGAACTTAGCATTTGTAGTAAATTTTTAGATACGCCTATTCACCCCCCTTCTAGGCATTGTTAGATCCTTTCACACTTTATATCATCACGTGATCATATTGGTTCATCGATCTTGACTTCACTTGCTTTTTACCGTTGCCTTCGTCCATCGGCGCCAAGTCTTGCTCAAGCTTCACCGCCACACGGTCCATTGCTCCAAAGCCTCCGACTTGCCCTTCACGCTTGCAACCGGTCCATCAAGCCAAGTCTTGTCTTGATCTTCTCCACCTTGATCACATGACTCAATGTCATGTCTCATGTGCAATAAGCTCCTTCATCATCACATGTGTGAGCTTTGCAACATCTCCAAACCATTTTCACCTTCACTGCATATGTTGCTCACACACATGTACTTGTGGACTAATTACCTATGTATCTCACATAAACACAATTAGTCCACCTAGGGTTGTCACTCAATTACCAAAACCACACGAGGACCTTTCACGGGTGCACTAGATTGAGGGGATTGGAGGGAGTACGAGGTGCTCTCCGCGCCAGAGCCAGAGGACGCCCACCGGGGGAGGGCGGGAGCGGGGATGTCGAGTCGCTCTCCGCGGCGGCGGCCAGGTGCTCCGGATCGAGGGGATTCGAGTGAGCTCCCGATGGTCCGCGGACTGCAGGGCGAGTGCGAGGGCGGTGCATGCTGGCGGGGGGGAGGATGGAGGGGAGCATGTGATGCGGTATCGCAAGGGGAGGGGCGAACCGACGGAGCGACGATTGTCGCATGAAACGGTGGTCTTACTTTCTTTCTTTTTAGTAATAGGAGATTGCCTCCACACGTTTTTACACAATGGAAAAGACTTCAGTGAGGAAAAATCAGTTCGTTACAAGCACAAGTGCACAACCAAAGGGGAAATAAAACAAGTTGTTAGAGCATCTGCACTAGATTGAGAATATCTGATCTCATTTTCCAGTAACTAGAAATAAAGGGGATTAAAGGCAAACATCAAGCTCCAACAAATTCCCTTTTCAATCCATTTTCCTAAATTTTCTTCTCAATTGAGAAAACCGCCTCCTCAATCCCTCAAATAAAGGGCAATGATAAGAGATTTTTCTCAATTCCCTTTCTTTCTTCACCTCTCATTGACCTCTAGGGCCCTACACCACCACACCGCGCGTCTCACACCACCTTGAGCCAGGAGGGCCACTTCATCCCCCTCCTTCCCATCCCTGATCCCCCGCAGAGCCCCACCCGCCGCTGCTCTGTGTGCTCCCGCTAAGCCACTGTGTAAGTGAGTCTCCCGCACGAGCCCACGGCACGCGCGACCGTTCGATGGCCAGGCAACGATATTATTTTTCTAACGCGACAAGCGCTAGTACGCGATTATTATGCTACTAAAATTTGATATGATACAAAAACGATATTATGTTTTTAATGCAACAAGCACTAGCACGCGATTATTATGCTACTGAAATTTTATATTATTTTTTGAGCATCTTAACGACTCCAAATGTGAAAACTCAAAACTACAAAGTAGTAGATCTCATTGAGAGCTACAACTTTCATGTAAAATGCATCTTTCTTTGACACAATATAGAAAAGATATTATTTGTCTAGTGCGACAAGCATGTGCACGTTTATTATGCTCCTAAAATTTTATATTATTTCTTTGAGGATCTTAACGTCCTTAGATGAAAAAACTCAAAACTAAAAAGTTGTAGGTCTCATCGAGAGCTACAATTTTTAAATAAATTTCATCTTCATCCGACATCGTATCAAAGAATTATGATTTTTGAAAAGTACAGTCTTGTCATGCCACTCCGGGTGGCGCAACAGAATAGTATTGTCACGCCAGCGGGAGTGGCGTGCCAAGGTTTTCCACGTCGAAAACGCCGTCTAACGTGGCAGATGTTGCCACACCAATGCATATGACGTGACAACATTATTTGGTCGCGCCAGCAGCACTAGTGCGACCAAAACGGTCAAATTCGCAAAAAAAATAGGAGTGATTATTATTAAAATATTGAATAAAAAAGAACTAAAAAAACTCAAAATCTGCCAAAGGCGGTGGCTATATATATTTCCAAGCCCTCATAGCGCCTAAAGACCATTCAAGGACATCCCAAAGATCTTCAAGAAAATCGCCTTAGAAGCAGATTAGCTTGCCAACCACCTCTAAAATTAACAGGCATTTTCTAGAGGCGGCTGCCAAAACTCGTTTTTTATAGACTATTTTTAAAGGCGGATTTTGATAGAGCCGCCTCTACCCAAAAAGGGTGATGCCTCTAAAAATGGACTGTGTAGTAGTGGCTACATGTGCAGGCTGCAACAGGCTTCTTCTACCGTATTTGTAGTTCAGAAGTTGCAGCAGCAGTGACAATTGATGAGGCTTGTTGCTGCAGCGAACACTTCCATTGTATCTATAGTATTAGAAAATTTCAATTTCTGCAAACAAAATTATAGCATACTCCTGTTAAGTAAAGGAAAAAATTAATAGTAGATACAACCTGATGAGACATAGATCAATGCCATTTCATTCTTGTACTCTCATTAGATAATCGTTTAATGATTTTGCAAAAAAATAAAAAACGGATATCTACACTTAATATAGAGTGATGAAACAATATAACAGAAGCATAGGATATATAAACTATGCATATATTTATTGTCCTACAGTACAGATTGATACTACAATTATAATCACACTCTTTCTGGGTACAAATTAAGTAGCAATAGGGACATGGTTCACATTACAAATCACCTGATTAATGCGGTATAAAATTATTGTAAGGTTTGGCCTTGATCCAAAGCATTGACTTCTTTCTTAACGTCTACAGAAGTCTGCCGCTGTAAGTTTTTAGCGTCAGATTGTTTGTCGTTGTAGCCGTTTTTAGTGTCAGATCGTCCATCGCTAATCTCGGTGTTGTGGTGTAGTGTCTCTATTTGTTTGCTTGTATATTGATATGCTTGGTTGCTACGATCTGCGAGTAGAAGAGTTGTCTGTAAGCGCTAGAGGCCGAAAGCTACAAAAGAGAGGACTGAAGAATTTCTATGAGCAGTTGCCTTGAGTGGAAAGCAAGTGTAAAAGGCCAGTATAGCATGGGATCATCCTTGTTTTCTATCAACTTTAATACATTTAATTCATATTACATGTGTCACCTTGATACAAATTTCCTAGAATTGAACTTATACCTTGTCTTCTATGGGATATGCATAGGGTAGCTTTGCTAGTGCTCAACTAAACCATGATCTTGTACCTTGACTAATGATATATGCAATAAACATTAAAACATGATTTTTTAGCAACTTAGAAACAGGGGGCTGGAGTGTTTAGCTACTTTCTAAATGCTTCAGATTCCTCTCCCTAAGGACTTATCTGTAAGCGAACATCCGAGACTTATATTACAGCTGTGAGGGCTACATGGCTCTGGCTTTAGCTCATTATGAGAACATTTTCTAGCTTGTTAGTGGTTATCTTTATTAGCGTAAGAATGGCTTGACGAATCGGGTATAGTGCGGCCTCTGTCCCCTTGTGTATAGGCTGCGCGTCATTGTGCCATCGGGAAGGGGACTCTACATCTGTTTGCCGAGTAAATCTAATGGCCCTAACTTTGTTAGACGAACCTTTGAAAGGCTTCATAGTGAACCCTGTCTGCTCACCTTGGAAGTGTTTTGGGAGTTATAAACCCGGGCATATGGGTATCACGACTCAAAGTGAAAGTGTATAATCTCTGTAGAATGTAAAACTGGTATATCAGCCGTGATCATGGTCACGAGCGGCCTTGGACCCTTATGGAATAGAATATCACTATTAATTATTTGTTTATGCTATTCATTAATCATGTTTACACTAATCATGTATTTACTATGAGATTATGATAACTTGATACTATTCATATGCTAAAATTGTGACAACTAAAAGGAAAATGTTGTTAAACATGTGTCAAACCTTTGAGCCTCATGAATCCCATGTTACACTTGTTGAGTACGACATGTGCTCACCCTTGCTATTTCCCCACACCCCAGACTTTAGAAAAGTTGCTCCGAAGATTGATGGAGTTACGGATGAGTTACCAGAAGACTGATAGAAGTGCTAGGCATATGATACCCCTAGTCGGCCATCCCTGTGAAAGATGGAGCCTGAAGATTAGCTATCGTTCCGTGATACTCTGATGTAAGTATTAAATATGAGTATATTTTCGTTATATAATAAAGCATTGTCTCTTGATACTATTGTAATTTGTCGGCTTATGTGTGTGACTGATCTCTAGGCGCACATAAGACTATGCATCCCATTTTATCCTTAAAATCGGGTGTGACAATCCGACATCACATCAAAGAGTTATGATTTTTTAAAAGTTCAGTCTTGTCATGCCACTCCCGGTGGCGCAAAAGAACAGTATTGTCACGCCAGCGGGAGTGGCAGATGTCGCCACGCCAATGTATGTGACGTGACAACATTATTTGGTCGCGCCAGCGGCACTAGCGCGACCAAAACGGTCAATTTTGCAAAAAAAAAAGAGGAGTGATTATTATTAAAATATTGAATAAAAAAGGATTAAAAAATCCCAAAATCTGCCAAAAGCGGTGGCTATATATATTTCCAAGCCCTCATAGCGCCTAAAGATCATTCAAGGACATCCCAAAAACCTCAGCATAAAGATCTTCAAGAAAATCGACTTAGAGGCAGATTAGCTTGCCAACCACCTCTAAAATTAATAGGCATTTTCTAGAGGCGGCTGCCAAAACTCGTTTTTTATAGACTATTTTTAAAGGCGGATTTTGATAGAGCCGCCTCTACCCAAAAAGGGTGATGCCTCTAAAAATAGACTGTGTAGTAGTGGCTACATGTGTAGGCTGCAACAGGCTTCTTCTACCGTATTTGTAGTTCAGAAGTTGCAGCAGCAGTGACAATTGATGAGTCTTGTTGCTGCAGCGAACACTTCCATTGTATCTATAGTATTAGAAAATTTCAATTTCTGCAAACAAAATTATAGCATACTCCTGTTAAGTAAAGGAAAAAATTAATAGTAGTATACAACCTGATGAGACATAGATCAATGTCATTTCATTCTTGTACTCTCATTAGATAATCGTTTAATGATTTTGCAAAAAAATAAAAAACGGATATCTACACTTAATACAGAGTGATGAAACAATATAACAGAAGCATAGGATATATAAACTATGCATATATTTGTTGTCCTACAGTACAGATTGATACTACAATTATAATCACACTCTTTCTGGGTACAAATTAAGTAGCAATAGGGACATGGTTCACATTACAAATCACCTGATTAATGCGGTATAAAATTATTGTAAGGTTTTGGCCTTGATCCAAAGCATTGACTTCTTTCTTAACGCTATCCCAAAGGCCTCTGCCATATCAAGTTCTTCCAACTTGACGCCATCGGGCAGAGCCCAATCAAAATGGTAAAGAAAGCTAGCAAGTGCCAACTCTAAGTTGGCCAGTCCTAGCGTGATGCCAGGGCATATTCTCCTACCAGCCCCCAAGGGAGTGAACTCGAAGTCATTACCCCTAAAATCGATACTGCTACTTTCAAATCTTTCTGGCTTGAATTCCTCTGCATCATGCCATAGTTTTGTGTCCCTTGCTATTGCCCAAACATTCACAAACAACTTGGTCCCCTTTGGCACATCGTAACCCATAACCTGACATGACTCACGACATTCTCGAGGGAGCAAGAGGGGCGCTGGAGCATGCAGCCGTAAAGTCTCCATGATCACCAGTTGTAGATATCTTAACTTGATCAAATCACCTTCATTTATCTTGTCTTGTCCTTTGAAGGTCTCCCTCACCTCTAACTGGGCCTTATGCATGACTTGTGGATTCTTAACAAGCTCTGACATTGCCCATACTAGAATGGTTGATGATGATTCACTCCCAGCAGAGAAAATATCCTGCAATACAATCTTACAGTTACAATTGTGAAATGGGACATTCACATTAATTCTCACGGGGCACGCCAAAAAATCTTAATATTCTAACAAAAAAACAAAAAGATCTGACCATTAATTTGGTAGACTCTAATCAGCATTGATAATAATAACTAGTTGATATATTTTATTTTTCTAAAGAATATCCATGTATATGATTATGAAAAAAACTAGATAAAGTAACCCGTAAATGTGCATATAATATAAACTCTACGATACCAAAAAAAATATTTAGTGTAATAAAATTTCATTTGCCTAATGCTAAATTAGAAACAAATTAGAAAATTAAGAATAAAGTATCATATGCATTGGAGGTTTTGCAGGAGTGTGGTGTCAGATAACTAGAAGATATCTCGCGCGTTGCTGCGAGGATTGCAAAGAACTTGGAATGAAACTAAGTGAAAATATCGTGAATAGCTTGCAATTAAGATGTTAGAAGTCAGTGGATGAGATAACTATTAGTGAAAGATGATATGGATATATAGTTATTGGTGGATGATCGATGTGGATGACTTGTATGTTGAGATAGACTTATAGTGGAAGATTATCTCTATATAAAAGTGGATCTTACCCAAATAACCGTGCTGACAATCTCGTCGGTTAGAGCGAACTGCAGTCCACCTTCCCTCTGCAGCCTCAGGAGAACACCCAGAAGGTCCTCGTCTCGCTCTGGCGTCGGCATGGCTTCACGCTCATGGATGATGCTCTGGATGATGCGGTACATGTTCCTCTGGCACCTCCTCAAGCCTGGTCTCTAGGATGTTGATAAGGTGTTTTTTAGAATCCCTATTTTATAGGAAAGAAAGACTTAAAAGGTAATTTTATATGTACTGTAGTGCCTTGTTAAACTCTGGCACCATGCTTGTCTTACCTCATATTCCCAAATGCACAAATAACAGCTTAAATATGTTTATTTGTTTTTCACCTGGTATTGATTCATATCAAATTCTTGTGTCGCAGGCGTTACTTCTTTCTGATCACCTTCAGGTCCTACCTATACAGCACAAGATCATGCGAAACAACATTTACATCATGGATGAAGGCAAGGCCTGAGCTTGGCCACCTTTGCGACAATCTAAAGCTGGACAAATAGGTTATCTTCATGTGGCGTGATTATGTAGTTGTGTCTCTTCCTTGGACAAATTCACCCAGAGCTTCAGAAAGGAAGGAGACTAAGAGCGGGTAGAGAGGAAGCAGTGGCTATGGGAGTTGTGGACAATGAAAGAGCAGCTTAGGCTGTCTGTTTTTTTTTTAACAGAAGCTTCTTTGACAGCTTTGATTTATGAGTTCTCTGGGGGTCGATATATGGCCGCAACCCTTTCTAGGAGTTGTATTAAGCTAATAGGATGAAGCTCCTCCTGAAACCCCCGTGTTGACTTGAGTTGATTCATCTGAAGTCAGTACGGCTTGTTATTGTTGAGTCGTATGCATTGATCTGTTCACCCTCGAGCTTAAGGTGACGCTGAGGCTATCAATCGCATGCCATGCTGTGTTATGGCCATAAGTTTTTGACCTTTGGATGAAAATATTCCGCTTTTCATCTAAAAAAAGTAAACCAACATGGAGTAACATGGTACATGTTCATTGTGCGGACAGAAAAAAGTTTGAGCTCCCTGGTCATCTTAGGTTGCTGGAAAGTGTGGGCGTACTAGCGCAACAAATCAATAAGCCCTAAACAAGATTAGAGATGAAGCGAGGCTTTTGAAAGCAACGGGGGCAAAACATCTAATGATCTAATAGCTCTTCTACAATTTTTTTTTTATATACCTTAGCTTTGGGGCATGGCCTTCTTTGTTGTTCTGGTGCTAACGCGTCTTGTACAGAGTTGTTGTGGCCATCTTTGGTCTTTCTCTTTTTACTATAACAGGCAACTGTTGGTTCGTTTTAAAAAATAAAGTAAAGTAATCTGTCAAATTTAAAAGCACTAATATTTATAATACCAAATTAGTGTCACACGATCACTTGATATGTTATTATGAATATACTTTTATAACACACTCATAAGCCCTGTTCGTTTGTTTTATAATCCGAACTTTTCAGCTTGTTTTTTAGTAGGAACGATATTTTTCTCTCACAACAAATCAGCCAACAGAATTTTCAGTCATGGCTTATCAGCCAAGTGAACGGGACCATAAATATTGTTATTTTTATCTATAAAGTTGTTCAAAAAGTCACATCAAGAGATTATACTAATACTTATGTTACGTACCGTCTTGTGCTCTGTCAAAATTGAGTACTTAGCACCGTGCCTCAAAAACAATTTGAGTAGCACCGTCTTGATATTGCTGTTTTCAAACCAAAAAGGTCAAACGGCAAAGTACGGCAAAGGAAAAGTAGGGCATGTTGGGTTCTCTAGTTTATGGACTAAAGGTTTAGTATATTTTAGTTCATGAACTAAAAGTTGATTGAAGTGGTGTTTGATTCCTTAAATAAAATGGACTAAAGTCATTAAATGATGTGGAAGAAAGATCTTTTTATCCACTCTTTTACCCTGGAAGAGAGAGGATAATAAATGAGGGGCATAGGTGTCCCCAACCTCTTTTAATCTATTTTAGTTCAGTTTCATGGACTAAAGAACTTTAGTCCACTTTTAATTCAAATATTTGACTGTTTAGTTCAACTAAAATACAGATTTTAATCAAAATGTTTTAGTCCGTGGCACCAAAACACCGCCCAGTACGAAAAAAAGTCAAACGGCAAAGTACGGCAACTTACGCAGAAAGAGAGAGAGAGAGAGAGAGAGAGTTACCCAAAAGAGAGAGAGAGAAACAGGAAAGTAGTGCGGTGCATCCTGTTGAGTTGTTGAGGCGAAGAAGCATCAGCAGCTGCCCATGGCTGGCATAGAAGGGATGGTCGTCTCGGCGGTCGTGAAGCAGGCCATCCGGGGTCTCGCGGCGGCCGCCGGGAGCCCGATGGCAAAGCTGTGGGGGAGCTGCAAGAAAGACCTGGAGGAGATGCGGGGTACCCTTACTCTGCTTGAGGCCGCCCTAAGGGACGCCGAGCGACGGTCCGGGGCCGAGGAGGCGGTGCGCGTGTGGCTGCGGCAGCTCAAGGCCGTCGCGCGCGAAATCTCCGCAGCTCTCGACAAAGCCCCGCCGTCGCCGTGGAAGGTGAGGTGTTGCTGTGCGATAACACCGTATTCATTATTTTCTTTCTGAATTCGGAATAATATGATATGATTCCAGAAAACTTGTTAAACGTCCCGATTAATTTGGGTAAACTAAACGAAGCTACGCAAGCCTTGAACCTTGATTACTGCCCTGCATTTCCATATACATGTTAATTCGTCCTGATACCCTGAGAAAGCAATTCGATTTATAAGGTCGGATGCAAGTGGCACCACCACTAGCCAAGAAACTCACTTCGCATATGAACTAGAAGCAAAATTGCTATGATCTGTGTAGATGTCATTTATTGAATCCATAGGCAGTGAAAATGGTTGCTCCTTGACAGCTTGACTCCTTGTGCTCTGTTCTGTTCCGTACCTCTATGTTGTATCTGATGTTTCCACTTTCCAGGAAATACAACTTACGTGCGCTGATAGTGATCATTTGAATTTGCAACAGGTTTTTGCAAAACTTAGTTTAGTTAACAAGATAGACGAGCTTAAGAAGAAGCTAAAGTCACTGGAAGAGAACCGCTGTATGTTGGGGTTCAGTTTGCATAATAACGGAAGCATTGAGGACGTGATAGCGAAGAGGGAAACAGTAGCATGTATGGACGATGGATTCACTGTCATTGGACGATCAGGAGAGAATGATGAGATGATAAGGCTTCTATTAGGGTCTGAAGAAAACCTGGCTATTATTTCTATTGTTGGCCTTGGAGGCATAGGTAAGACCACTTTAGCAAAATTGGTCTTCAATGACAGCAGAATGCAAGATTTTGACAGGAAGGCATGGATCCATGTCTCCCAAAGGTTTGATTTGGGAAGAATAGGAAAAGCTGTTATATCACAATTTGAAGGTACTGCTGCTACCTTTGATGATCTGCAGTCTCTGTATAATCAGATAGAAAACCTTTGTAGCGGCAAAAGGTGCTTAGTTGTGTTGGATGACCTGTGGGAGAGTAACATTGAGATGTTGCACAAACTGAAACTGTTGCTAAGATGTGGAAAGAATGGGAGTTTGGTTAAGGTCATTGTGACAACACGTAATGAAGAAATTGCTCAGGAAATGTCGACGTTTGGCCCATATAAATTGGGACCTTTGTCCGATGATAGCTGCTGGACTATATTCAGACAAGTTGCTTTCCAACGGACACATGAAGAAAATTCGCATGCACTAGAAGCTGTTGGAAGGGACATTGCTAAAAAATGCAAAGGTTTACCCTTGGCAGCTCATGCTGTTGGATCCATGCTTCGCAATAGGACTGTTGATTTCTGGAAAGCTACTAGAGATAACAATGCTTGGGATCAATACTCATCTCACGAAGATGTCTTGCCATCATTGAGGTTGAGCTATGACCATATGCCATCTTATTTAAAACCATGCTTTGCCTACTGTGCCGTCTTCCAAAAAGGTTCTGCCATAGACAAGAACAAATTAATTCAACAATGGATTGCTCTTGGCTTTATTAAGCCATCCCTACCAGATTTGTCTTACAGAGTTCAGGCCGAGGAATATTTGAGAGATATTTTGGCAACATCTCTTCTTCAAAAGAAAGCATCTTCCTTGGTGAGTTTGTGTATACTAATATATTATTTAGAGCATTTTTTAGCATACCTTTGATATTTTAGTAAATTATTTATGATTGATGAGATAATATTGAAATAGTACATATACTCATCCATAGTGGTACATAAATTATCAGCTATTTTAAAAGGTCAAAGACTGTAAATTATGTAATGTGCAAAATCCATGGCTAGTAGATCTCACATACACTAAAGCAAACATGCTTTGTTCATTTTTTCATGCATATACGCGGGAGATTGCTTACACTAACACAAATGTTACTACTCTGTAGGTTCATGTGTATGCCAAAACTTCACAACATCTCATCATGCATGACTTAGTGCATGACTTGGCACGATCAGTTGCTGGTGATGAAACACTTTTTCTTGATTGTACAAAGCCAAACAACTTACTCACTGACAACTGCCATCATGCTGTTGTGGTGAGATATGATAAAAGGCTTTCCAAGTCCTTGCCTGCTCAAGTAAGGTCACTACATTTCAGAGACTCTGGTGGAATGTGGAAGAAAACTCCCTGCCTCCCTGTTCCTGGTGATGCATTCTCATTAACCAAAAACTTAAATGTCTTGGATATAACGGGATGTGATTTGAGGAAGTTGTCAGATCCAATTCGTCAGTTAGCCCATTTGAGGTACCTTGATGCTTCACTATTGCCTGACAAAGATCTTCCCGTGTGGATTACTAGTCTCCTGAAACTACACTATTTGAGCATCCATGGGTCTTCTAAAATGTCGAAGTTCCCTGAGTCAATCAGCAAGCTCAAAGAATTGACACATCTGGACTTATCATGTTGTGGAAACCTTGCCTACTTACCAGATATTTTCTCCAACCTTACAAATCTCTCTTTATTGAACCTAGCAGATTGTACTAGCCTTTCTGCATTACCTAATTCCATATGTGACCTTGTGAATTTAGAGATCCTAAACCTTTCAGGTTGTGTCCTGGAAGAATTACCTCAAACTATGGGAAATCTGCACAAGCTACGGCTACTGCACCTATCCAGATGTTCAAAGCTTCGCTTCTTGCCTGATTCCATCAGTAATCTTGTGTCCTTAGACAAGTTAGACCTATCGTATTGTTCTGTTTTGCAAGAGCTACCAAAATCCTTTGGTGACCTTGAGGAACTAAGGTTTTTGGAATTATCACACTGTTCAAGTCTTGTAAGATTACCTAATTCAGTTGGTAATCTCACAAAATTGCAGCATCTGAACTTAGAAGGCTTCATATGTTCCACATCATTGCACCCCACCGATCTACTCTCCTACTTTAACATGCTATTTCGAGTCCTATGTAAACTATCCAACCTTGAATACTTAAACTTGTCAGCATGTCCTGTTTCTACTCTTTCTGAATCTCTTGGCAATCTCAAAATGCTCCGCACATTAGACATCTCGCGTTGCATTTCTCTAAGAAAATTACCTCAAACCATTCTCAAGTTACCAAATCTTGAGTCTTTAGTTGTGAGAGGCTGCTTTCCACGCATTGAAGAGCAAATCTAGGAATCATCATTGGCCAATGGTTTGCTGTCACTGCCAAAATTTTTCGTATGTACCATGCCTGGTGGTATGTCTAGCAACATCTTGCAACTTGAGGGAGTAAATCATGGAGAGCTTGAGATAAAATTTCTTGAAAATGTCGCAAGTTTAGAAGAAGTGAAGAAAGTCAACTTGGCATTTAAGTCAAGGCTCTCCAAATTGTTTCTATCTTGGACTGGCAGTGTTAACGACCATCTTTTGGATGACGAATCTTTGCTCAGGGAGCTTGTACCCCCAACCACTTTGGAGCAGTTTATTCTCCAAGGCTACATGGGTATCAGATTTCCTAGTTGGACTGGCTCTGCTACATATCTTGCAAATCTTTCCCGAATTGAGCTGCTAAATTTGCCAAGATGCACACAGCTACCATCACTTGGTCAGTTGCCTAACTTACAAGAATTGTCCCTCCGAGCACTGCAAAACATCAATAAGTTGGATGAGGATTTCTGTGGTGGCAGTCCAGCATTTTCAAAGTTAACAAAATTTACTGTCCAGGACATGAACAATCTAGAAATATGGAACACTACAGTATCAATACCCCATGATGATACTAGGGGAAACTTCATGTTCCCCAACCTTCACAAGTTGTTGATACATGGATGCAACAAGCTGAGGGTGAAACCATGCCCACCTGCTACCGTGGAATGGGTCATAGAGGCTAATGACTTAATTGTATCATCATGGACTGTGGGAGGGCGTGCGAGGATTTGCTTCAGTCCAGCAGTAACTTGTTTAGAAATCTCAGATTGCCATGTCCATCCTGACGATTGGAGGTTGCTCAACCATCTACCCGGCCTTCGCAAGCTGAGGATCCGCATGTGCAATAAGCTGACAAGCCTACCAGCAAGTGCTGAAGGCCTCACCTCCCTTCACTCTCTACTTGTTTTTGCATGCCATGGATTGACAGAACTGCCGGAATGGCTAGGCAGTCTCACCTCGCTCCAAGAACTGGAAATCAACTACTGCCCGAAGCTCAAGTCCTTGCAGCAGAGCATGAGGCACCTTGCCTCCCTCAGATTGCTGCACCTAGGTCACTGCGACGGCATGTCGGAGCTGCCAGAGTGGTTGGGTGACCTCACCTCTCTTCGGAGACTTGACATCTGGGGATGCCAGAGAATCAAGAGTTTGCCACAGTGCGTGCAGCACCTCGCGATGCTGAAGGAGGTACAAATCAAGCATAACCCTGAACTGAAGCAGTGGTGTGAATTCTTTTTAGAAGGAAAAGAAATAGTCTGATTCAAATGGCAGCCAAACAAATCTTGCTGATGTAGTGGGCGTGTATGCGGTGTCGTGTTGAGTTGTGGTGTGGTGTTCCGTTTTTCATACCTTTTGAGCTCTTTTGCTCTTCCCGGCACGTTCGAGAAAAAAAAACTCGCTGCCAATGAAGAAACGAACGATATCTTCAGGACTGTTGCCTATGGCCTCACTCTTCACCGCACCTGACCTGCTGCATTGACTGTCTACACTGATCCATGTGCAATAAAATATCTCAATAAATCTCAAAGGCCCATATATTTATTTACTAATGGGCTTTAATGATTATTTAGACCCATTAGTAAAGGTGGAGGGTTCAACATTAATTAGTATCATATTCCTAGTTGATATAGATGTGAGGAGTTCTCCTCTCTATATATTTGTACCAACTCCTTGGTCAAAGCAGAAGGGGAGCCTTGGCGCAGTGGTAAAGCTGCTGCCTTGTGACCATGAGGTCACGGGTTCAAGTCGTGGAAACAGCCTCTTGCAGAAATGCAGGGAAAGGCTGCGTACAAAAGACCCAAGTGGTCGGACCCTTCCCCTGACCCTGCGCAAGCAGGAGCTACGTGCACTGGGGCTGCCTGCCCCTTGGTCAAAGCACATCAGAATTACCGTAAGGGGAGCCCTAGTTTGGGAATTCCTAAGATAACAAATTAGATTTTTTTCTCCTTTCTTTTCTATGTCGTTTCCAATGTCTCGCCTGTTCCACCAACGGTCGGCCTCCCCCAACCCCCTGCAACCAAGCTCCCTCCCTCTTGTTACTGTTGAAAGGTCACGTGAGATGGATGGAGGAAGAAGACGAGGTAATTACATAATTGTCATTGGTTCATAATATCTCCGCCGTTTCTTCGTTTTAATTTCGTTTTATTTCGTTTAAGTCGCGTTAGGTTTGTTTTGACGTGATCTATAAGTTAGTAGCGACGTTCACATGTTTTTCAATATATTGTTAAATACTAAATTGATTAATACACATGTAACTAGTTTCTAATTAAAAAGCAATGTAGCTGTTAAACTTCTATATTTCGTACATAAAAGTTAATATGATTAATTGTAAACTTAAATGTGTTTTAATTATACTTAGTTTAAACTCGTTTAGTGTTTTCACATGCACTTTTCTTTTTGTAAATTTAAAGTTTAATTGGATTAAATGATACATGCATGTTTATGAATCAAATATGATTAGTCTAACCTGGCTTTTAGAATTAAAATATATTTTATCTAATCTGAATTAATATGCTTCACATGGTTTTGCTCAATTAAAATAAATCAAGCATGTAGGCTTTTCTTTTCGTTGGTAATATAAAACTCCCGGTAGTCTTTTCTTTTAACTGTAGCTCTGTTCTAGTTGTTACTTGTGACGTTGTGTCTGTGCCGACCAATGCTACGTGTTAGCAGTGACGTTTAACATGTCTCATATCTCGAAATTTTATAAGTTAAATGTTAATTTGTTTAATGGTTATGCAACCAGGTTTATAATTAAAAGCCACTTAGGTGAATACATCGGTCTTTCATAAATCACTATCAATATGATTAATATCGACATTAATACCTTTTTAATTTATAACATGCTTAGTTCGACTTTAAAACATGATGCTTTTGTTTAATTTTTGTCACATGTCCTTTAATCTTTTTAGTTAAATGTTTAAATGACTTAAATGATATGAGATATTTTTATAAATAAAATATAATTAGCTTTAACTCGACTTTTGAAACTGAATATGTTCTGAGTAACCTGAGTTGATACTACTCACATAGTTTTTTTTAATTAACATGAATCAAGCTCGTAGATGTTTCTTTTGTAATATATAAAATTGTTCTATAGTCATTTCTTCTTTATGATAGTTCCATTACGTTTCTTGTGTTCTCGACCATCGTAACGAGCTCTCTTTAGTATGTTGTTTTGTCTCGTGTGGTGTACTGCTCTTAGTTGTCTCACTACACCACAACACCGCATCACCGTCAGACATCTGACCCTAAAAATTATATTTATCGATGGATGATCTGACGTTAAAGATAACTCACAGACTATCTGTCGCTAATTCCTCATTTAGCGATTTATTTTCTGTCGCTATAGATATTGATATTTAACGTTGAACTGTCTGTCGCTAAAAATAAGTATACCGGCACTCTGTCTGTCGCCAAAAATAAGTGGGCCCCACCACGCCGCTTACATTGAGCTCACGCGCAAATTTTGGCCCGGCACGTGTACAATGAAAATCCCCAAATCCCAAATCCAGTGAAGCACCACTGCCAGTTCATCCTCTCCCGCCGCGCGCCATCGTTGTCTTAGCAGGCCAGGGCGCCAGGGTGGTCATCGGGCCCTCCCCAGCGTCTCGCTCTCTCCCTCGGTCTTCTTCTCCCCAGCGTGCGCTCTCTTCTCGCGCCTCCTCCGAAAGCGCCAACGTCGGCTCCCTCCGCATCCTCCTCACCTGCGCAGGGCCCTACTCACCCCCCCCTCCCCGGCTCCTTGCGGTAGGGGGCAGGCCCGGATGGGGCGACCGAGAGCCGCGCGCCATGGCCCTCTAGCCGGCTGGCCAGCCGCCGTTCCCGTCGTCCCAGTGGGCAAAAGCCGGGTCAAGGTTGAAGCAGCGTCGCCCATCGGTCATCTGCAGCAGCAGCAGCTCAACACCACACTCGTCCCGGCCCAGGATGGGCCTGGATGCGGGCTCGATCCATGTCGTCTCCGTCCGATCTACGTCATCCAGTTGTTCTAGTTGTTCCTCCATCCCGCGCGGTCTGCAGATCTGATATGCATGTCCACGGTGAGCCGTTTTCTGCCTCAGATGTGTGTGCATATGTTCCTATGGATGAGTATTGTGTATGTATGGAGGTTTAGGTGCTGTGTTTAGAAGATCTAGGGTTAGAGTTATGTGTGTGTGTATTTATGTTATGATCTACGCTGAAAATTCTGTGTTATTTGACAATACAGTGTGATAAGGAATAATAGTCACACTGCCATTCTCTAGAATTAGTAAATTGGCAATGCAGTATGGTTCAAATCAACAGCTTAGATGTTTTCAGAACAGCAGACCATGTCAGACCTGTTAGACTGAACAATATTGCTAAATTTAAATGAAAAAATAGCGAATTAATGTTTAAAGTAATTGTCCCAAAACCTTTGTTATCTAAGTAATTGCATTCCAAGATTGGTCTTCTCTGTTCTTTCTCACAGTTCAGAGGTTGCATGCAGTCATATGGTTGTCTTCTTGTCATTTGCAAACCAGAATTGTCTTCTTGACTTACAATCCATTGTCTTTTTAGATGCACAAGATCCTGTATTGTAATTGTCAATGGTTACTTTTACCTTTTGCTTTATGTTTTTCTCTCTCGTACTTAGACGATATGTGCTTTCTTAAGTGTCTTTTGGAATTAGACATTGTTTCCCAATAGCTAATCTGCGTATTGATGTCTGACAATGATGCGTAGACTACTCTTGCTGCTTCTTATTGCCAGCAAACTCAAGCAGTTAGGTTAGGTTCTGAATAGTGTCAATAATGTTTAATGATAGTACCTTGAAAAGTTAGTACTGTTGTTGCTAGGAGCTTCTAATAGTTCTTATTATAAAATGAGTTCTTATTGGGAAAGCCTTTTGTATATCAGCAGGCTGCAGGCACCTTGGCTGACGGCTGATGCTCATGAATTTTCAGGAACCAGGAGGCCTACTAATCCTTCATCAACTTGTTCTAATGGCTTTGCTGTTCAAGATACCTTTCTTGTGAAATCGAGTTTAATACTGAAACCTACATTGACGTTGGATGTAAACGGGACGAGGTAGAAAAACTGAATTTTTGACCTGGGGGAACTGTTATCTTAATTCAAATTGCATGGAACTCTGCTAGTCTCACTGCAAAGATGTACTGTTGGGTGGACCTGTCAAAAGTGAAAAAGTGTCGTTTGTCCTTATCGCAATAGATGCATGTGCCTTTTTTTCTCTTACTTTGCGTTATTCTATCAGGAACTTCTGTGTCATTTGCTGGCGGCACCCAGCACAGTAACATAGGCATAATGTTTCTTCAAATTTCATAGCTGTGCATTATTACCTGTGACCTCAATTTACATATTATGGTCTTTGTCTTTGCAGACTTGTTTCTGAACTGATATTTTGTTCTTGTAAAGGATATTAGGGGTGATGACATAAAACTGAGTGAGTATGCTGGAAAGGTTCTTCTTATCGTCAATGTTGCTTCAAAATGGTAACTTTTGAAACTGAACTTTGTTATTTAACATTGCAATCTAGCCTACATCAGATCATATTAAACATTTAAAAAAATATATATATCAATGGTCTTCTCATGAAAATGGATGTCCCTTTCTCCAGGTTTTAATTTATTCATTTGAGCGAAAATCATATAGATTGTTAACCTTTAGAGAGTTGAAATGAATACTATATCCTCCAAGGTTATTCATCATGCTATATCTATTTTCCTTAACTTGATAGGATAGAGTTATCTTGCATCTGTCTTGAACTCAACTTGTACTATGAATTTGAGTTGCTGTACAGTATAGATAATTCAGCTATAACTGAGAGCCAATGGCTTATGTGTGGGCCTTTCAGGAAGGTGAATCTGGCATTTTATATTTGTACATGTTTTCCCCTGTTCAATTCATAGTTGTAAGATTGAATGAAGATGCCTCAAAAAATAGATGCTAGAGCAATGTTTTATTTTATTTCACAGTTGAAACATATGTGGAACTTGTGGTTCATTGGTTTTACTTATTATGTAGTGGGCTAACAAGTTCCAATTACAAAGAGCTAAATGTCTCGTATGAGAAGTACAGAGAGAAAGGTTTGTTCTTTGACTATAGGGTTCTCATGCAGAATCATACCTGAAATAATATGAAACTATATCTTGAGTCCTGATTAGATGTGAGGGTATTCAATAATGGAGTTGTAAGAGTAAGCAAATAGTTTAGACTCCCATCAAAAAGACATTACCTTGAGTCCTGATTAGATGTGAGAAGCCTGTGAATGCTAGGATTAACTGATAATTATAAAGAAAGTACATTGATTACCTTGAATTTACTTCTGAATAACATTGGATTGACTTAATGCAAAACATCTATCTTTGCTCTTTGCTCCATCTTTTTATGGTTCTAGCCTAAGAATTAATTTTTACTGCAGGTAGAGACTCAGGAATTACATGTGGAAATCAAGACAGGTATATATAAATCCATGATCTGCTTAGCTAAAGCAGCTTGAGCTCGTGCTAAATTTTTCAGCAATGATGATGATGCTATTCTGATTTTCAGTAGTACAGAGGAGCACAATACCTTATTAGTTAGTGCCCTGCAACCTTATGGTATTATTCTGCTACTTTTAGAATTAGTTTGTCAAGTGCAAAGTGTATGAAAGGGGTGTATCTGCATCTCTTTTTTTCTGAAAATCTTGTTCCTGCTCTTCTCTTTTAATCATTACTGAACTTGAGCTGATAGCTTCTCTGTATTGCATACAAATGTACATATATTTAGTGAAATCTGCAACTGGATGTTACTTCTTGTCATCTAATTAATCTACCAGAACAATTGCTAGTGGACAGAAAATTCTGCCAAGTATTTGCGCATGATTTAAAATGGTATTCTTCATATGCTTTGCCCTTTTTTATATATAAATTCTAGCACTGATTCTCAAATCTCAACCAGTATGTCTTAGTTGGAGTCTAGCACTCTAGCTTGAAGGATGACAGCTTAGATGGCTGGGCTCTTGATTCTTATACTGTTTGTGCCCGTCGGTCTGGCCCGCGACAGGACGCCCCGGTCCGGTCCTCGGCGGCTTGCTACCACTTCTCCTGCCGCTGGATCCGGCAGCGCCCGCTCCGAGCCTTGCCCCGGACGCCGACACCGGAGCGACCGGAGGTGGGGGCGGGAGGAGGAGCCCCACCCGCGCCCACTGAGCCGTGATGCTCTGTCTAGGATTTATGTGGTATTTTTGCTGTTTGTTGAGATCTAGACCAAATTTAGTCGATTTCCAGAACTGATTTAGGGATATAGTGAGAAATTAGAAATTTCTATGACACTTTATGCTCTCGATCTAGATGGAATGCACCTCTTCCTTTTTGTTTTCATGACTAGGTAGCTGGTGTAGGTTGCAAGAAATTTAGCTTCATAGCAGTTGTGTAGCTAAAGCAACTAATTTTGATATTTGCCTTTGCTCCAGATCTTAAAATGGAACTTAGTCATGCTGTTTTTTTTTCTTTGCATATTGTTCCATGGGCAACTGACTTCATGATTGTTACTGCTGCATGCTTCTTCTTCTAGTCTCCTTTTTCTTGTATCAATCTTTGACATATACTATGAGATGGAATTGGATACCTTAGTAGTAAAATGTTTGATAGGTACACAATTATTTGTAGTTTAACTGTGCATGTCAATAAATTAAATACGAGATCAATCACTTGTTTTCTATTCTTCTTGTATCTTGAATATTTACCATATGCTGATTTTAACCTTTGTTTATCAGCACAACTTTGTTCTGATGGTATAATCAAGCATGTGGAGGCTTGTTACAGTGTGGAGTCTTGTAGCAGCAGGCATAATCAAGTGCACAAGGTACAAGCAGTTTGTTGTCAAGTTAAATTAGAACTGAACTGCAGTTGTCTAGTTTTTTAGTAGATAATTTTCTATCACTAGCTGTCTAGTTCTGGTCACCTGAAATAAGTTGAATAGGTGATGCATCAGAAATTGCAGATGGCTCCCTGAATTGGGGATTAGTTTGACCTCCATCTGTTGCTGAGTAAGTTGCAAAAGTGTTTCCAATTTGCTTGGTTTACAGGTGTTTGACTTTTCCAACAATATTTTGAGATGACTAAAATAAGCTATTGTAGATTTTCTTGGTCTTTAGACTGTTAGATACTATTGTAGATGCCATGACTATTTGATAAATGAAGAATTCTGGGAGGCTTGATTAATGCTCTGCCACAAGACAGAGAACTGCCAGCCGAGCATTTTAATGAAATTTGATTGTGTGAATACTATACAGTAAATTTAATGGCAGTATATATGTTTGTTCATTCGTTCATTCATATGCACCAAAAAGAAGAAACAACAATATACAATTACTGTATAACTTGCATGTTGGGACGCAATTTTACTTGTACACAAGTTTTTTCAAAACATGAAGTGTGTTCAACAGATGAATAGAAAGAAATATGGCGGGCTGAATTAAAGTCCCTGCTAGTATTTCTTCCATGTGTCTCAAGTACAGATTGTTCTGAAAGCTGATTTACTTCGATTCGAACTTATCTTCTTGGCACGCCTTTAACTATTGATATGAATGCTTTTGTGCAGGTCTCTGCTAATGTGCACTGCTCTGCGGCCTCTACTACAGCTACTGCAAAACAAGTATACTTATATGTTCGGTGCTCAGTTTTAGGCCTTCTCTACATGCTTATAAGCTTATTTCAGCAGAAAATAATTATTCTTTTGACCCTAGCTTATAGTTCGGATCCACTACCCAAATCTTTCATAAAATAGCTGACCAAGTCCACTAAAAGATTATGTCATCAATAAAATAAACAATTAGAAAGTTATTGTCACATAGGAAGCTTTACAGAAATAATTCTTTTTTTTATAAAAAGTGATCCGTGGTCTCTACCATGTCTATAAACAAGGAGAAATATTCCTGGTAACCAATTCCTATTTGAAATAATTCTTGATTCTTATATTGTTTGTGCCAATCTGATTCATGGACTTGTCATTGTTGCTTATAAACTCTTTGTTTCATCTTATGTTTTAAAAGGAATGGCGACTGGGAAGACATTCTTGTCCCTTCTTATGATCATTATGTTTTGGAGGACGTTCTTATCGTCTCTAGAGAAAATAGATGAGATGGTGAGCTTATCTATGTGAGTTGTTGTAAAGTTTTGGTCAAATTTATGAAGATGCATGTATGTTTGTTGAAGTTAAATCTTAGTTGTGTAGTGACATTTGTATTATTGTGGACAATTGTTGATGGATTAATTTTTATTTTTTTAACCATTTAAAATTGTCTCGTTGGACTGTCTGTCGCTAAAACCATATGTACCATCACACAGTCTATCGCTAAAAAGTAGCAATGGACTATCTGTCGCTAAAAAGTAGCAATGAACTATCTGTCGCTATAAATATTCGAGGCAACAGATTATCTGTCGCTAAAAGTACTGTCTGACGCTAAAGATTTTTAGCGACAGGACTTATAGCGTCTACAGAAGTCCGCTGTAAGTTTTTAGCGTCAGATTGTTTGTCGCTGTAGCCGCTTTTAGCGTCAGATCGTCCATCACTAATCTCGGTGTTGTGGTGTAGTGTCTCTATTTGTTTGCTTGTATATTGATATGCTTGGTTGCTACGATCTGCGAGTAGAAGAGTTGTCTGTAAGCGCTGGAGGCTGAAAGCTACAAAAGAGAGGACTGAAGAATTTCTATGAGCAGTTGCCTTGAGTGGAAAGCAAGTATAAAAGGCCAGTATAGCATGGGATCATCCTTGTTTTCTATCAACTTTAATACATTTAATTCATATTACATGTGTCACCTTGATACAGATCTCCTAGAATTGAACTTATACTTTATCTCCTATGGGATATGCATAGGGTAGCTTTACTAGTGCTCAACTAAACCATGATCTTATACCTTGACTAATGGTATATGCAATAAACATTAAAACATGACTTTTTAGCAACTTAGAAATAGAGGGCTGTAGTGTTTAGCTACTTTCTAAATGCTTTAGATTTCTCTCCCTAAGGACTTATTTGTAAGCGAACATCCAAAACTTATATTACAGCTGTGAGGGCTATATGGCTCTGGCTTTAGCTCAGTATGAGGATATTTTCTAGCTTGTTAGTGGTTATCTTTATTAGCGTAAAAATAGCTTGATGAATCGGGTATAGTGCGACCTCTGTCTCCTTGTGTATAGGTTGCGCGTCATTATGCCATCGGGAAGGGGACTCTACATCTGTTTGCCGAGTAAATCTAATGGCCTCAACTTTGTTAGACGAACCTTTGAAAGGCTTCATAGTGAACCATGCCTGCTTACCTTGGAAGTGTTTTGGGAGTTATAAACCCGGACATGTGGGTACCACAACTCAAAGTGAAAGTGTACAATCTCTATAGAATGTAAAACTGGTATATTAGCCGTGCTCACGGTCACGAGCGGCCTTGACCCTTATGAAATAGAATATCACTATTAATTATTTGTTTATGCTATTCATTAATCATGTTTACACTAATCATGTGTTTACTATGAGATTATGATAACATGATACTATTCATATGCTAAAATTGTGACAACTAAAAGGTAAATGCTGTTAAACATGTGTCAAGCCTTTGAGCCTCATGAATCCCATGTTACACTTGTTGAGTACGATATGTGCTCACCCTTGCTATTTCCCCACACCCCCAGACTTTAGAAAAGTTGCTCCGAAGATTGATGGAGTTACGGATGAGTTACCAGAAGACTGATATAAGTGCTAGGCATATGATACCCCTAGTCAGCCATCCCTATGAAAGATGGAGCCTCAAGATTAGCTATCGTTCTGTGATACTCTGATGTAAGTATTAAATATGAGTATATTTTCGTTATATAATAAAGCATTGTCTCTTAATACTATTGTAATTTGTCGGCTTATGTGTGTGACTGATCTCTAGGCGCACATAAGACTATGCATCCCATTTTATCCTTAAAATCGGGTGTGACAATCCGACATCGCATCAAAGAGTTATGATTTTTTAAAAGTTCAGTCTTGTCATGCCACTCCTAGTGGCGCAACAGAACAGTATTGTCACGCCAGCGGGAGTGGCAGATGTCGCCACGCCAATGTATGTGACGTGACAACATTATTTGGTCGCGCCAGCGGCACTAGCGCGACCAAAACGGTCAAATTCGCAAAAAAAAGGAGTGATTTTTATTAAAATATTGAATAAAAAAGGATTAAAAAAATCCCAAAATCTGCCAAAAGCGGTGGCTATATATATTTCCAAGCCCTCATAGCGCCTAAAGATCATTCAAGGACATCCCAAAAACCTCAGCATAAAGATCTTCAAGAAAATCGACTTAGAGGCAGATTAGCTTGCCAACCACCTCTAAAATTAACAGGCATTTTCTAGAGGCGGCTGCCAAAACTCGTTTTTTATAGACTATTTTTAAAGGCGGATTTTGATAGAGCCGCCTCTACCCAAAAAGGGTGATGCCTCTAAAAATAGACTGTGTAGTAGTGGCTACATGTGTAGGCTGCAACAGGCTTCTTCTACCGTATTTGTAGTTCAGAAGTTGCAGCAGCAGTGACAATTGATGAGTCTCGGTGCTGCAGCGAACACTTCCATTGTATCTATAGTATTAGAAAATTTCAATTTCTGCAAACAAAATAATAGCATACTCCTGTTAAGTAAAGGAAAAAATTAATAGTAGTATACAACCTGATGAGGCATAGATCAATGTCATTTCATTCTTGTACTCTCATTAGATAATCGTTTAATGATTTTGCAAAAAATTAAAAAACGGATATCTACACTTAATACAGAGTGATGAAACAATATAACAGAAGCATAGGATATATAAACTATGCATATATTTGTTGTCCTACAGTACAGATTGATACTACAATTATAATCACACTCTTTCTGGGTACAAATTAAGTAGCAATAGGGACATGGTTCACATTACAAATCACCTGATTAATGCGGTATAAAATTATTGTAAGGTTTGGCCTTGATCCAAAGCATTGACTTCTTTCTTAACGCTATCCCAAAGGCCTCTGCCATATCAAGTTCTTCCAACTTGACGCCATCGGGCAGAGCCCAATCAAAATGGTAAAGAAAGCTAGCAAGTGCCAACTCTAAGTTGGCCAGTCCTAGCGTGATGCCAGGGCATATTCTCCTACCAGCCCCCAAGGGAGTGAACTCGAAGTCATTACCCCTAAAATCGATACTGCTACTTTCAAATCTTTCTGGCTTGAATTCCTCTGCATCATGCCATAGTTTTGTGTCCCTTGCTATTGCCCAAACATTCACAAACAACTTGGTCCCCTTTGGCACATCGTAACCCATAACCTGACATGACTCACGACATTCTCGAGGGAGCAAGAGGGGCGCTGGAGCATGCAGCCGTAAAGTCTCCATGATCACCAGTTGTAGATATCTTAACTTGATCAAATCACCTTCATTTATCTTGTCTTGTCCTTTGAAGGTCTCCCTCACCTCTAACTGGGCCTTATGCATGACTTGTGGATTCTTAACAAGCTCTGACATTGCCCATACTAGAATGGTTGATGATGATTCACTCCCAGCAGAGAAAATATCCTGCAATACAATCTTACAGTTACAATTGTGAAATGGGACATTCACATTAATTCTCACGGGGCATGCCAAAAAATCTTAATATTCTAACAAAAAAACAAAAAGATCTGACCATTAATTTGGTAGACTCTAATCAGCATTGATAATAATAACTAGTTGATATATTTTATTTTTCTAAAGAATATCCATGTATATGATTATGAAAAAAAACTAGATAAAGTAACCCGTAAATGTGCATATAATATAAACTCTACGATACCAAAAAAAATATTTAGTGTAATAAAATTTCATTTGCCTAATGCTAAATTAGAAACAAATTAGAAAATTAAGAATAAAGTATCATATGCATTGGAGGTTTTGCAGGAGTGTGGTGTCAGATAACTAGAAGATATCTCGCGCATTGCTGCGAGGATTGCAAAGAACTTGGAATGAAACTAAGTGAAAATAACGTGAATAGCTTGCAATTAAGAGGTTAGAAGTTAGTGGATGAGATAACTATTAGTGAAAGATGATATTGATATATAGTTATCGGTGGATTGATCGATGTGGATGACTTGTATGTTGAGATAGACTTATAGTGGGAGATTAGCTCTATATAAAAGTGGATCTTACCCAAATAACCGTGCTGACAATCTCGTCGGTGAGAGCGAACTGCAGGCCACCTACCCTCTGCAGCCTCAGGAGAACACCCAGAAGGTCCTTGTCTCGCTCTGGCGTCGGCATGGCTTCACGCTCATGGATGATGCTCTGGATGATGCGGTACATGTTCCTCTGGCACCTCCTCGCGTCCCTCGCGGCGGCGCTGAACCGCCGTACCAGCCGCGAGGACGGGTACAGGTCCGCCAGGTTGAACCCACCAAACAGCCGCACCATTTCGACCAGCTCATGCATGTATTCGTCTCGGTACTTGCACCGGTCGCCGACGACCGTGCGCGCGGCGACGTCGTTTATCATGCGGCAGATCCCTTCGCTGAGGTTGACGGGCTGCTGACCATCGGCAGACTCCCTGGAGATGGAGCGGAGGAGGTTCGCCACCTCCTCCGCCCGGATGCTCCGGAACGTGAGCACGCGTCGCTGGCTGAAGAGCTCGATCATACACATCTTGCGGAGCTCACGCCACTGGGCGTTGTAGGGGGAGAAGATGATGTCCTTACCTCCGCAGCTGAAGACATCGAAGGTGACGCTCAGGTTGCGGTCGCAGAAGGTGAGGTCGTGTGTCCTCATCACCTCCCTGGCAGCCTTGGCGGAGGAGACCACCAGCGTGGGCACGGAGCCGAAGCGGAGCATCATGAGGGGCCCGTAGGTTCCGGACATCTCGCGCAGCGTCCGGTGAGGCAGGTCGCTGAAGCGCGACAGGAGGAGGTGGTGCAGGCTGCCGATGAGCGGCAGCTGCCATGGCCCTGGTGGCAGGCGAAGCGCTGATGATGGCTTCGTGCGTGATAATGTGACGTAGCTCCGGATGAGCTTGAGGAGGAGGGCGAGGAGGACGACGAAGGCTAGAAACTGGATTCTGATGTCCATTTTTGGCCAGGGATGGGACAAGTTTGCAGCCAACTGCGTGTCGACGACGTCTCGAGGAGCTGACACATATAAATACAGACTGTGTCATCATCGGATGCAAATTAAGAATAATCTACTAGTTATTCATATATATCCAAATGCGAAACCGAATAAATGTTTTCCATTCACTACCAGGCTACGGAGAATTCCTGTCAGCTCTGGAAATTCGTGACGATTTTTAAGAACTGACGGAAATAAAGATAACTCATTTCGGTTAAAAAAACGACAGACTCCTGACGGATAGATGGAACCGATAGGAATTGTTTTCCTGTCAGCTACTAGGTCGACACGAGATCTCGGTGCCCCCACAAACAGCGAAAATCACCGCGCCCTTCTCGTTCGCGCGCCCTGAGATGGCTTGGCGCCGAGAAATCCCAGGCTGTTTTTAGTGGGCCCATCCATGAACTGGAATAGTATATAAAAGAACCCGAACCCTAGGGCCCATTTGCCCGCCACTGCCCACATCGGGCAACGTGACCGCGAGGCGCGAGGCTTTCTCGCTGCCTCCGACGTCGCCCCCTTCTGCTTCTGCGTGGGCTCTCCTGAAGTCGACGCCACTGCCCCTCCCCCTGCATCCGCCCACCTCACGGCCAATTAGATTTTTTTTGGTGGGGAATGGGTATGGGCTATCAATACCCGATGGGCATTTACCCATTGCCATCTCTAAGCACGAGATGACGGGAATCTAGGGTTTTGGGCTCGGTTATTTGCTCAACTAAGACTGAGAGTAAGACCAGTGGCGGAGGGTGAACTAAAATATAGAGGTCTAATTTGTCCAATGCTAATTGTAATTACACTAATGCTACAGTAAATGAATAATGCCTAGAACGTTAGCGGCCACTAGCCAGCTAACGAGGGCCGTAGCCCGTAGAAGAGCTCCGTAGTGGACTCCATGTACGATTTACTTATTGGCCTGCTATGCTAGCTTGTTTTAAAAGAAAGGAGTATACTGGTTGCTTCTTGGGCCAGTTCACTACCAAAATGGTAGACTTCTCATAGTGTTTTTAAGTAGTAATAAAACACTATCACTAGTCATAGCACATGAAAATCTCACTCAGAGACATTTAGTAGGAAAATTTTATACTAAATTTTGAATGCTAAAACACTAGGAGAAACCAACCTTACTAGGAGAAGTCTAAAATTCTAATTGTGGTTAGCTAGTAGTCATGATACTGGTTGCTTCGTGGGCCTTTAGTTTTTTTTTCTGCGGGCAAGGGGGGTGGGAGCCTAGTTTCGTCTCTACTAGGCTCCGCCCCTGAGTAAGACTAATAATAGAGCCAAGTGTTTGCTATAAATCAAATTGTAAGAGGCACGCTATATAATAATTGCCACTTATTTATTTTTTATAAAAAAAACTTTTTACTATTACTTTTATTCATGTCTCGTATTCTCTTTCATAATCCTCCTCATATTCATTTGATATTTGGACTCACCACTGCATAGACTCGTGTACCTATCTTATTGCATTGTATGAGAGTCAAATTCTTCTTTCTCTTTTTTTTTTCTGTGTTAGCAAATATGCCTGTGCGTTGCGATGGGATCACAGTTCATTATGTTGCAGCGACACGAACATGGCTGTACGGCAGAGCCGCACGTGAGACTACGTCCACAGCGAGGTGGCTTGAACCTGCGGCCACGACACCCGTGCGCATGGTGTCACTGACCATGGCCAGGCAACCTAGCCCGATAGGGTGATGGCCACAGTGTGGAACTGTACCGGCACTGCACCACGGCACAAACTCTCATGCGGGAGACCGGAAGACGGAAGTGGCCATGGCAACACGCACGTAGTGTCTTCAGGCAGCCTGGGCCAGAACAATGTGGTAGCACGCGTGGCCTGGATAAGCGTCTTGTTGGTTCCCAGATGCATGGAGGCGACCCAGTGCACAAGCACGCTGGCGCCGTATGCTCTGGAGACGGTTTCTTTTATGCGACTTGGCTTTCAGTAGCCTTTAATCCATCGGAACGCCAGGGAGACTGACAGGGAGTGGCCGACGACGCGCTACCTTGGTTACAAGACGTTGTTCGTCTGCCGGCTGCTCCACATGTCGTGCTTTTAATTGTCCTCCTCCTTTGCTTAGGCTCCTACCAGTTTGCGTTGTTCCCTGGTGAGTGTGCAAAGTGCGCCGTCGTCCAACGCCACGTCCACATGGAGTGACACCTCGGCGACCCTGCCGAGCCACGGGGTAGATACGACATAGTCGCCCAAGACGAGCCCCGTGTCGCGGCGAAGCTGCTCCGATGGCCTAGACATGACACCCTGCTGCCAGCGTCGTTCGTCGTCAAAGCGAACCAGGTCAAGTGCCCTAGAGATGTTAGGATCGATGTGAGTACCTCTATGTGTAACCCGTAGATCCGGGTAACATTCTATTCGCCGTGCGCGCTTGCGCTGTGACCTCGCGGACGCCGGTATCGAGGCAGCTCTGGCTCGGTGGCGAGGTCCAGTGGCCCGGGTGGTGACCTGCAGGGGAGACGGCGGAGTCGGTGGGCCATCTCGTCGCTGGCAGCACGGCTTTAGGATCGGATTAGGGTTTTCTGTAGGTGGGATTGCGGCTCCAGTGAACCTCGTTTCGAGCTCGATCCCCACCTTCTCTATTTGTATGTGCTGTGCGACAGGGGCCCACCAACCAGTTAGGGTTGGGCTCCCCCGATCAGGGAGCAGAGCCAAGGGCCCAATAGGCCGTTGGGCCTATTGGTGGAGATCAACTAACATTCTCCCCCTTGATCTCATTCCATCTTTCACTTTCATATCATTTACTTTTGTTCATTCCATTACAGATTAGCTCATAGAGCATGTCTCATCGTCACGGTCCATTGCCGATAGACTTAACAGCTACAACTCACTACTCTGTTCTGAAATAGATACTTATCTTTGGGCCTTCTTTTGTCCAGGAATATTTTAGGCTTTCCCTTAAACCCAAGCTAGCTACATGTTCTCTGAACACCATGTCCTCTGAACATGTTGGGTGGTAAGCCTTTTGTAAGCGGATCCGCGAGCATCCTTTCTGTTCTTATATGCTCAAGATTTATGACTTGATCCCGGACTTTATCTTTCACAACATAATATTCTATGTCAATGTGTTTGGCAGCACCACTTGACTTATGTTGTGAGTATACTGTACTGCTTGATTATTATCGCAGTATCTCTTAAGTGGTCTATAGATGTCGTCAACCACCTTCAAACCGGGTATGAACTTCTTTAGTCAGTTCACCTGCCCGTTGCCTCATAACACGCTACAAACTGTCATACATTGTGGACGATGTACTGACGGTTCGCATTGAGCTTTTCCATGAAATAGCTCCCCTTTGCGAGATGATAGAAAATCCACGTCTGGATATGCATTCACTCTCGCATAATCAGAATCTGAATATCCCACCATGTGGAGTGAATCAGATCTTCTATATGTCATCATGAGGCCTTTCGTTCCTTGCAAATAATGCAAGACTTTCTTTACTAATTTCAGTGTTCTATTCCAGAATTGCTCTGGAATCTGCCAAGTAAAACCCGGTAACAAATGCCAAGTCAGGGCGTGTATATACTTGAGCATGTTGCAAGCTTCCGACAGCTGAAGCATATGGAACCACTTTCACTTTATCAATTGAGCTCATATTGGTTCCTGGGGCATTGAAAATCCCCATATTCGTCGCCCTTGACTACAGGAGCAGGTGAGGGACTACATTTGTGCATACTGAATTTCTTTAAGATCTTTTCCATGTATGCCTTTTGTGACAGTCATTATACCATTTTCTTCTATCTCGATGAATCTCGATCCCTAGAACGAACGAGGCTTCGACAAGATCTTTTATATCAAGTTTTGAGAACAAAACTTCTTTGTCTCCTGTAGTAGACTGACATCACTACTAGCAAGTAAGATATCATTTACATACAGGATAAGGAAGATAAACTTCCCAATCTTAAACTTTGCATAGACACAATTGTCCTCTACATTCTCTTTAAAACCCAAAATTCTTTATTGTCTCATCAAACTTCAAGTACCACTGTTTTGAAGCTTGTTCTAATCCATAAATGGATTTCTTTAGGCGGCATCCCATTCGTTCTTTTTTTTCCATGACAAAACCTTCCGGTTGTGCCATGTAAACATTTTCCTCTAAGTCTCCGTTGAGGAATGCCGTGTTTACATCCATCTGATGTAATTCTCAATCGTAATGTGCCACTAATGCTATTATTATTCTGAAAGAATCCTTACATGAGACTGAAGAAAAGATCTCATTGTAATCAATCTCTTCTCTTTGCACAAAGCCTTTTGCCACAAGTCGGGCTTTATATCTCTCTATATTCCCTTGAGAGTCAAGTTTTGTCTTGTAGACCCATTTACAGCCTACTGTTTTGGCTCCTTTAGGAATTATTTTCAAGTCCCAAACTTTATTGGCATTCAATGATTTTATTTCATCTTCCATGACCTTAAGCCACTTTGATGATTGATCACTACTCATGCCTTCTTCAAACGAGGCTTTGATAATCCTCTATTTGAAATTCTTTAGTGTTGTACACTTCATAATCAGCAGGAATAGCTGATTTTCTAACTCTTTTGAGACCTACTAGGGGCCTTCACATTCGGCACATCTTCTATTTTGAGGTTGTTGTTGCTCCCCCTCATGTGTGGCAATAGGTTCTATAGAATCCTGAAGAACAGGTTCATCATCGTCATTCATTGTTGCCACAGGTGGGATAACAACAGGTGCTAGCACCATAGTATCTAGCACTGTCGGTGCAGCTACAGCAGGTAGTGAGAAAAATGGCTCATGAATCATTGGAGTGGGCGCATACACCCTCTTCACTTCAAGGACAATTTCTCGAGCTACCATGCTCCCCCTCATCTTTTCATCTTCTAGGAAAACAGCGTGTCTCGTTTCCATAAACTTTGTATGTCTCTCTGGACAGTGGAAAACGAAAACCTTTTGACTTTTCTGTGTTGCCAATGAAATGGCACCTTACTATTTTGGAATCTAACTTCCTAATGTTTGGGTTAAATACTTTAGCCTCAGCAGGGCTCCCCCCTCACACGCAAGTGGTTTAGTGAGGGTACACTTTCTGTCCATAACTCATATGGTGTTTTGGGCACCGACTTTCTTGATACTCTATTGAGAATATAAATGGCGATTTTAACGCCTTCATTCACAGGTTCAACTGTAAGGTGGAGTAACTTATCATACTGCCCACCATATCCATCAGGGTACGATTGGTTCTTTTAGATACTCTATTCTGCTGAGGTTCGCTCGATATAGAATACTGAGCTACTATGCCATTCTTTTAGGGTATGCCGACCGTAGTACTCTCCCACGGTCAGACCTGACTATCTTAATCTTTAATATCTTAAATTTATTCAATACATCTTTTCTTTCTTTGATTGGATAAATATAGTCATAATGGGAGTAATCAACTGTGAATGGATCATAACCATCCACACTCTTTACAGGAAAACTGACCACAGATGTCTGTGTGAATAACCAATAAAAGAGCTCTAATGGAGGAAGAATATCATTCTTAACTTGTCTTTCTATTCTCCTCCTCGAAATATGGCCTGAACGATAGTGCCATAATTTCGACAATGCATCGTGAGCTCTCTTATGCCACCATTTTCAGAGTAACACTCTGTGACCAGCTTTATCAGCTAAGTGGCATGTCTTTGAAGAGCCAGTGAACTGCTCTTTATTCTATCGAGGTACTTGGTGATCGTGTCATATTCTGGGATTGAGCCCACAATTGTAGGTTCAATCATGTTCTTTATCATAGCCAAACATTTCTTATTTGCAGTGACCCACTTTCTATGCTCAAAAGCCATAGGATATTTTTTGGGATTCAAAATCCCTTTCTTTAGTTGCCCAAGTGGCATCATTCTTTTTTTTTTCTCCCTCACCGGTGTCACAAACTCAGTGGAACATGGTGAGGTGACTACCTAGTCCACCTTAAACAAGATGAAAACCAGGTCAAATCTTTTCTTAACATAAAATTAACACCATTTGCATGCCTTGATTCCAACGTTGGTCAAAATCAAAACATACAACTATTCTTATACACTAATTCTACATCACCGTTGGGCAGAAATAGAATTAATGCATAAATCTTTAACTTTCATAACTGTTCTTACACACTAATTCTACATCACCGTTGGGCAGAAATAGACTTAATGCATAAATCATTAAAATTAACATATGTTCTTGTACACTAATTCTACATCACCGTTGGGCAGAAGTAGAATTAATGCATAAATCATTAAAATTATCAACTTTTCGTATACACTAATTCTACATCACCGTTGGGCAGAAGTAGAATTAATACATAAATCATTAGCATTACGATATTGTTATTAACAACGTTGGTCAGAAAATAACAACATCATAATCATGTCAAAACTCTTTTTCTCCAATTAAATACCACATTGGTTCAAAATAATTGGAGAATCAACATTTTCTTTAGCAGCGGAAAAACTTTCCTTTTCTCCAATTAAATACCACATTGGTACAAATTAACTGAAGAATAAATCATTTCTCTAGCTGTGGAAAAACTTCTCCTTTTCTTGAACTTTACCCACAGAGAAAATTGTATTTTCTATTTCCTTTAATCCATTAATCAATTTTCAGAAAATAAAACATTTACTGGAAAAACTTTGAGAATATACTTTTTCTTTAGCAGCGGAAAAACTCTTACTCAATTTCTTGAATTTTACCCACAGGATAAAACTACTTTTTCTATTTTTTCTTTTAAGCCAATTTACATTTTCAATTTTTCCAGAAAAAAGAAAAAAGAAAAAAAAACTCGGCTTTTGCTCTTTACTGTTTCGGCCTGAAACGGCCCACGGCCCACAGCCCACACGCCCTTCCCGCGCGCTCCCCCGCGCCCAGGCCGCAACCTGGGCTTAGGCCGGGAATTCGGCCTGGCGCGCGCACCCGTCTGGGCTGAAAGCCGGCCCGATCAATCGGTGCCATTGATTCCAATCGGACGGCCGAGCGGGCGTTTCGGCCGGTCAAAACCCCAGCACCGCTCGGCTCATCGCAACCCTAGCTTCATTCGCCCCTTGCCCTTCTCTCTCTTCGCTCGCCGCTCTCTCTTCTCTCTACCTCAGCGTAGCCGCAGCCACCGAGAGGACACCGAGCGAGAGTGAGCAGCGAGCCACGGCGCCGTCGCCGGCCCCCTCGCCGGCGCGCGTGCTCCCCAACGGGTGAGCACGCCGCCGTCGAGTGGCCTGGCCGCGGCGCCCCCTTGACCGAGCCCGACGAGCAACTGCCCCCGCTCGGCACTTCTTCTCCCACGCCGGCGAAGGGACGGTTCGCCCGGTGATTAGGGTTTGGATTTTTCTCTTCTTTTCTCTGATTTGCTGTTCTTCCTTTTCTTTTCTTTGACATCCGAATGGATCTAGGGTTAGGTTCTTCTCTTCTTTGGATTTTTCTTTTCTTTTCCTTTTCGGAGTTCATCCGAAAGGTTTTCATCTGTTTTCTTTCTCCATGCGAGTTAGGGTTAGGTTCGGTTGAACCCATCTTTTTCTCTTTGTTCTTTTTCTTTTCGCTTGAATTTCCCGAACAGATTATCCCCGTTCTAGGGTTAGGGTTTCGGCTCTGTGAGCCTAGGGCCCTATTTCTTCTCTGATCCGAATGGATCTGTTCTTTTCTTTACTTTTGCCGTGCGCCATCAAACTGTGCGGCTCCTTTCCCCACGCGCGGTGGCGGTGGTGACCGGGTTCCAGTGACATCCGCCACCCCCGGTCCCTTTTCCTTTTCTTTTACCCGGTTAGGGTTAGGGTTACACACTTGTAACCTGCTCTGGTACCATTTGTTAGGATCGATGTGAGTACCTCTATGTGTAAACCGTAGATCCGGGTAACATTCCATTCGCCGTGCGCGCTTGCGCTGTGACCTCGCGGACGCCGGTATCGAGGCAGCTCCGGCTCGGTGGCGAGGTCCAGTGGCCCGGGTGGTGACCTGCATGGGAGACGGCGGAGTCGGTGGACCATCCCGTCGCTGGCAGCACGGCTTTAGGATCGGATTATGGTTTTCTGTAGGTGGGATTGCGGCTCCAGTGAACCTCGTTTCGAGCTCGATCCCCACCTTCTCTATTTGTATGTGCTGTGCGACAGGGGCCCACCAACCAGTTAGGGTTGGGCTCCCCCGATCAGGGAGCAGAGCCAAGGGCCCAATAAACCATTGGTGGAGATCAACTAACAAGAGACTCCCATGATGACCTTGATCTGGCCACCGACGTCCGACTCCTACGCAATAATGTCGCCTGCACGAAAGGTTCTCCTGTCGACGATGCGAAGGCCGCCGCCGGCTGCGAGCACAGTGTCATTTATGCGGCGCACGCCACGCTTGTTGTCTGGCATGCGCACCACGACGTCGCGTTGGTCATGGTCGTGTTCATGCCCGCCGCCTTTTCTCTTCAACGTCACGAGGTCATACCAGTACACCACGCCGCCGCTCATTGCATCTGAATCTTAATTAATGCACCTAATGAGCATCAATCAATCAAATCAAACTGAAAAATAACAATGATGGTGCGGCGTGATATATCTATATTATTATACATGTATGCTGTCTCGGTCTACATACCATATATCTCTGTCGTTCCACATCTGGAGTTCAAGTCTAAACGTTCAACACGAAATAAATTCAAGATAACTATATATCTAAATATGTTCGTGTCTTCTTTTAGTGTGCCTCACTGCGCTAGAACTGCTAATCACAGTCGGGTTGAAACCCCAATCACTGCCATAGTTGCTTCCGACAGATAGTGATAGTAGCCTATCACTGCCGGTTTGTCAACCCAACAAGCCAAAAACTGAACTCAGAATGAACAAATTAACTAAAAGTAACAGTCGGACAAGATTATATGAATCACGAATTAGAAGAAACAACACCTCATGCATAAAACTGCCAATGTGCTAGTTACATTGCTAATTTAGCTTGACAACTCAACATACACAAACAGAAAATATAGACACAGGATTAAACATTTATAATCTAAAAGGGGTCAGTGTATCAACAAGAAATAAGTTTAGCAGTACTTCTCAAAATTTATACATATCCTTCTGGCTAAGGTGATCAGAAACGGATCAGTAAGGTAAAATAGGCAGGGAAGATGGGATGCAAGCTTTAACCATCTTAATTTTCTTTGAAGTAATAACCATCTTATTGTTTTTGAAGTAATAAACATCTTAATTTGATCCGTTTGTTGCTCCGTGGCTATGGGCCATTTACGCCTTGTTCGGCTGGGGCTGGCTGGCTGGCTAGCCCCCTCACATGGGCACTATTTACATGAACCAGCCAGCAGTACTTCTCTCTCACATAAACGAACCAGCAACGATACGAACCAGCCAACCGAACAGGCACTTAGTTGCTAGGCCAAATTCTACTAGACGGGCCAAATTCTAACACAACACAACACTGTTTGACTGATACACTGGGTGTTTCTCAAAAAAAAAAGGAGAGAGAGACTGATACACTGGATTGCTATAAAAGAATGATACACTGGGCCACAGGAAGCAGGCCGCTTTTTTAACATGGAACTTCGTATGGTAAACTCAAAATTGTTCCTATAAGTTTAGGTAACCCTTTCTAAAAACAATAGGTAAAAGAAAGCTACTTGCTTTCAATCGCCTAGAAAAAAACTCGGAGATTACTCCATGTTCTAGACAGGATGTACGTGATTTTTTGCCTCCCTTTTGACATATTACTAAATAAAGAAAGCGGAGTAAAATAAAGAACGTAACTCTTATCCTTTTCTCTTTGATTATTAAGAGTTCCATTTAGAGTACCTAGGAGGAATCTATTTAGATTAGGATTCCTACTCCATATTCGTCTATACGTGAGCTATTCTAACTCGTATTTTAAATAAAGAAAGGGGAGCAAAATAAAGAACGTAACTCTTATCCTTTTCTATTTGATTATTAAGAGTTCTATTTAGAGTACTAAGGATCCGAGGAATCTATCTTTCGTCGCAAAATAGATTAGGATTCCTACTCCATATTGGTCTAAACACGAGCTATTCTAACTCGTATGAGCACGGATTATATATAAGTCCGGATAAAAGAAACTCTCTATTGTTCGGTGGTTAGAGGAAGATGGACAAAAAAAATAAATGGACGAAAAAAATTAGATATAGATATAGATATATCGAAAAAATACGACCTAGCTTTGGCTATATAAAACTATTATTAACGCTACTTAGGGTCAATTTGGATGTCAAATTTTTTGGCAAAACGTACTGTAGCGTTTTCGTTGTTATTTGGCAATTAGTGTTCAATCATAGTCTAATTAGGCTTAAAAGATTCGTCTCGTGGATTTCGTCTATACTGTGTAATTAGTTTTATTTTTTATTTATATTTAATGCTTCATATATGCGTCTAAAGATTCGATGTGACGAAAAATCTTGAAAAATTTGGTATTTTAGGGTGTAACTAAACAGGACCTTGTGCAAGCGTGACAGGACGAGGTCCTAGTGACGGATAGGATAGGACACTTGGACCAGGCGATGGCGGGCAGCGGGGCAGGCGAAGCCGAAACGCTGGTGTCCTAGTGATGGATAGGATAGGACACTTGGATCAGAGGCTACATCACGGAGCAGCGGGCTACAGTAACATGCACAATAGTTGTCTCTACAGTACGGGCAGCGCGCGGGACAGGCTACTCCGTGATGAAGCCGAAACCCTGCGACCAGTTCGCTCGAGCTGGCTATGGAATAATATTTTTTTCTTATAATATTTTAGTATAAATATTAGCATAAGTCAAATTTCAATATAAACGAATAGGGTAGGCTGTTACTGTCTAGTGACCTTGATGTCAATCCAATGTATGGTTGATAGGCAGCTAGCTACCGACTCCCTTTTCTGAATAAATAGAATGCTAACAAGTTTAGGGTGGATTAGTATGACAGAAAAAAATCATACTAAGTTAATCTCAATGGGGTTTCACTAAAGTTTAATGGGCATTAAATATGCTGACATGACCACTATATTGATGAAGAAAGAGATGATAAAAGTTTTATGGGGATGAAACTCGTCTGCATTGTTTTTCAAAATATAGTGTATTGGAAACTAGGACATGAAACCGAGGTTGGTCTTAACATTCATTAACTGAAGTAGTTGCACACTCATCAGTGATTGTTCCAATAACATACTAATAATAATATTTACTACACATATTCAACTCTACAATCTCAACACTGGATTAGGAGATGGGAGAAGGTGCAACAGATGTGATGAGACTTTGAGAAAAATAAATGTATTGATGGACCATTCAACCTCTTAGAGATTGCTTTATTTGTAGATAAAGTTTAATCTATTTATTCAGAGATAGATGGAGTAGCTAGGGACAGGAGTACGAGACAAATGTACAGCCAACCACATGACAGACGAAATCTCAAGGAGGAGCTGACACACATATATAGGAAATAATTATCTATTTAATATTGAAAAATCGGTCCTCCTAGTAAGGTACTTCCGAAATTAAAGTTTTTTTTTTATCTAGCATCGAGTTGAAATTTGTTTCCGTATTATCAACGGTCGAGATTTCCAAAATGTAATACTGGCGGTTCGTTGTGTAAAAGAGGTACACAGGCGGTTCACATAAGCTAACCGCCAGTGGTAATTGTTTATTTACAGTGGCGGATTGGTTAAGTGAACCGCTTGTGTAGATGCTATTTACACGGGTGGTTGCCTAACGAAAACCGCCAATATAAAAACACCATTAACACTGGCAGTTTGCATAGTGTAACCACCCGTGCAAATCTCTTTACACAGGCGGTTTTTATCCTGGACCCACTGATTTCACAATACTAGCGCCTGTCCGTTACGAACTGCCAGTGAAAATAAAGGGCACCACCGGAAGAAATCACCGTTGTAGTATATGTATTTTCTGAAAATAATAAAATAATAGATAAATAGCTATAATTCATAAATATTTCTTTTTAATTCGAAAAATATGAAATTGGTACATTTTAAAATATAATCTATCTCTTCAATATCTACAGCTGTAGTTTTGGTAATTTCTTCATTAGTGTTCATTTAAACAATTTTGTGGACCATAACAGAAGAAGGGACATGTGTCTGTGCGGCAAAACAGAAGAAGGGAAGGAGTCGACGAAAGCATATGCACGTGTCCGTCGGTTTCCTTTGTTTATTTCTTTGGTCTTTGTCCAATGCTGGTTCAGAAGTACTCGCCATGGAGTAGTACTGTATTAGTTCTAATTAGGCCGCGTTTGGCCGGGGTCCGGCTCTGGCTCCGTGGCAGCTCCGATGGAGGAGCTGCACCAAACACGCTGGCTGAAGGAGCCGTTTCTGCCTGTTTGCCAGAGGAGCCGAAGCGTTTTTGCACGTACAGAGGCGGAGTCTGGATTTGTGGCTTTGCCGCCGGCTCTGGCTCCCGGAGCACTACGGGCGGAGCCTGGCCAAACACGGCCTTGACAGGTCAGATCTAATTAAGGGTCTATTTGGCAGGACTCTGGCTCCTCTGAAAATGGCTCCGGCTCTGGCTCCTCTGAAAGAGCAGCTCCTCTGGAGGAGCTGAAGCCGTTCCGGAAAACGTTTGGCAAAACGGCTCCTTCGCACTAGACGACGTGAACCCACATCAAAGAGCCACGCGAAGCTCGTTTTTAAGGCTTCTCCTGCGCATGCAAAAAATGGCTCCGGCTCTTGACCGGCTCCCCATCCGGAGCCCTTTCCAAAACAGGCGCTTGGCACAGCTCCTGTAGGAGCCGGAGCTGAAGCCCCTGTAGAAGCCCTGCCAAAGAGGCTCTAAATCCAAGAGCTAATACTTCCAGGTATGCGTGATGATGTGCTCTAGCCCATGATGAGCTTGAGAAGGAGGGTGAGGAAGACGAAGGCTACAAACGGGATCCTGATGTCCATCTCTGCTAGGATGGGATCTCGATGAGCTAGCTTAAATATAGAGTCTACTCTTTCTGTTATTAAATATCTTCGTCATGGTTCGCATGTCGATAAGTTTAACTAGATTTATAGAAAATATTAGTAATATTTGTATCTCTAAATAAATTTATTATAAAAATAGATTTAACGATCTATCTAATAATATTAATTATATACCATAAATATTAATATTTTTTATATGTATTTAGTTAAAATTATTTCTTGAAAAGCGGGAAGCGGAGAGAGCATTAGGGCACTCGCAATGGCTAACTCTTAAGCTAGCTCTAAGCATTTTTTTCATATTTTAGAGAGAGAAAAGCTAGCTCTTGATTAAGAGCTACGCTCTTGCACACATTTCAAGGTCACGTGACAGTTTCATGCTAGATATCCATGTTATAAGCTATGTGCTAAAAGTTAACATTATTGAAAAAGTTGGCTTAGAGTTAGTAAATAGCTCTAACCATTGCGGGTGCTCTTACACACCAATGTATCCAAAGTATTGAGGCGCTCCTGTGTTTGTTATTCCCATCGTACAGCTAATCCTTGGTGTTCAGGGAGAGATATTTACGGTGTGTTTGGATATTGGCCACGCCCCAAGTGCAGCGAGTTGTGGCGAGCCGTAGTTGCGGCAGCGTTTTCTAGCACCACACTTTTGTGGCGTGTTTTTCTCTGTGAGATTCCGTGGCTGCCACAGTTAAAGTTGCAGCCAAACAGCGCTGGTGGGCGTGGCTCGCCACGTTCGTGGCGTGGCGGTTTGCGGCGGCAAACCAAACAGCCTCAGCACGTTCGTTTGGCCGTGGCCTGTCGTAAATGATCGTAAATTTTCAGTTGGAATAGTATTTTTCTCTCACATAAACCAGCCAGCGGTACTTCTTTATAAACCAGCAACGAAACGAACCAGCCAACCGAACAGGTTCTTTCATGCCTCGCGAGCCTCAATATATACATAAATAATACGCTGATAAGACAGCGAAACAGACGAAGCTGATGGACACGTCCAGGGTTGATGGCACCTTCACACACACTAACGAACGATCATAGTCATCATACACACACCAACAGATTAATGACTTGACTTTATTGAGTCACGTAAGATCAGCTTTAGCGTTTAACACAGCATGGTGCCAAGATGATACGATGTCAGCAAAAACTTGTGGGATCCACCATTTAGTAAACAATTGGAGAAATTTTGATTTCTTTTTTGTCGTTTTTGCACACCTCCACACCTCCCTGATTGTTTTGCTGAAATTTACTTATGCTGATTTATTGTGAGAAAAAATGATGTTTGTTCGTTGAAAAGTACAGCTAATGCATATGCTCTTCCTTTCTCTTATCCTTTAAAATTGAGTTTGAGGGAATCCCCTTTTAACGTATAGGGGAATCAAGGGATAGCTGCTTAGCTGCTCGAGTAGTTCCCTATAATTATCAATCTCTTATAACTTCAGTTTATCTCCCCTTCTGCCTATGCTTTTCTTCTCCAAATTGTATTTCAACATCATAATAACTCAAAGTCACGCCATACTTAATTGAAAAAACATTTCAAATATGTAATCTGGAATTCAAAATTTTAAATTAAATTGACAATTTGGAGAAGACCACCGGAGAAAGGTTCACTAAACACACTGGCAGCAATCGGCGATGGTTGCAGAGCACGCGAAGTATTCTGGTGGGTCTAGAAGCTCTCTAGACCGCACCCGAATAGTCCAACGGTAGGTGAAAGGATCGGATCAAGGAAGGCGACAAGAGGAGATTGAATAGTATTTCTAAAACTAAACCGTAAATCCTAGGCAAATAAACATTGGAAATAAACTATTTATCACTTCCCACTATAAAAACAGAAATAAATCAACATGTATAATTTTTTATAGCAATAACAATAAAAAGAACATACTTATTTCCTCCCTTCAAAAGACCTGGTTTGGATCCAGTTAGTTTTTAGAAACTTCCTTGATAAGTCAATTTTTTATCACTTCCCACTAAAGCTCACTTCATGAAGATGCTAATGGGGTGACTAGTTCACGTATGAGTCGAGCCTAGCTTGTATCTGGGAGCCATGCCCTGTGGAACACGTTGAACGCATATAACACTATCATGTTTGGTTGCGCGTATCTACTTAGCCTGGCTTGAATGACTGTATGAAGATATGTCGCATGAGATAAAGTTAATGCAATGTTATGGTGATGGATTTTTAATTTGTACAAGTATATCTTTAAAGTTTTTATTTAATCTTATTACGTCTTAAACTTCTTTAAAAGACATCAATATCACTTGATATGTACTAATTGTACACTAATAACATCATTACCTAAATAAGCACCTGCATCGAGCGTCCCCAAAACTGCGAGCCAGATCTAGAAGGTACAAGATACCAAACAATAGAAACCTACATCCCACCAGTCTATTGAGAAACTCACATCCCACCAGTACGACTGGGCTACATACAGCAAACCAATTACACCCTACATGCAGTGAGGCACGCTAGTCACAGGGGCATCGGACCCTGGCAACCGGTCCGACGGCCTTGGCCGGACCAAGGTCCGACGGTTTTAGTGCTCTCGGGAGCTCTATGGTGTTCATCATACCGTGCAGGTGCACTGGTCCAAATGGTCGACGGACTCTGATGAGTCGAACCGTGAACATGACCGTTTGAGCGCAACGTTCGATTTCGCAACGGCTAGCGATGCGTGACGTGCATCAGAGGCGTCGGGCCCTAGCTTCGAACGGTCTGACGCCCCCATACCAAGAGTCTGACGGTTGGTTTAACAACCAACGACTACTGGAGCCTTGGGGGCTCTATTTAAAGGGCTTCGCCGGCTTGGGGGGCTCTCTTGGCCATTTTCACGTATGATACACCCTATTGAGCTGAGCCAAACCTCTCCCACTCATCTTCTTCACTTGTTCATCATCTAAGTGAGATTAGGAGTGATCCAAAGAGCATTTACATTGAGTTGAGGCATCTAGTGGCACTTGTGATCGAGTTCGCTGCGGGATTTCTTGTTATTCTTAGTGGTTACCGCCACCTAGATGGCTTGGAACAACGGTGGATCGTTGAGCGGAAGGTGGTGACTGTTTCCAGCTCCGATCGTTGATTATGAGGGGTTCTTGTGCCTATTCCCCGCGGGAGATTCGCAAAAGGCAACTCTAGTGGAATCATGGCTTGGGTAGTGCTCTCTAGTGTGGTTCTTACAGCGCCCAAGTGTTGGGTTAAGTGTGTGATGCCTATTAGCGCGTGAGCCACTTAGTTTGGACTCGCCACAACATGGACATCGGTTGCCGGCAAGCAACCGAACCACGGGGATAAATCTCGGTATTCAATTGATTGTCAGCCGTCTCTTGCCCGGTTTAGTTTGTCCTACTACACTTGTTCTTACATTCCATAGCATACTTGTGTAGGGCTTGTTTGCTTGCTTGTGTAGCTTAGTTGTAATATTAGAGCTAGTTGTTCTTGTAGCTTGTCTAGTAGCTCTAGTTGTGGTAGCTCTCTAGTTTAGTTGCTAGGTTGTTTGCTTGAGTGATTTCAACCTTAGCGATCTTTGGGACTAGCTTGAGTAGGAGGCTTGCTTGTGGTGACTTAGAGCTATAGCAATTTGCATAAAGCGCCCCCTTATTGTCTAATCATCTTTTCTCTAGTGTCTTTGCTAGAAATTTTTATAGGCTATTCACCCCCCTCTATCCATTTAGATCCTTTTCAGCTTGTGAGCGGTCCATCTACCAATCGTAATGGTGAGCTGAACGCCATGTCGTTCTTCTAGGCGTCCATGTGGGACGCTTCGACGCTCCTCTAGGAGGCTAAGCAGCCATGCCATCACTAATCGCTCCAAGTGCACAGGAAATTAAAGCGATTGAGAGGGACGTCGCGCCGCTCTTCCAGCGGCCATGTGGGATGTCACGACGCTCCTCCAAGCGGCTGAGCTACCGTGTCATCGCTCTTAGTGTGCAAGAAAGTCACCAAGAGGGACATCACGCTGCTCCTCTGGGAGATCGAGCTACCGAGCTACCGTGCCATCACTTCGAGCGCGCGAGGAAGTGTCCAAGAGGGATGCTGCGCTGCTCCTCGATCCAGGCAGTTGAGCCACCACACCGTTGTTTCAAGTGGCCAAGTAAGAAAAGAAGTGGGCAACCATGGACGAGCAAGAAGACAGATGGGAGGAGAAGAAAGATATTTTCCCAACTGATAGGTGTACCTCACATATAAAAGGGATTAGGATTTCTATTGGAGGACATCTCTCCTATAACCTAGGGTCTCAATCCATTTTAACCTGATTTAGGGGGTATTGAGTTTTCTTAATCCAGTGAAGTTGCTCTTAGTTTATAAATTACACATAGCGCTTACAACTAAGACCTTTCTACAAGATTGGGCTAGGACTAGATCATACCACTAACATTATATACGAAAAATCTAAAAACAAATGAAAATAGTACATCAATAATTCTAATATGCTATCTCGACAAATCACATATAAAATGTTGGGCGCTTATTTGCACAAAAATGTTTATTTTAGTTTAACCAAATTCTGCCCCAAGTTTCTATAATTTTTTTAGAGCTAATAAGAGAAAATAATGTCATACACTGAATTATCTGTATGGAACAAGAAAAAGGAGAAGATAGGGAAACAGGAAAACAATATATAGACTGAAAAAACTGAATGGGCCCTCTTTCCCACAGGACATCCCATCTCATCTCTGGAGGGCTGCTTGAGTAGGCCCAGAAGCCCACACAAAACCTCTCTGTTTGCGCGGTTTCGGCCTTGGAATTGGGATCTACTCCTACCAGCCAGACGTCACGGAATCGATTCCAGGCTTCCAGCGCGAGAGAGGGACCACGCGAGAAATCCAAAGGGGCCCAGGACGAGAGGGATCCATCTCCGGCGAGTCGAGGCGGCTCCGGCTCCGGCTCCGGCTCGTGGCCTCGCGGACCACGATGGCCGCCCCTTCCCCCTCGCCGGTGGAGGCGGCCCCACCGCTTGAGGCCGCCGCCGCCGCCGAGGAAGACGAGTGGGGTGAGTAAACCTGCGCGCACTCGTTTCTTGCTTACCGACAGCTGCTCGCTTCAGTTGTTTAATTTAGGCGTGACATGAGTAGAGATGTTTTGAGGAACGGATGCTGTAGGTGGTTCCCTGGCCTCCTACTGCCACCGGTGCCTGTGATTCTGTTGTTGTTCATTCAGGAATTGCTCGAGTTGTGCAAAGCATGCTCGTTGCCTGGGGAACAGGTTTAGAACCTATTGGTAGTAGTCCAGGAAGTTTGGGTTACTGGGGTGTAGAATCCGACTAGGGGCTGTTCTAGCGCCTATGCTGAAGGAACCGCGACGATTTTCACGTGTAAGAGCGCAACATCGTAGTGACCTAGTGCTTACCAAGGGTTCTATAAACTGCGAGAACTTCTGCCAGTTTCGAGAAACGAAATTGTGAATTTTACCTTCACCCCGAATTTTCGTTCTTGGTCGAGTTAGTCAAGGTTACATGAACATGTTAGCAGAACACATGCCTTCATTTGATGAAATGGGGTAGTTCCAGACAAAACCAAAGGTTGTTAGCTGATGAAACAAAATATCATTAAGATGCATTCTCCATTTCAGAGATATATGACGTGGTCATGAGCCAGCTCAGGTAAATGGTAAACCTCTTTGAGTGGAAGGGAACAGTATAAATCTACCTACATGTGACTTGGTGTTGTTGATTGCGACATATATAACTACAATTTAGTCATTGCAGTCTTAGATTTTGACAGATTTCTCTGTCAGACTTGAACATGTTCTATGAATTGCATACCATGCTGAGCTCCATGTGTTCTTCACTGCTGTTATTTTACACATCCTTCTAATGTTGATGGCGCAATCACAGATGCTGACGGATATGTTATTCCTAATTTGCCCACTCAAGATAGTGATGTGACTGAGCCTAGTGTCCCCAAAGAAAAAGATCCTGAACCTCTACAGGTACGTTTTGGAATTCTTTTCTGAACTCTTTCTCAGCAGATTTACTTATCTGTTGTATGCCCCTTTTTTGTTTTTTTTTTGTTTTTTGAACTACTGGTTCATTGGTGTTCATTGCTTCATGGAGATGTGTATTCATACTTGAGCAGGCAAAGGATGAGAAAATATACCTGGGACCTCATGGAGCTCCACCATCTCAAGCAAAGCAGCAGGAGCTGAATACTGTTGGCCGTAAGCAGCGTTTCCGGAACAAGCTGAAGGAAGCAGATAGGAAATTCACTGGCAATGCTCAAGAGAACAAGGTGGAGAGCCTAAGGGAGCTCATGGGTGCTAGAGCAAGTGGTACCAGCATGCCAAAGAGCTCCCCTCGTGATTGGCTCGACCCACACTGCCATGAATCTGAATTCGACAGAAAACCAACTAGGTGACTGGCAAATGATGCGGCGTTTACCTAAAGGTTGATACACTGTAATACTGGCGTGGGTGTTATTTGCCAATAATAGATACTTATGGTTGATTAATAGATGAAACAAAACAAAATGGTTTCCTGTGGTGTAATTTATCCGAGCTCTACTGTCCTCCATGTTGCTTAAATACTCTGAATTCCAATTTTGGGTGTGTCGTTGCATTCATGATTTGCAACGGAAAAAATATGGAAACAAGCGGCTGTTGCAAAGCTAATATGTAATATCTGTGACATGTGATGCCGAGCACACACGGAAATCTGTTCGTAATATTTTCAATAGATTCACAAAACCACACTTGAATGTGTTCTTCATCTTTGTGCTCATGTCATGTTACCATCTGAACCCTCTGTTACACCAGCTGCAGATTGATCGATTCATTGACAGCATTGGCTGCACATTAATCCATTTTTGTAGCAGGACCCCCTTTTTTTTAATTCTACCAGAACCTGTTGTAAGGTCTACCAAAAAAGCAAGTTGTAGTTCTGCCCGTGGTGATTCTACACCAACTGAGCAGATCATAGAATCTTCAATGCCAGCTTCGGATTCTTATCTCTGCAAAGGTTTGGGTTTGATGAACTTTCCACCTCCAACGCCGCAGTGCTCAAAAGAGGCTTTTGAAGGTCTCTGTCTCCATTGCCCGGCGATAGTGTTCGTTGTGTTTCCAGTGGGACATATTAGAGACTTTCTGACACTTTTGCAGGATTTGACATCAAAGATCTTACTCAAATCCATAATGTCATGCTCTATTCTATGGATACTCTCCTTAAGAGCAGTTGAGGATTTATCAGCTCCTAGGTGGCTGATCCCATGTACTTTGGGGATTCTTATCTCTAATATCTGTACTCTGGTTTTGATGCTTTGATATATATATATGACTTTTCAAAAAAAATGCTGATGGTACAAATCTTCTCTTGTGCAAGCGAATAACTGAAGATTGATACAGGACACTGAATCGGAGGAATGCCTGAAGACTGAAGTTATATTGCAAAAAGGTAAACACTTGAGAGCTCCGAAAGTTTTTTTGGGTTACATACTAACATACACCATATGATCATGCAATTATGCTTACACAAACAAGAACTCTTGTCTCTATATATGAAGGTACAAACTCGCAGGACTCTCGCTGGATAAGATGCAGGGCAATCAACATCCATGATCTGATTGGTTGATCGTGCAACTGCGTCATGGTCATCGTTAAGAGCTCATCGCACAGGGACCTTGATCCAGCCATTGGCGAAGGCGATGGCGAGGATGACGAAGGGGGTGGACATACCAAAGATGATGATGTAAGGCAGGGGTGTCATCATGGGGTTCTCGCCCTCCCTCTCCCCTGCGGTCTGCCAGTACCTGCATTCCATCATCCCACGCGAAGTGGATCGAAGTCACAGGCTGCTATGAGGAGATGGTGAGGTGAGGTTCACTGCTTACTGTTCTGGCTCCTCTTCCCTGGTGATGAACTTCTTCTTGCCTGGAGGCTTCAGCTCGCCATCTCCTCCTGCGTGGATCAGTTTTTGACCAATCTTGTCTCGTTTCAAGGAGCCCCAACGAACTGAAGAAACAGAACTGGAGAAGATTGAGGATTCATACCAAGCTTCGCTGTTATCCTGGCGCGCTTGCTGACGATGCGACTGCAGAACAAACCGGCAGTACTTTTCCTCGACGATGGCGGGGCTGTGATCGCAGTGCAGCTCCCGGCGGCGAGGAGAGGAGTTACCTTGGCCATGGCTGGGTTGGTGTGGAGAAGCAAAGCATCACAACCTCATGCACATCACATGATATGGTAGTAGTACCTGTGACGGTGTTCAGGAACAGAAGTGGTGGATAAGGCGAGTGCTACCCTGGCTCGTTCTCTTCCATAGCATGAGGGGTCACAAGTTGCAGTGACGTGGTCCAGTCATATGGCACCACGTCGCATGCCAACCATTTGGTGGTTGTCAATTGATATCACAGGTCGGAAATATTCTGGACAGCACCAGTTAAAAGAACCAAAATATCCATTGCAGGAAAAAAATCAGTTTAAAGAAAACGCATAGCATTGGCTATGCTGATAGAATTCAGTATTGTAAGAAGTCATGAACATCAACCATGATCGACATAAAAACCTTCCCTTGTAACAAACAACCGAGGTAGACATATTTTCACATTATTAATACACCATATAAGGCATTGGAAGAGCATTTCCTTCCATACTGGAAAAAGTTAAAAGAAACCCTGCACATAAATCGCCCTTTCTAAACCAAGACTCGTTTAAGCACAAAAAGAAACATTGCACTCGCTTTCATCTGCCCCTCAGGAGCCACCGCCACTTCTATCACTGATTTGAGATTCCGACATGATGTATTTTGCAACATCCGCACAGCAGGTTAGCTTGTCAGCCTTATCATCAGGAATCTCAACGGAGAACTCTTGTTCAAAAGCCATAACAAGTTCCACTCGGTCTAAGCTGTCCAAGCTCAGGTCCTTTTGGAAGTCTGCAGTCTCAGTCACCTGCAAGCATTTAGATGGTAAACATGAACCAAAGATCAGATGCAAACCGCTTCATGTACAATTTATAAAGCTACTCAATAAGCAGCTACTAGAATTGGGCCATATTAATAACATGTTGTGGGGAATTTGCACTCATATAAAAAGGAATTAGGATCCATAGTATGTAGCGCTAACAAATAGCATACTCATTAAAATGTTACTCCAAGTTCACTAGTTTTTTTTTTTTAACTTTGGAACCAGTAACATAAAAACAATTAAGCTACTGCTATGATGAATCGTAGCCGCCACAATGCTTTCACTTCTAAGTCTCACATGACCTCCCTCAGCTGTGACGCACCTCAACAATGCCAATCATTTCATACAAATGCTAGGTCCCAATGCATATTGGGTCACTATTGTGTACTTAATTTAGCATCTTACTTTTTTTCCATGCAACATTAACAACTTTAAGATTCTCCGGAAGTGTAACAGTATTCCTTTTTTTTAGGAAAACTGTAAATTTTATTAACTCGAAATAACAGTGATATAATTGTATCAGCAATTTTTATCTCTTTGATTTTAGCCCTTCTGAAAGTGTTCAATGAATGTCTTACTAAATTGTTTGGGTTTGCTTCTACTAGCCTCAAGACGTAACGGGTTGTATTTGAATAAGGCATAAATGATGCCATTTGATTTGACCGCACCAGAATGTCCAATTCATATATAAAATTAATTAGAAATCATCAACTATTAACAAATTCTGCCCACACGGCAGAAACATTATATTTTCCCCACTTTTTCAATAAAAATATCCATTTCATGAGTTAGTGGCTATGTCAGACAGTACTTTGACATAAATAGTTGTCAAATCAGCTGGAAGCCTGGAATTACCATGTTTCTCCACTATTTAGTTCTCTAACATGTCTATTTACTCAGGTTGGCAACTTATGGGGATAGTAAATGGCCAAAGTTAGTGCTATCAAGCAAATAAGCTTGCAGGTCTTATTAATTTTCAGAAGGGTCACAGCTTTGTCATTGGCAATTTTCCTATCACAAATTTTTGACTTCTCCTATACATAATCTAATCTGTAATGCCAGGCATTAATTGTCATGTTCTTCATAAAAAGGTTATCCTTTGCATATTTGTGACAAAACGTTAACAACCAATGTGGTGAAAATTCATAGCTACAATTACCAATTGAATTTCAAGCGATCTGTTCTAACTCCATTGTTTATTACATCTTGTCCTGGCAGCCACACATTGCTGACTTACTGTACACTATTTTATCAGTTACAACAAGATTCAGTATGTCAAAATAATTGTCATATACAGCTGTATTTGTGTTCGCTGTGTAGTCTTTCCATGAAACCAGACCTAAAAGATATATATCAAATGATTCCATTAAACTTAAATTCCAACAGGCTCCATCACAGTTGCCTTGTTGGTCATTGCACTACTAATACCCCTCCTCTTACCTGTCATCATTGCCCTCATGTGCTCCTCTTGGTCCTACAATCCTACACAACCTCTCATCAACATAAATGTGTGAAGAGATCCAACCCCATTAGCTCAGAGTTCAGTTCTTGCTCCCTTCTCAATTTAGGTATTGGAGTTAAACAGGTTGACCACCCTTCCCTAGACCCCGCACAGAGCAGGAGCTCTCTGCACTGGGTACGCCCTTTTTTTTTAGTTAAACAGGTTGACCTCCTATTAATGACCTCGCCGAAGAAGGATCAGTCATCATCAGTTACTTTCTCAAGTTAAGAATCTCAAATGCACTCCATACAAAAAATAATCCCACAGCTGTGGACCCTTTCACCGACATAACCCACGTGTGATGCAAGAAACAACCATCGTCCACAAGTTGGTCCTAGTTTGTTTTTGTCTTGTTCAGAGTTTGTTTCAGTTAGTTCCTAGCTTTGAGGGATTAGAGAGAAAGTAGCAGATTTGAGCCGCATCTACTTATAGAACCCCAGCAGAGTCATTTCTAATCAGAGCAGAGTTAAGCTCAATCCACTAAAGGGTCACTAAGAGCCTCCTTGTGAGGGAAAGTACACCATCACCAATTAGCCTATCAACCAAACCAATTAGCCATATCACCGATATATACTCTTTTTAACCTTAAAAAATAAACAGCTTTATTAAAAGAAAATGTGAATGCCAATACTATAAACTTTCAGAATTTTAACATCTTGTTTTAGTGGTCAGGAAATTACAGAAAGATTACCCAAGCATGACATGATGGAAGTAATATGTGAAAAAATAATGCAATCCAATTGTGTGCAGTTCATGAAGGGCGGGCCTGGTGCAAGCGGTAGAGTCTTACCGCCTGTGACCGGAAGGTCCCGGGTTCGCGGTCTCCTCGCATTGCACAGGTGAGGGTAAGGCTTGCCACTGACACCCTTCCCCAGACCCTGCACAGAGCGGGAGCTCTCTGCACTGGGTACACCCTTAATTGTGTGCAGTTCACACATTGAACAATGTAACTCAAAATTTCTCTGCACATCCTTCAGACAATATTAAAACACATCAGATCAATAGCCTACAGAGATAACATCTCTAAAGAGGAGCTAACTCAAGATGTGGTGGACAAGTTGTGGAAAGGAAATATCCTTCTCAAGGAGATAATTCCCTTTTTCTTACAGTGGGAGATAAATATTTAGGGGACAGCTATCGGTTTTCAGGTACCAAGTTATGGTGAAAATTGAGAAAAAAATATGTTGTATATGAAACTACCCTTTGAATCATCGTTATTAAGCTAGACGGGACTAGAATATGCATTAATAGATACTACCGGTGTCCCTGATCATTTCAGCAGTGATTCTGACAGTCTCAAATTCTTGGAAAACAGTGCCAACCAAACATGCCCTAGTTCCAAAGAGGCATAGGTGAAACAGTGAAAGTTTGTTTTCATCAATACAAAATTGCTGTAACAGATTATTTGGTCCTAAAAAATTTCGTTTCATGGTCCCATCCTAACAAAATCTTTACGTAACAGATTCGCTAAAGACACAATTTCTTGAATTGCACCCTGCCTGTTATGGTTTGTTTTATGGATCAGGTTACATTTCCTATTAAAAGAAGCATATCTTTGTGAGGATGCCAGAGATATTTTTCGTGAACTGAAAAGGATGTTAGAATATCATTATGCACAATAGTTGCGGACTTCTGGTTCCAGATTGTCTGCTATCTTGTTAGCTATGAGTCCATTTCGGCTAACATTCTAACAGACTCAGCCCTACCGTGGCCATTACATCCTTCAGCCTATCTAAGCAGAAAATAGCAACATCCAAGAGATAAAAGGCACAAGCATTATCATCTCCAAATGAGAACGGCACTAGATAGGGAAATTTTTACGGCAGTCCTATTTTAGGCTGTCATCCATTATCGACAGGATTCATCCAAGCTCGTGAGAGTGTGACATTGAGCTGGTAAAATCCAACCATTTCCATTCGAACAACCAAGAGCACATGCTCTCACGAACAAAGAACGAAGAATGGAAGGGGGGTGGCTGGAGAGAATAGATGGCAGAGGCAAGAACCCACCTTGTCGGCGTCGATCTTGTCGAACTTCTTGACCAGGTTGACGACGCGCGTCCTGATGTCCCTCTCGGAGTCGGAGCTGCTTCCCTTACTGTCCTCCTGGCCCGCCGGCGCGCTCATCCCCCGAGCGAACCCGTACAGCGCCGGCCTCCCGCTGCCTCCACGTGCAGCAATGGCAGGCGCCGCGCGGAGGCGGAGGTGCTGCAGCACCACACTTCGTACCGTCTGCATGTCGCGCTCCTTCGCTAGGTGGACCGAGACCGAGAGCGACGACGAAGGAACGGTGGAGGTCAGGTGACTGAGCTGAGCAAGAAGAATTTGGAAGCTGCGGGCTGCGTCAGCGGAAGGCAGGGCGGCGGCTCCGGATTCTCCCGTGCGGGTGCGGCTGGCGTTGCGGTGGGGAATGCCTGGGTGCCGGTGGTGACGCCAGCAGCAGGCCGGGCTGGGTTTCGCCGGTTTGGGCCTTCTTGGAGAAATTGTTATTTTGGGCCTACTTTTGGATTCCCCGCTTCAGAAGCTCAACGCTTTGGGCCTCATCTGAGATATCGTCGAATTCGAAAGAGGCATGTTGTAGAGGCACGCTTCTGCTAAAAAAAAAATGTTGTAGAGACACGCCGGAAGCCCGGAAGCCGTAAATCCGCAATGGTACCTAATTTTTTACTATTTGACTCTTTTTTTAATAAAATTTACATTTACCTCTGAGACTTAAACTTATTTTTGAACCCTTGGGTTGACGCCATGAGTCCTAGCGTCAAGGTAACACGTCTCGGCGCCACGGATCTTGACGTCGAGGTATCTGACCGTACACAGAAGAAAATCATAAGTGGCCGATACCTCGACGGGCGCCGAGCTCGAGCCATTGGCGCGTTGACGGCACGCGCGACGAGGCGGACAAGGCTGGCGCCTGCTGAGTTGATGCGCGCCTGCTGCTCACTGCTTTTGCTGCTGCTGCTCACTGCGCTGAGTTGATGCGCGTCTGCCGCTCACTGCTTTCCTTCACGAAGTACGAGATGAATCTGAGGCTGGCCGCATCCACTCGCAGGAAGCAGCAGTAGTAAAAGCAGTGAGCACAGCGCAGTGAGCAGCAGCAGCAAAAGCAGTGAGCGGCAGACGCGCATCAACTCAGCGCAGTGAGCAGCAGCAGCAAAAGCGTAGTGAGCAGTGAGCGGCAAACACAAACACGAGGTTGTGGTGGATTTTTGTTTTCCTCCAAAACGTACGGGTGTAGGAAACTTTCCTACTGAAAGGAATAAAGCAATCCTTTGTTCCAAATATTGCTACAGGACTCAGAAGTATAGGAAAGCTGATTCCTTTGATACTCCTTTGAAAATCCTATGATCCAGACACACCCTGAATAAACGGCGGTGCATGGTTTAGGGCATGCCTGGCCGCATGGGGCGGGCGACGTCGTGTCGTCTCCCCCCAGCGCTACAAATTTTTAAGCGTACCTGCGTTAACAAGTGCCGGGCGGCCCATGTTTCTGTACGTCGTCACAGATGGCACCGTGCCCATGTTTCTGTACGTACGTATATGAACAAGCTAAGTGCTCTCTGTTTAATTTGTTGATTGCTGCAAGAGCTAGCAGTACTATTTGTTTCGCTAATGTGTAGTTTTTTTATTTATTTCTGGTCCAGTTCCACGTATTAGATCAACAAAGTACAGTAAAAAGGTCGTAAATAAACGTCTATAGAGACGTGTCACGGTTTGTTCTTTGTTGTATGACGACTGAACTAAACGGGCTTTCTAATATATCTACAAAAAATGAAAATATCACGGATGAGTAGGTGTATGTTGGTATATAGAGTGTATATATGTTTTCTTTGCCCTGGCTGTGGCACCATGCATTGCCCTGAACGCTGGACATCTCCAATACGAACTGGAGTGGAGTATAGTAATCTAGAGCTTTACAAATCACAGCGCAGTGAGCAGCAGCAGCAAAAGCAGTGAGCAGCAGGCGCCAGCCTTGTCCGCCTCATCGCGCGCGCCGTCAACGCGCCAGTGGCTCGAACTCGGCGTCAAGATCTGTGGCGCCGAGCTCGGCGCCATGTGTTCTGACGCCGAGGTGTCAGCCACGTAGGATTTTCGTCTGTGCACGGCCAGGCACCTCGGCGCCAAGATCTGTGGCGCCGAGACGTGTTACCTCGGCGACAGGACTCGTGGCGTCGACCCCCAGGGTCCAAAGATGAGTTTAAGTCTCTCAGGGGACCAAATGTTAATTTTATTAAAAAAGAGTCAAATAATAAAAAAATTAGGGCACTACTGCTAGTAGGTTTCGTCAATAGAAGTCATTTTCCAACACAACATGTATATAAATGTTCTATAATCTTTGTCTAGTTATGATAAAATTATTACTTGAAAATGCTACTTTTTTGGTGTGCGGACGCACACCTTACCCCCGCCCGGCCCGCCTCGGCCGCGCGCCCTCTCTCTCTCTCTCTCTCTCTCTCTCTCTCTCTCTCTCTCTCTCTCACTCCAGCTTCAGTCTCTCTCTCTCGGGCGACCATGCGGCGGCGCGACGAATCCGCGCCTGGCGATCTCCAGCGCCCCGCGCCCGCGTCCCACCGCCTCCTCGCGTCCGCATCGTCTCCCCCGCACGTGGCCAAGGCGGATGCGGCGGCGGCGCCACTGGATCCAGCGACAGGTAGGCCTCCTCCTCATGGATCTGCTATGTAGGGTTTCGGCGGGCTCTCCACTTCTTTTCCCCAACTCTGGCGGGCTTAGAAAGGGAAGGAGGTTTGGGGAGGCAGGTAGGCCAGACGGTGGGGATGGTCGATGGGCGGCTTAGGGAGTGGCGGCGGCGAAGCGATCGAGCCAGGTTGGCGGGGAGGCTCACCGAGCTGGAGAAAATGGCAAAGTTTGAGCGAGCCAAGAAATTTGGAGAAGATGACGGTGGTGGGGGGGGGAGGGGAAGAGGCGGCACATGCCATGGCGCTTAGGGTTCATCGAGCACCCGCGGCGGGGCGAGGGCGTCGCGAGTCGGCGAACCCTAGATCTATCCTGTTTTTTTTTTCCTTTTTTGGTAACCAAAATAGTTTCTTTCTCAAATTGGAGTGTGCCGCCGGAAATTGGATTTCATGCACGCGCACGCTCTAGTAAAGTCCAATTATTAAACACTACGTTTTTTATCCATGTAGATCTTTGTACTAGGTGCCACAGACCATTGCATAGCAAATCTAACCGTCCAAGAGATCGGACAAATTTAGTAGTACTACTGGTACTAGGTTTCATCAGTAGAAGGTCTCAGGCTCCCAGCTCTCAGAGACATCGACCCAGCCACCCAGGAACAAATGGCACAACGCGGTCCAGCAAGCCAAGGGCCATCAGGCGCTTCTTCATCAGTAGTAGGTGTGCTTCTTCTTGTTCGCCTTCCACCGCTTCACTATGTAGGCTACTGCCTCGCCCATTGGTGCTCTCTGGTCCTCCCTGAAGTTCCACAGCTCTGGTATGGGGTACCTGCCGCTTGGATTATACTCGTTCATCTCAAGGAGGGCCTTGACCACCACATCGTGTGCCTTCACACCCAGTTCAGCCTTCAAAGCTTGCAGCTTCTCATCACCCTCCATAATTATTTCCTGCACCATCGAGTGAGTGTTTAGACACTGCAAGCATGCTTCAACACAGGTTAGCTGAAATAATGAGCATTTCAAGCTAAAGTCAGCTTCAGCTTCTGAAGGGATTTACAAATTATTATTTTTTCTATTTCCTGCGGAACTTGTATTCAATTTCAGTGTAAGTGTCAAACAGAAGTGGTCTCACACCACGTTCTTGGAAAAGTAAAATGCTGTAATGCTAATTGTAGGAAGTACTAATGTTGACAAGTTGGATGCCAGAAGCACAAAGAAAATGCTAAAAACACTGACTTGGCTACTATCTGGGCAATCTAAAAGTGACTCAATGCACACATGGTAAAAACTGAAAGTAAACTTATTTTGGATATAGCTCAGTTAAATTAAATCGAGAACAGATTAAACTACTGATTAAACAATAGTAATATAACAGACAAATATAACGCTGCTAGTTGGACATGAAACACTACTGCAGGAACTTTGCAACTGGATCCAGCAACACTAAGGAGAAGTTTCGTTTATTTTCTTCTTAGACCAATCAACTCCCTACTTCTTTGTATGGTTTAAACTTTGGTGATTTGGACACGCATCCTTTAAAGGATTAAAAAGTTGTTTAACTGCTCAGAAAGTGGAGAACTTTTTTTAAGCTGGGGCGAACTCTACGCACAAGCTAAATAAAAAACAGTGGCAGAGCCAGGGCTCACTGCTCGTAGATTTTGGCCGGCCGGCCTGACCCCCTAGGGGCTACTCTTGCTCGCTGTCGCTTTGCGGCAAGCGCGTGACCATGGGCTCGTTGCTAGCGTGTAGCGTGGCCAGCTACCCGGCCGCGCCGCCGCCGCCGCTGCTCTGTTGCTCTACTCGTGGGTTGCGCTCCGGCCTCTGGCGGGTGGTGGCCGGCCGCTGATGCAGCGGTGGGAGGCGGGTGCCGGGCGGGGGCGCGGCCGCGGGGGGCGGGGGGCGGCGAGCGATCGGCGCGGCGCCTCCAGCTCCTCGCCTAGGGCGTCTGGCGCGTCGTCAATTAAGAGATTGGGGAAAAATCCACCGGTTGCTGGGCTAAGGCTGTCTCCAACGGATGACGCGTATGGACACCAAAACACGAACGGTTAATTGGATCGGTGTCATTATAATTCTCGCGTTTCTTAGAAATACCATTACTATTTAACTTATTGTAAGAGTACCATTATAATTACACTGGAGTCTGAAAAATGTCATTATGTACACTTGCCGCGACGGTTGGCCCACATGCAGGTGTATACAGGGGTTACGTACATTAGTATGGACCGTGTTGCCCCCAGATTCTCAGTGCCGGTTTGACTGGATCGACTCAATCCATCCATTCCCCATCGCCTCCTCTTTCTCTCGCTCGAACCCTAGGCAGTCCGCCTCGAAGGCGACTGCGACCGGCGGCGGCTGCGACCGGCGGCGGCGGTAACCGCGACTACCGAGGGCAGCGGCGTGGACCGCGGCTGCTGCTGCTCCTTTCCCGCCCCATCTAATGAGTGGAGCCGACTGCGACCGGCGGCGGCGGCGACTACTGCTCGCGGCGACCGCGACTGCGACTACCGAGGGCGCCGACGTCGACCGCGGCTACTGCTGCTCCTTCCCCGCCCCATCTGCTGAGCGGAGATGGCATCCACAGCTGTCAGTTCAAATGCTGCAGCAATGGACGACAGCATACCGAGGTATTTTCGATCTGACATGACTCTTTCCCTCGACGAATAGGCTAGTTGTTAGGTTACCCTAGTTGTTACTGCAATTTGTTGTAGAACTCGTTGACTTGATCTGCTTACTTCCTGCTAGGACTGACCTCTTCTCGCTAGAGATTAAAGTCATGGTGTGGTTTGAAACACTCCAAGGCATGGTGTGGTTTGAAGGTTGCCCAACAACAGGTTCATGGGAAGTACTCAGAAAGTTTTCAGCTATTGTTCAATTGGAAAGCATAGATAGAAATGAGTTCTCCTGGAAGCATTGTAGAAATAGAGTTAGAACGGAAGAAGAAGTGCTTCAAGAGGATTTTTGTAGCCCTGAAGCCATGTATTGATGGCTTCTTAGCTGGTTGTAGGCCATTTATAGGTGTAGATGCGTCGAGCAGTTGGCATCAGCAACTTCTGTGGATGGGCACAACTGGTTATACCATGTGGCATATGGTGTTTTTGATTATGAAACATAAGACAATTAAAAGTGGTTCATGCAGCAGCTGCATAGAGCAGTGGGTTCACCTACAGGTTTAGTCATATGTACTGATGCTTGTAAAGGACTTGAGAAGGCTGTGGGTGCAGTGTTCCCTGAAGTGGAGTACAGAGAGTGTATGAGGCACATGTACAGCAACTTTACGAAGCACTATCAAGGAGATGTGTTTACTGACCACCTATACCCTGCTGCAAAGAGTTACATAGAAGGGTTGTTCAGGTGGCACATGCAGAAGATAGCAGATTTTGCCCTAGATGCCATTGACTTCCTTCAGCAATATCACAATTTGATATGGTACAGGTGTGGATTTTCAGAGCTAAGTAAATATGACTATTTGACCAATAATGTTTCTGAGAGTTTCAATACTCAGATAAAGAAGTTGAAAGGACTTCTGCTGCATGAACTTGTAGATGGGATTAGGGAACTCATAATGGAAAAGAGGTACTTAAGAAGGCAAATTGGTAAGGATATGCAGGATGGTATACTGCCCAATGTCATCAAAGACCTGAACAGTATAAGCAAAAACCTCAAAGTTGTGAAGGTTGCAAGAAGTGATGAAGGCATAGCTGAAGTAACACTTATAGATGACTGGAACAACCATAAGAGGCACATGGTTGACCTGCAAGGTCACTCCTGTTCATGTAGGGAGTGGCAAATCACAGGAAAACCATGCAAACATGCCCTGGCATGGATTCTTTCCAATAGAGGAATTAAAATAGCAGATTTTGTGCATGAGTACTACTATGTTGAGAGATTCAGGGCTGCATATGCTTCTAGAGTTGAGCCATTGCCAGACAGGTCACAGTGGCCACAGGTTGACCTAGGCTTCAAAGTTCTCCCTCCTCTGCTAGGTAGAGCTGCAGGTAGGCCGAGACTGGTGAGAATTAGAGGAAGCCTTGAGAAAAATGCTACCAAGAAGAAGGTTAGGTGTAAAAGGTGTGGAGATTTTGGGCACTTCTCTAAGACTTGCAAACAATCAGAGCTAGGTGAAGTTGGACTGAATTCAAAGGGAAAAAGGTAAAATGATTTGTATGTCTCTTTCCCATTCTTGTGACATTCCCTAGTTTTTGGTAATCATAGTGTGCATCTGTAGAAAAAGGCAACAGTTGAAAGATGATGATAGTGCTGGACCTTCACAAATGAAGAAGAAGAAGACAACACTTAAGAAGAAGGGTGCACCCAAGAAGAAGAAGAAAACTCCTAAGAAGAAGACACCTAAGAAAAAGAAGCAGCAAAAGAAAGCTGCTGCTCCAGCAGCTAGTGTTATGAGAAGCCTGAAGGACTTCTTAAACACCATGTGATTTGTTGTGATCACAAGAATGAAGGTTATGTATTGTAGGTCTTAAACTTTATGTATTGTAGGCCTTGAACTTGATGTCTTATAGGCCTTAAACACCATATGACAGTTTCTTTTGTCTCCTAAATGTTATGTATTGTAGGCCTTGAACTTGATGTATTGTAGGCTCTGAACTTGATGTATGCTAGGGCCTGAACTCGATGTCTGTTATGGTCAGCACTTGTCAAGTGTGTTTTCTACTTTTGCTTTCAAAGCAGGTTAATTAGATCATTCAATTGTGCAGCACCATTGCTAGTTGCTTTTGAGCTGCTTCTCTGTGTTTATCTGGAAGGTGCACCACTTGTCAACGATGACATTTGTGCTGCTTAGATTGTTGTGTGCCAGTTGATTAGTTAGCACCAATGAAACCAAAGCAATGACAATGGAGGCGATGCTGATTATCTTTTCCCTGAGAAAGCGCTTCTTCTGTGCTGCTGCTTCCTTGCTTCAATAAGATGATGCTGATGAACCTGGACAAGATTGTTGTAAGACAGGTTGCACTCCAACAGGCTCGAAAGGTCACTGAATGAGGAAGGAACTTGACCTTCAAGCTCATTGCTGTCCAAGTACAGGTACTGCAGCATGTGCAAATTCCCTGCTGCGTTGGTATCTCACTAGACAGCATGTTGTGACTGACATTTAGAGCAATATGAAGGGCAGCAAGCTGACCAAGCTCAACCGGGATCTGACCAGACAGACGGTTGCCTCCCATCTCCAGTTCTATGAGCCTTGAAAGGCCTCCAAAACTGATTTGAATGGTTCCATTCAGACTGTTGTCAGACAACTTGAGCAGCTCCAGGTTTCCTTTGCAAAAATCCCTAGCCAATGCTCAAAAATTGCCTTCACTTATATGTTGCCAACAATTGAATCATTACAAATTCACAGATTCACATTGACAGATTCATCACAATTTCACATATAAATCCACTTGTTCGTTTCACAAATTCACAGATTCACAAATTCACAGAACCTACATAAACATACATTCCTTGATCACAGATACAGTTCCATAAACAGAAATTAGTAGTAGCACTTGACAACCTACAGGCTAAGATCACTAAACTCCAAACTACTGGAACCAAGATGCATACTACTTCATTTTCAAACTGCTGCAACTAAGAGGCTTACAAACAGATTTAGCATCACCACAGCAACTAATGCATTGCCTAAGTTAAAAGCCTTGTTCAATCCTCCATTCTTCAATTCTTTCATCTCCTACTCCAACTTTAAAATGTCAACCTTCAAGTCAATGATCTGAACCTTCAAGTCCATCATCCCAATCTTGGGCACTTCTTGTGACATTCCTTGAACCGCAGGATCAACAAAAGGGCCCTGTACACCTTTCACTTCCACATCCCTGAGCTTGTCTGGATGATTGGCGCGCAGATAGGCCAGGCATTGATCCTCAAACCAATAGTTCGCACAAGTGTCATCGTTCTGCAATTGACAATCAAAACCCCAACCCACTTAACACTATTTGCAGCTAGATGAACATGGAACCCAACATCAAAGGAAAAGTAAGACAAATTACCAGAAAATTGTTGGGGCAAGTGTAATACATATTGCCAGCCTTGCTCTTTCGCCTAATGACCTGGATCTTGCATTTGGGGCAATCGATCAGTGGGAGACCACCAACCTGGCTAGCACTTGAACTGGCAGTTGTGGATGCCATCTCCGCTCAGCAGATGGGGCGGGGAAGGAGCAGCAGTAGCCGCGGTCGACGTCGGCGCCCTCGGTAGTCGCGGTCGCCGCCGCCACGAGCAGTAGTCGCCGCCGCTCAGCAGATGGGGCGGGGAAGGAGCAGCAGTAGCCGTGGTCCACGCCGCCGCCCTTGGTAGTCGCGGTCGTCGCCGGTCACAGTCGCCTCCGAGGCGGACTGCCTAGGGTTTGAGCGAGAGAGAGAGGAGGCGGTGGGGAATGGATGGATTGAGTCGATTGAGTCGATCCAGTCAAACCGGCGTTGAGAATCTGGGGGCAACACGGTCCATACGAATGTACGTAACCCCTGTATACACCTGCATGTGAGCCAACCGTCGCGGCAAGTGTACATAATGGCATTTTTCAGACTCCAGTGTAATTATAATGGTACTCTTACAATAAGCTGAATAGTAATGGTATTTCTAAGAAACGCGAGAATTATAATGGCACCAATCCAATTAACCCAAACACAAAATGCGTCCTGAGGCAGCTCAGAGTACCTGTACGCGAGACTTATTTTAAGTTGCAGCAGGGGCATTTTAAGTTCCAGCAGGGGCATAAACCAAATATGAGTATCTTCTCCCTTGGATTTGTAGAAAGGATTCTCTTTTAGATTCTGTCGTTGAAGAAAATAAAAAAAAGATATTGAATACTTTCCCTGTAGCATTTCCTAACGTGAAATGAGTTTTGTATTTTGGGTGATATTATCGGGGACAGTCAGGAAGGAGGAATCTACGATGGTGGGCTTTGATGGGCCTCTCACCCTGCTAAATAAACTCAAGGAAAAAAGCCCATATCCCGTGGTTTCTTCTTCTTCGATGCTCCAGCGCCGCTGTCGCTCTGCTCGGCTGCTCGCTACGTACTCCTCGCCGCCGAGGACCGGGGTTAGGGAAGAAGCGGGGGGTCTGGAGCGAGCTCGCCGGTAGCTGGGGCGGCCGCCCCGCCCCGCCCCTAGGGTGGCTCACTTGTAACTAGATCAGACGCGAGTGCAAAGAGTAAGTTAAGTTAGGGACTTAGGGTTTGGGGATCGGTTTCGCACAGCAGGAAAGGGAAGACGAAGGGGTGGGCGGACCTGGTGGTGGTCCTCGCCGGCGAAGGGCCCGAAGAAACCTGTGAGTAGGGCGGCAGCGACCTGGACACCTGGCGTAGTCGTCGCCGAGAGGGAGGAGCAGAGAGACCGCGCATGCTGGGGCCTGTAGTCATTGTTTATTTTCGTTGTTGTACAAGGTTGAGCTTAGGCCTTGTTTAGATTGGGGTTAGGAATTAGTATTTGGCACTGTAGCACTTTCGTTTGTATTTGACAATTATTGTCCAATTATGGCCTAACTAGGCTCAAAAGATTCGTCTCGTAATTTACAATCAAACTGTGTAATTAGTTATTTTTTATCTACATTTAATACTCCATGCATGTGTCCAAAGATTTGATGTGATGGAGAGAGAGTGAAAAAACTTGCAATCTAAATAAGGCCCTGATTGGATTGGAAAATAAATGAGCGTGGCCCCACTTGCTAAATAAAAATACTCCCAACCAAACTTTCATGACGTTTTTTCTCTTCAGATTCCTCCCCTCCCTCTCTCTCGGCGGAAACCGACGAACGTGACGGACGGAGTTGGGCCTGCCATGCCCTGACCTGCAGCCTGTTCGGGAGGCCGTATTGTATCGTGGATTATTTATTGCTGGCTGGTTTGGTGTGAGAGAAAAACACTGTTTCTGGCTGGAAATTTACGATCATTTACGAGCAAGCGAACAGGCTGCCCGCCGTGCTAGCAGGCTATGGAGATGTCAGATGTGGCTGATCCCACGCACTGGCCTTGGACGATGCCTTTCTTCGTCTCCGTCTTGCTCAACCGTGATACGCTGCCGCCGTTCCGGTGCGCCGTCGTACCTCGTACGTGACTCTTGTGTAACAGAAACCCAATGAACGCGACGGATGTGTCGGGCCAACTGTGCTCGACGTGCCGGCAGCCGATCCCGCTGCGTCAGACGCGTGGAAACAAGGACGTGGAGAGCCACTGGAGCCGAGCCGAGCCGAGCCCGCACGCGACTGAGAACGATTAGCCGCTGAGAGCGAGAGGGTCCAAACCAGTGGCCATTGGATCAATCGCATGCGTCCAACGAATTTTAATCTAGTAGACGTCACGCCCGGCTCCCAGCGCTGACGCCTTTGGCAACTCCACCGTCCTCCGGCAACCGAGAGGTCCGGGCGGCAGCACAGGACCGGTAAGCGGAGGGCCGGTGCGCATCCATCTTCAATCTACGGGGAGAATAGACAGTTCCTGCCGGGAAACGGATTTCCTACGTCGAGCGAGGTTGCTACAGGAGTCCCCAACCAAAATCCTGTACCAGGTATATTCGGTACCACCGAGGCACCGAGCCAGGATGGTCTGGATCTGAGAAACCCATCCAATGACGAGGAAATCATATGAACGACCATCATTTTTTCCAACATAAAGATAAATCCATTCTCTTGTCACGCACACGGTATTTAACACCCACAAGCAACGCTGATAGGAACTGTAAATTTAACACGGGTACAGGTACTACAAAACTGGCTCTGGTGCAAACAGGGTAGGCTAATGAGGAGGGATTGCAAGGTCAGCAAATGACATTTTCAGTTCTTTCAGCGCTTGCCACCACCACCGCCCAGCTTGGGGCCCTTGGAACCCTTCTGTACCGCGCCCTTCGACTGCGCCTTCTGGGACTTGGTCACCTCCGCCTTCTTTGCCTTCTTCTCATCCTTGGTCTTCTTGATGCGCTCCTTGATCTCGCTGCAAGGTCAGTGACAGTTCAAATGAGTCCAGAGGTATTGAGCATCAGCATCTATCGCATTTCTGTTAAATATCACTTGAGAGGATTTTATTGCTTATACCAACAAACAGTTACCACTGTCATAGGCATAAATGGTGGCTATATTATATACAGCCGACAAACATACCGAAGAGCAGCTTCCCTAGCAGCATCGCGAACCTCAGGCTTCTCGGCTCTCTTCTTCTGGATCACTTCCAGGGAAGCACCCACAATTGACCTGGAGTAGGGCTTCTTGGTGGTGCGGCGCCTCTTCTTGACAGCTTCAGCATGGATATCCTACAGGCAGAAATGGCAAATTACATGCAAGAGGATCTTGACTTCTAGCAACATTATGAGCATGGCAGAAATAATTGTTGTTGCAAAAGTTAGTCCGATGCCGTGCATCAAATAGATTGATACAAAGACAACGATTAAGGATAATACTACAAAGGATGCAAAAATCACATGATTCAGAAGACAGCTAACTATATTACCTAACATTAACTGTACATTAACACTGGTAGGTAAGCTAGTTAATGTTATATATCAGTGCTGCGTATAAGTACAGAAGTTAACATATCAATCATAATCCAGAATGGCAAGAAATTGTACAAAGCCAAGGTTTATTGGAATCCTGGTCCTAGTTTAATAAGACTTGAAAAAATCACTAAAATCCTTTCATTCAAAAAAAATTTAAAATCAACAACAACTATCAAACTTTGAGCATATCATCCCGGCTCAACCCAGAAGGTTGAAATATTTAGCTAGTACAAGAAAGCAGTAACTAATCTATAACCAAAAAACATGGAATCATATGAGAAATAAATGACTGGGTAATATCACATACCTTCTTGTGCTGCTTCCTGTACATTGCTGTCCAGGTAAGCTTTGCAGGCTTCAGACGGTTGTGGAAGTAGCGCTTGCATTTTGAGTTGGCAAACAGGAAAACCTGAACAGATGTAATCCCTTTCCATAAGAACATTTTATATAAGTTTAGAAATCTCTTACAAAAATATAACAGCTAGTAACCTGAGAATCAGCACGAATAAATCGGATGCCCTTCCCAGGATAAATCTTCTGACCGCTGAAGCGGCAAAGTTCCGTCCTACAAGGAGATGATTGTACTTACAATAATTTCAAGATCCGTAACTCTTACTAAAACATTAGTTCGACAGTCATTATTAATCAATCACAGAAAATATCCTAATCATGCAGAAAAAAGGCATTGACTAACCAGACCTATTAACATATTTCAATTGCAATAAAAGTATAAACTTACTTCAGCACCATCTTCTCAGCTTCAAGAAACCTTCACCAACAACTACATATTTTACACAAAACAAAGAAAGATAATCAGAATTAATGATATGTACAATGGACAATGCAACAATGCAAGTACAAAACCTGAGAAATCAGTAATGATGTATTAACTATTAAGCAACAAGATAAGTTTTCAGCCACACAAATAACAGGATTTGACAGGCAGCATAAACCAGGTAAGGTTACAGCCACACAATTTGACGGGCAGCAGAAACACAACCAAAAGTATGTTCCTAAAGGGTTCTATCCTGGTGCATCTCACACATCAGTGAAATAGGCAACTATGCAATGCCTAAGGCCATAGCAACTGAGTGCAAGGGCTTTCAATTCGAAAGGGTGTCACAAACACCTAAAGGGCCAATGGAATTCAGAACTCAAACCATTTAGCTGTCGGGTGACTACTGGCAGCAGAAACACAGAACAAATCACTGCTGCAAAGCGGGTTCCCTGGTCCATATAGCACACACAAAAAGTTTGGCAACTACGCTATTGAAACAGCTATATCGCCACAGTACATGTGCCCTGATCCTTCCAGGGGAAAGGAAACAATCTGCTACAAGTGCAATAGAAACCAGATGACGATGTAACTATGAAGTACAACACCTGAAAAGAGGCTACTATCATGGTGCATGTCGCACATCAATGAAACTATGAAATGCCAAAAGCCATAACACCAGAGTGCTTGTGCTTTAGACTCAAAAGGATCTCCCAAACAGCTAAAGAACCAACAGCTTCAAATCTCTGCTGCAAAGAGGGTTCCCTGATCCATATAGCACGCATAAAAAAAAAAAGATAACTACGCGATTGCAACAGCTATAGCGCCTCAGACCCTCAGTGCGGTGCTTCGATCCGTCCCTAGGAAGGGAAAGCTAAAATCTCGAACACAAACAACTCAAAACTCAACTGAACGTACACCTCCCGATGCTTATCTACCTGCACGACAGTGACTACACTGAATCACCTACAGGTGCAACAAATAAAACCATGAAATGACCAAAACCAGATCACGGGAATGGAATTAGGGGCGGTTCTAGCGACAACCACACGAGATAAGGCGAGCGCAAGAGCTAGTCTAAGGCAGGAACGAAGGGAAGAAGGCTTCGACGGTTGCCACACCTACCGAGCGGAGGAGCGGAGCCGCAGGCGGCCGCGAGGCGACGGTGGCGGCGGCGGAGGAAGGAGGCGAGTGTGTTGGTGGCTCCGCTAGGGTTTCTTATATGGCCATCTTATATTAGTTAGCTCATGAGTGGGCTGGCTGACTGGGTTCTGAGAAGTGGCCGCTTTTGGGCCCAAAATCTCATTGTGGACTTTAGGCAATACAATCAACCCCGGCCCTTTAACAATGGTTTAAACTACCTTCCTACAGGTTTAGAAAGAGCTTTTTAGTCCTAGAAAAAATATCTTTTCCTTGTATGGTCTTTATTTTTTTGAACATACATGTATGGCCCTAAAACAAAATTTCCTTCCTTCTATGACCTTCCGTCAGTTTTGGGCACTTGACGATATTAAGTCAAGGGTAAAATGACCATTTTACCTCTGGCGAAAAAATGCAGACTTTACCGTAATATTACAGCATTAAAATGAGCTTATCAAATCTTGACAACTGTAAATCATCACAATTTGTCTAATGTACATTTACAGTATTATTACAGCATTAAAATGAGCTTATCAAAAGCATAAAAAATTGCACAAATGCATTGGTCTCACATAAATTTCAGTCTCACGTAAATTGTTCACAAATTCAAACACATAAATTGTTCACAAATTTATCATAGTTTCAATCTCACATAAATAAGGTCTCACATAAATAAGGTCACACAAAAGTGCGATTTTAAACATACATTGGTCTCACATACAACGAATTCAATATGCATATCACAAATCAAAGGTTGAGCCTTCCTTTGCTTCGTGTGCTCATGGCAGGGCTGCTAGGAAGTCATGTCTTGCTTCTTGTACCCATCGATGGGCTGTCAAGTGGCACCTTCGGAATGTCTACGCCTTTTTTCTTTGGAAGGCCTAGCTTCTTCTTGATGGGTTTCGGCTTCCTTTTACCTTGAGCAGGTCGATCCATCAGAAGTGCGAAATAACCATGTCCGCACATGAAGGTGCCTGCAGTTCAAAGATAGGGCAACCATTATGTTGAAAACCTTGCTGATATCTTGCATAATGGCAATGCCAAAAATCAAGTTTGACCCAAATTGAATATCAAATGTCCTGAAAAATGCAAGCTTCACCTCTGGTTTCACTCACCTGATGTGGGGCTGCTGTTTCTTGAGGGGAGCTCTCATTAATCTTAGAACCTGGTAAAAGATATTAGGGGCTATATAGTGTTCTAGCTTTCCAGATACTCCTTCAGATCCAGCATCAATGCACTATTCCAGTATATCTGAGAGGTGCTGCACTCAGGAAGTGTCGGAACACCTAGCTCAGATGAAACATCCTCGAGGACCTCCGCTAAATCTGAATCCCAAAGTCCTAACCTGCAGACCTTTCTGTACACTTCAAAACCTGCAGCTTTCAGACCTTCTGAGAAGAATCTATTTAGCGAGCGGCTAGTGAGGAAGCACTATAAATATATACATAACATTTTGATGCTCGTGTTACTAATTACCAATAACATACTCTACATTCTATTTCGTAAAGTATGAGGGAGACCGTAAGGCATGGTTTACTAAGAAACAAGATGTATGAATAATGTTAGCTGGAATTATACCTTGCCGTGGTATTTCTATTTCAATTGGCACACAGTACTGTCTTTGTAAGTAACTGAGAGCGGCTTGTATATTGTTCGCTTTTCTCAAAGGGCCAATTTGCCTCCACAGGTGGCTGATATCAACAACATTAGAGAAGACCATTTTTAGAGAACACATAAATTCATGCATGTTTGGCGGCAGAGGTGCAATGAATTTGGTGTGCAGCATTGTCATATCTGAGAAAGAAGAAAAAAAATGACATGTGAACATATCAAGAGGTTAACAAGCCATATAATTGTGCGAGTTCTTTATGTGTCAACCTACCATTCAAGCAATTGTACGATATGATTGGCTTCTGTGAAGATGATAGTAGATCAATAACTTCTCGAAATCCACGGAATTTAAAGTTTTGTTCATCTTCTAATTTCTGGATATCCATCTGCAAGTGAGTCGGAGGAAAATGGACTTTAAATAAGTTGTGGTTTTTTATATCTTATTGTTTTTATACATTGTACATAATGCTGTTGATTTCTAGAGAAGCAGAGATTCAAACCAGGACAAGATTCTTATCCTCTTTCGAATTAGTAAAGATCACATGCACAGACCTAGCCGTTGGAGGGGCCGCTTTGTAACACCCTAGGTGTTTGGCTTCCACGAAATTGCATGCCATTTCATAAACATATGCATCATCTATCTCATCATGCCATTGTCCCTGAAACATGCATATGCAACATTTGCAATTATATTTGTTTCATACTTGATTTCTTGTGAATGGTAGTAGTGCAACATGTGAATGCAACATGAGTTTCTTATACCTTGAAACATGGCAACATGGTAGTAATGTGACAAGTATAAAATAACAACAAAGTCATGAAACATGTGAAACATGAAATTGCAACATTTGAGTGAATTGCTTGTTTTGTTGCTTCATCACATGTGATCATTTGAAATGGGTATAGCATTTGTGTAAAGTGGTTGATTATGGTCTAATACACCTTAACTACACTTAGGGTAATTGTTTGGACACTGTTCATGTGGACCAAAATGACTAAATTGCCCTCAAGAGGAGGTTTGACTTGAATTGACCCTTAGAGTGCCACTGTTTGACTGAGTCAAAAGACCAACTTAGAGACTTTGCATGGCTGTGCACTCTTTACCAAAGTTGTAGCTAATTTATCAAGGAACAAAAGTTGTTTTATGATCAACTCATGAAAATGGCTAGAACATGCTCAAACATGGCCCACAAGTCAGAATTCCATGCTGATTTCACACTGAAAAATTTGTCTAAGTCATTGATGCCATTTTAGTTTGATTGAGCCACCTTTGGCTTGATACAACTCAGGATACAGGGTGAATTAGCTGTAGAGTTCTAAAACAAAGTTGTAGCCCTAATATAGCCCTGCAACTTTCATATACATTATTTTCACTAAATTGTCACGGTTTAAGAGATCCATCACGGTTAAGTTCGCATGTCAGTCATCGTCGTTGATCTCTGAATCTGAAATTTCAGAAAACGGTCTGAGCCCGTCGTGGCCAACCGGCGCAGGGGCTGCTCGCCGCGTGGTGCTCATGCTCTGCCGACGCCACCACGTCGCGCGTCCGCGCTCCAGAAGAAGGCCAGCGCCTGCCCGACGCACTCGCCAACTCCATTTGCTTCCCTCTCGTCTTCACCGCGCGCAGCGCCGAGCCACAGTCGTCCGCCATTGCCGGCCGAGCCTTCTTCCTCGCCTATCTCTCGCGTCTTTGCAAAAACGCGTTTCCTAGTTCACCCAGAGCCTCGCTGTGATCCCCTCTACCACCTCCACCGTTCAATCGAGTCAGTTGAGTCGTGGTAAGCGTGTATTCGTCGTTTCTTCCACCGCCGCCATGGCTGATCTCGTCGGAGCTGGCACTCCACATGGCCAACCACCACCGTAGCCTTACCGTCCCTTCTATCTCTTGCACTAGCTACTGTGAGCGCTGCTGAAGCTCGTAGGGTCACCATTTAGGGCTGCGACGCCGTAGCCTCGCCGGAACCGGCCGAGCCGTGGCCGAGCGTCGCCGTGGCCGTCACCACCCCCTCTTGCCATGGTGATAGCCAAAATTGATGGCACCGCTAAATGCGCATTGATGAGACGAGCACCGATGCACCGCTGACCTCACCGGAGGAGCCACCGGCGACGAGCTACGCCGTCGTCTTCCTCCGTTTCCCTGTCTGTCTCGCTGTCGCGCGGGTCCCGTTTGTCAGCCGCTGAGGCCAAGGCGGGAGCCAGCGTGGGCTGCGCCGGTGCGCGCTTCGCGGGCCGCTGTGTCCTTCGGGCCGGCCCAACAGTAGAGTAGGGTTTCAAATTTATTTTTGGTTTATTCTTTTCACAGATTTGTGTATAGATTCAAAAATATGTATCTCCTAGTTGGTAACTTCAAATGATGTGGTTCTAATTTTGCTAAGTTCATGATAATGTCTAGTTTATATTAAAAATATGATTTATGCCCTGTTCTGTTATGAAAATAGGAGTTTCTATTTATCTCTTTTAATCATGGAGGAATTAGGGATAATTATATCTTTTTCTATGTAGCTCCAAATGGCATGAAATTTTTATGGTGTACTGCTCATATCATGAATAGCTTATAGTTAAATTTTCATATATTTTGGACACTGTATGTAGGAGATATAAAATTCTCTTGTTTGCATGGATGGATTTGTGTGAATTTTCATAATTTTTCTATAGATCCAGTAAAGGTAAAATTTGGTGAGTGCTATTCTTATGCTAGAATGATGCTAGGAAAAATGTGAAATCTGTTGCTTGACACTTTTCATTAGGGTTTCCTAATTATGCTAAAAATAGACATGCCACCTGTTATTTTGGATACAGCAAGTTTTGCTTGCCCAATGGCTTTGAAATTTTTATGGTAGTCTATGTGAAGCATGAGATAGCTACTGTAATTTTTGTAGATTTTTCTGAACAGTTTTACTATATATTGCTTTAATCACCTAATTAACTAAAGAAATTAGAAATGGGCATTAAATAAATTGTTTAGGAGTTGGCACTAGACTTTCTGATGTTTCTTTGGTATGCAAAACATGTTGGTAAACTTGGTTTTGTCCAATTATGCTTTTGCATCATCAATAAATAATTAATTTAGTAACCCTGTCATTTCTGGATAGATTCTAGGTTTACTGGAATTCGATTTGGTTAACGTAAGAATCATGCTTTGATGTTTACAAATGATTTGTAGAGAATTTCATAAGCTTTCCAGAATGTCCTCATGCAAGTCATTTGGATTTGTAGAACTCTTGTTGTGATTGAATTAAGGAACTACCCGTGTGCATATGAAACTTTAACTGTTGTTTAAAGTATGCCTTTACTATTTCTAAGTTGTGGTAATATTCATAGGTGTTAGGCCTTTAACTGAAGATGAGCATCTTTATTTTAGGTTATGCAAGTTAGGTAAGTTGATCTTGTTCTTCAAGTTAAGTTAGATACTTGCTTTAAAGTGATTTGAATAGAGCTATTCTTAATCGGTAAACGAGTGTCCAGTGATGTTTTCGTTAAACACTTACTGTGATTCATTCATCATGAGCATCATGTCATTCCTTATGCATCCATGATATTTATCTTGTGCATCGACATGCAATAGGTGTATCGGAAGGAGTGACCTTGCTAGAATTCGAGGAACCGAGCGAGCAGCAACAGCCAACACCGGAGGTTCAGGAGGTGCAGCCTTCAGGAGAAGTGCCAGACGAGGTCGCCGTTGAGTGCCCGGATCACCGTCCGTGCAACTTTGTGAAAGGCAAGCCCCGAAGCATATTAAGCCTCCTAATTTTCGAAATATAGTTACAGTATTATCGTTACATATATGTATTGTTGCATTAAGTTTAGGTGTTGGATGCAAACACTTGCTCATTGGTTATCCAATCCTTGTCCAGATATTGATACCCTGAATCCTATGTAGCTCAGGCTCGTGTAGTGCTTAGCCCTGCTTAAACACGGTAGAAGTCAGGTGATTTCCTGTCACCTGCGAGATATAGGAAGAGACATATGGCACGGTTGGCTATATTTGCTATTGTGGAAAAGAACCAGTCTTAATGTGAAATGAAGACCGGACGGAGGCTTGCCGGTTTGCAGTGACTCCGTCTGTGTCGATTAAGGACTGAATCTTGGAGCCTTTCCTGTTCATGTTGAACGCATGCCTCTCTCTTAGTTGGTCGGGTCTGGAGACCGACCACGAAGCCGAGTAGCTCACCTCAGGCTGGGAGTCGATAAGTATAAAATGCGCCTCGGAAGGGAGCCATAGGCGTGAGTCCAAGGGCAGGTGATTTAAAAGTCCTGATCGTCCTAGCAGAAGGGTAATCCCTGAGAGTGCTGGCGCTGATCGAACCCGTGAATTTGGTTCCTGAGTTGTTTCAAAGGTGACCCACGGCTACCCTTGCTAAGTATGCCAGGGTGAGAGTTAGGAATACCCCCCTCAGCTAAGTTGTAATTCGATTCGAGTCGCTGTCAATCCCGGTTAGTGAGAACTTGACGGGCTTATCTCCAATGTAGATACACTAAATAACATAATGGTTCAGAAATGATGACAGCCTTATTATACCTGGTATGGTTAATATTGTTTGCTCCTAATAAGTGAGTGCTCTAGTACAGGTGCTAATCTAGTGGACAGGTAAATGATGATAAGCTTGATGCTAAGTTTAAATTGGTCACTATATTCATAAACTCTTTTATGCAACTGTGTCAAGCTAGCCCACCTCATAAGCCTTGCATGATCCTTGGTGTCTTTTATTTCTGATTTTGACGGGTAAGTCTAGCTGAGTACCTTCTCGTACTCAGGGTTTATCTCCCACCTGTTGTAGATGACCAGTTCTACTTTAGTTGCTGCAAGTATTGCCTTCTCCCGGCTGGGGATGAAGACTAGACCGTTGGGTGCGGTCTCTACTAGTTCTCATACCTGATGATGCTTTTGTGGGATATGACTCAGACTTGGCAATGTATTTGAAACTATGAAGTTATGTACTAAAATATGTTGCTTCCGCAAATTTGAACTTGGTTTGTAATATTTTATTTTGAACTCTGATGGATGTAATCCGAATGCTACTTGTGAAATGTTGTAACGAATGATGTGTTGTGTTGAATCACTACGGTCTTGGTTTGTATGTCGAGAGTTGTTTGAAATCCTTCGTGATTTCCGGACTACCGGGATTATGGGAGCTTAAGTACAGGAATTTGATCACTTCGGTGATTATTTTTGTACTTACGTTCTTATAATTTGGTCGGTTCTGTTACACCGCTCGCTGCTGACCGGTCATGGGAGGGGCTGCCTGGTGGCTCGCTGGGCTTGCCGTTGGAGGGGCCGGCCGCTCCGGACAGGACGTGGGAGGGGCCGCCTGATGGGGCGCCGGACCTGCCCCGGCCGCGCTCACGCTACCAGTCGGGCGGCGGCGCCTCCTCCACGCAGAGCTCGCCAGTCGACGATGGGAGGGGGACCGGGTGGCCCTGGATCCGGTGGATCTGGTGGCAGAAGGGTCGGCGATGGCCCCTGGCCGGAGGTCCTTGCGGCGGCGGCGGCCATCTTCCCTATCCGAGCGGCGTCTTCGTTTCTTTCGAACCCGCTCGGTCCTGGTCGGGTGCGGCGGAATGGAACCAGAGGATACGAAGAAAGAAAGCAGAACGACATTTCAGTCATTTCGCATGTCAACCGTTGGAAACCTAACCGAACACCCTAGCAGATATGACGGTAGGCCATATCTCTATCTATCTACGACTAAAAAATTCCTACGGTCAACATCTACCCGGCAGGACGATACGTCATGCGACCCGCGTCTACCTGGCAGGACGAGTACACGTGCGACACAGCAGCCTCCGGCAATTTCTACCTCACCACGCACAGTGTTTCCCGACAATCACGTCCCATCAGCGGCAAAATAGGCAACCCGGCAATCACGTCCACTATAGCGGCAACAAAGGCAACCCGCGCATAAAAAAAAGAAATAAAACCTCTCTATTGGCCCCCTGATCAGATCACAGGCACCAACAAAAAAAACCGACGTGGTCACGCCAGCAGTCTTCACACGTCAGTTGCCGGCGCCAATTCTCCACCCGTGAGTCTCCCCTGGTCATGCCAGCAATCTTCACCCGACGGTTGCCGGCGCCAATTCTCCGTCAGCTTATCCATCAGGTAACAATCTTGCTGTTTAAATCCGTGTGGACGGGACGACTCATTTCTGGTCATCGTCATTGAAGAGATCGCCGTTCTTTCCTGCAAGGGCGAGACTATCCGATCCGTCCACGAGAGACAAGGTACGTTAGTTCTCTTTGACGTGTTGCTTGGCTTTCTTGGCCATCCCTAGCAAATAAACAAGATAGCGAAAATCAAGTCATGACAACTGATCAAGTATTATCTGCCAAGTGCAAATTGTCATGAAATAGAAATCTTTTTACATGCTGCCAAGGACGAGTTATAAGAAATGTATGGTTGTTAAATACAACCGATCTTAATTGATTTCACCCCTCCCCTATAAAGTCACTGTCCACTGCCAAGTGCCAATCAAATTCATTTGTCGACTTTGATGCAGCTCTGCTAATTAGAACTACTCTGACTGGATCCATGAAAAATTCAGCACTATTAGAATGCGAATATATAGCTTCATGTGTTCATAGTCCAATAGTGGTTTCATTAAAACAAAAGGGAATGGCATATGAAATTTTTCATTGATGTTACAAGGCTATGCTAAGATATAGAAGTCACCAAATGTCTTGTGGTTTCTATTTGCTGTATTTTCATTGATGTTGCAAGGCTATGTATAGTTGTAGAATTTCTTTTTCCCCCTGCTATTTAGAATGTTAAGATATAGAAGTCACCAAATGTCTTGTAGTTTCTATTTGTTGTATTATCGACCTATCTTTGGAAAAATTAACATTGTAATGCAAAAATTTGCATGTAGGAAATTTATTTGGTGAACCAAAGAGATTAAATAAAGATACAAGAATTTTCTCTTTTTTTTTGCAAGACATATTCTTACAACCAAGTAACTTAAAGAGAGTGCCAATAATTTCCAGCCTGGCCCCCTAAGTCCATATGAGTTTGCAATATGCATTTTCATTATTGATTTTGCAACCAGACACGCCAAATGTATAGACAAACCATTACAAATTGGCATCTATGATTTGTTTCAAATGTAGGTGAATCCTGCCGTAGCAAAACTGCATCTTGCCTGACTATAGACAAACTTACAAATTGGCATTTATGATTTATCTGAAATGTAGGCGAATTCCACTGCAGCAAAACTGCAACTTGCCTAACTTCTCTAAATAATGAGCATTCTCAATAACTTTTAGACTAAGACAATATAGGAAAACAGATACATCAAGCATTTCAGATAAATGACATAATGGCCATGGTTGAGATAATGAAAATACAAAAATTGAATCAAACCATCATGGAAAAATTGGATGAAAGTAGATCCGCATTGACAAAATAGCAAAGCAACAGACATCTGGTTGGGGCGAATCGTGTAGTCAGGAATATCAATGCCTAGATAGCAAGGGCAATAGAGGAGATAGGGTGACCTGGAAGACGAAGCAGGCGGATTTGAGGTTGGGGTCGGAGTAGAACATGGAGCCACTATCCATGCTGGCGGACGCCTTTTGGCGCTAGATGATGGGTTCCCACGCACCACATGCTCGTTCTCGCTGTTGCTAATTTTTTGGCACACGTTGTATATGGCAGCCTAGAGCATCGAGAGCTGTTGCGGTCACCGCTGCAGCGCCCGCTATGTTGAGCACCTGAGTACATAACTCTACACAAAGAATGACAACTACATTTATTTTTGTGTGCTTCTAGGCTGTTTTGATGCTGCGCTATTAGGTAATGCAAGTAAGCTGAAAAACAGCCAAACCTTTTTTTTTACAATGAAGCATTCTTGTCCAGAAAATAACAAAAGGATTGCTAACTTAGTTTCAGAAAATAACAAAAAGAATTTGCTAATTCAGTCTCAGGAAATAACAAAAAGAAGTTGCCCCTCACTCACACCCTCCAACCACACCAAGTCGAGACTAGCCACTCGAATCCGACGAGCCCAGCCACTCAAAACTGGCTTGTCCAAGATGACAGTTGTTGTCCTAGAACGCTTACAAGATCCAGTTAGCAACTTCTGTCATACACCAAAAACTTATTGAAACAAGATAGCAAGTTAGCATTGGTGCCATTGATGGTAAATGCCAAATGAAACAAGATCGGGCTGGTACCATTTTTGTGTGCCTCCTTGCCGACCGGAGCTAAGGAAGTCGCTGCTATCGAGGAGCAGCAGGAAGCTGCGCGATGCTCCAATGAATCGATGACCGCACTCGACTGTGGCGATGTACCATACAACTGGCTAGATTCGACTCCCTTGATTTCACACCATCCGCGCCTGTCCCGTGCCAAGGCCCTCACGCCGAGCTTTGTCCGCGCCGCGCCGAGCGGAGAAGGTCGCTTACCTCCGTCCGCGCCACGCCAAGTCCAGGAGGCCACGCCGCACGGAGAAGGCCGCGGAGCTCCATCGTGGGAGAATGCCCAAGCCACCACGGGGGCCACCGGTGTTGTAGGTCGCACACCCCGCGCGAGGTCGACAGAGCAAGGCTTCTTGTTTGTTGTTCCGACAAGCAGGACGGAGGAGGCAAGCTTCTTGCTTGCTGCTCCGGCGGAGCAGGACAGAGGAAAGAGATGCGTCTACATCTACCGATTGGTGACGAAAGAGCTGACCGGAGAGGATGAAGATAAGGATGTTTTATTTTAAATTTTATTTATTTAATACAAGCTGTGGGTCCCATGACAAAAAAAAGCTTAACCTAAACCCAAATAGCCCAAACGTCGCTGAAGGGTCCGGACATTGAAGTGCAGTGGGAGATTTAGCCTTATAAGCTGTAGCGATTAGCGAACACCACCTACCTTTTCGTATTTACATGAATTTTTGTGTATTGCGTACTTCTATGGTGAGAGAGATAATTGTTTGCCCTAACACCCTGTCTTTCAGGCATCATCATCAGCAACAAGCTTCGTCGAAGCTAAGTGTGACAAAGAACGACTTAATAATAAGTGGTTGTATTCCCTACCACACCAGTCTTCCATGGACCAGTTGAATAATAATGATGGTCGTAGTCCGTTCAAAAACTTGACAAACACTATAAGTGGAGGTAACCGTTCATACATACAACGATATAAATGCTTTGTGATGAACAATATATTGCATTAATTATTCGTGTACATATGTGTGGAACAGGTGATCAAAGTACATCCAATACACATGCAAAAGTTGAGGAAACTAGGCAACGTAAAAGGGAGAGGGAAAAAGCATGATGGGCTGCAATGACTCAAGAAGAGAGGGATGAAAAAAATAAAAAACGTCGACAAGCATATCAGCTTAGAAAAGCAAAAACTACATTCGTTGGCGGGTCAAGAGGTGACACCATGGTCAAGCTACAACCAAGCTATTATTTATATTGATATATATATATATATATATGTGTGTGTGTGTGTGTGTGTGTGTGTGTGTGTGTGTGTGTGTGTGTTGTATAATAAATAATATTTTAACAGATAAAGTTGAGTCAGACAAAGAAAACATGGCAGGCAAAGAACATAGTGATTGGCTGCATAAAAACGATTCATCCCAACCAATGCAATGGAATAAACACGCCCTAGGTATTGTTTTTGATTCTATGATGGCAGTTAGTTATTATGTTCTTGCATGAAACATGTTTTGCAAATTAATTAAGAATAGTAATGCATCGAACTATACCTTTATGCATGATACACGTTACTTATTTAATGCTCAGCTGAAAGTGCAGACAACAACAGTGAAATTGACATGACTACAGGACCACATGATGCCAATCTAGGTACACATTTTTTTTGCAAATTAATTAAGAATGATGTGTCCGAGTATACTTGAATAAATGATACGTGTTAATGTCTATGTGATTACTCAGGTCGAAGTGCAAACAACAGCAACACAATTGACCTGACTATACATAATCTCAATACAGGTACATTTTTATGATATTTATTTTATAAACAAATAATACATAATGTTGTCTTTAAATTTTGAGTCAATGACATTTTATAAATACATTCAATTATTTATTAGGACGGATGCAACCTCTTCCTGCATCTGATTCTGTCAACTCCAAGGACCAACTTAGGAAGAGAGAGTCGAAAAACGCGTACTCAAGGAAATGGTATGCAAATCTGACACTCGAGGAGAAGACGGCTAGGCTAGAACAACAGCGGGAGAAGTCTAAGACACCCGCACAAAAGGAGTCACTAAAAAACGCCCAGAGACGGCACAGAGATGTGCAAAAACACACCCTGCACCCAGAGTCTATCGCCATGGAGAACCCGTTATTTACTCCTTTAGGTGACCTATATTGTATACCATATTATACCTAACTCAAACATGGTCATTACATGATTATCAGAAAGGACAGCACCTAGCCCTCAGCCTGCATCAGATGCACCGATGACACCACTATTTGATGACAGTGGTAATTTACACTATTTTGTAACATTCTATAAACTATTTGAACTCCTTTGTTTATTTTTACCCGTAGTTCTACTAACTCACGTATCTTTGACGGCCATAGATGATGATGAGGGAGATATATTTGAAGAGGATAAGGGATACCTATTTGCCGGGCAAGGTATTTGTATGAAAGACCGAATATAAATCAAATCTTCCACTACTTTATCTAAACTATTACGGCTTAAATGTGATTTCAGAAGAGGAAGATGATGATGATGTCCAAGACAATGACCTTGAGGAAGACACGACTTCTGTCCCTGAAGTACCTGACCAATACGATGAGGTGTATAGTAACATGCCTACAGATACCCATATGTTAAAATCTGTTGCAAATTGCGAGCACTGCGATGCGAAAAGGTTTGAGCATGAACCACGTGGGTTCTGTTGTCACGACGGAAAGGTCGAGCTCAATGAACTGAACGTACCTAATGAGCTTATGAGGCTTTGGTCAAGTAATGACGCAGATGCTAGGCACTTTCGTAACCATCATGGAAAAATTGGATGAAAGTAGATCCGCATTGACAAGTCAATGCTTACAGCGTACTTCGAGAAGAACATGACAGATGAAACAGCTTGAGGTATATTGTATCGGGACTTTCCCGAGTTCTATACGTGGCATTGTGGCAAGCACAGGGCAAAGTTTGGCAAAATAGGGTACGTCGTGATACATTACGACAGATTGGAAGAATCGTGTCTGCCAATCCAGCCAAGGGGGAGCATTACTATCTTAGGGTTCTCTAGAACCATGTGGCAGGTGCAACATCGTTTGAGTGTCTAAGGATCGTGGATGGCAAAATCCTACCGACCTTTCGTGAAGCTGTAGAAAGAAGGGGCTTAATCGAAGAGGACAACACGCTGAACGAGAGTCTCGCTGAGGCAACTGGGTGGATGATGCCATATGCGCTGCAAAGGCTCTTTGCAACAATATTGGTATTTTGTGAGCCCAGTGATGTGTTTGGACTATGGGAGAAACACAAGGAGGCAATGTCGGAGGACTACAGGCGTAATAATCAATCCACCTTCACGGTGGAGCAGATGGTCCTCATGGATATTCGAAAATTGCTACAATCAATGCAGAAGGATATGAAGATGTACCCACTTCCTGATATCGACGACACATATGATGCCTCTCATGATATTCCTAGAGAGTTTTTTTAGGAGGCTATCATTGAGGCTAACGAGGATGATGTGGCTCTGTCAGACACACCCTTAACAAGGAGCAGCGGGCTGCATACGATGAGATCATGTCCTCGATTGATACCGAGGACGGGGGGTCTCTTCTTTGTGGATGGTCCTGGCGGGACCGGAAAGACTTATCTGTACAGAGCACTTCTCACTACTATACGCAGTCAAAAAAAGATTACAGTGGCAACAACTACATCTAGTGTTGCGGCCTCAATAATGCCTGGTGGTAGAACCGCCCACTCGCGCTTCAAGATTCCCCTCACCATCGATAATGGGGCCTTTTGCACCTTCACGAAACAGAGTGGTACTGCCAAGCTGCTTCGGGCCACAGCCCTTATTATTTGGGACAAGGTGACAATGATAAAGAGGCAAGGTGTTGAGGCACTAGACAACAACCTTCGTGATATAATGGACCGACCAGAGTTGCCGTTTGGGGGAAAGATCATGGTGTTCGGTGGAGATTTCAGACAGGTTCTTTCCGTTGTTCGGAGAGGGTCAAGGGCTCAGGTTGTTGGTGCCTCGCTGCGGATGTCGTACCTTTGGGATTCCATGTGGCATCTAAAACTGGTGCACAACATGAGGGCAAAGAGCGACCCGTGGTTTGCAGAATACTTGTTGCGTGTTGGTGGAGGTTCTGAGGAGACGACTGTTGATGATGAAATCTGTCTTCCTCATGATATATGTGTTCCGCACACCGGGGAAGATAGTGATCTTGATACTCTAATTGATTGCATATTCCCTAACCTCAATGCAAATATGTCAAGCAAAGATTATATCACCTCTCGAGCGATATTATCTACGCGGAACGAATGAGTTGATATGATTAATATGAAGATGATAGGTCGTTTCCACGGGAATGAGATGGTGTACCATAGCTTTGACTGTGCGGTGGACAATCCGCACAACTACTACCCTGAGGAATTCCTTAACACTTTGACACCCAATGGTCTACGTCCACATGTGTTGAAGTTGAAGATTGGTTGTCCGGTCATATTGCTTAGGAACATTGACCCTGTGAATAGACTTTGTAATGGTACCAGGCTTATCATACAGGGGTTCCAAAAGAATACCATAGACGCAGAAATTGTGTTGGGACGGCACGCTGGAAAGCGGGTTTTTCTGCCTCGAATACCCTTATTCCTATCGGACGATGAGATGTTCTCTTTCTAATTTAAGCGAAAGCAGTTTCCTATTCGGCTCAGCTTCGCAATGACTGTTAACAAGGCACAGGGGCTGACTATCCCTAACGTCGAGGTATATTTGCTAGAACCAGTGTTCTCGCATGGCCAATTATATGTGGCGTTATCAAGAGCTACAGCAAGATCGAACATTAGGATCTTGGCTGTGCCGGCTGCTAAGAAGGACGTGAACAATGGAAGAGGGAAAGGGGTAATGCATTACACATCGATACATATTTTTTCAAGATATATCAATAGTACTTTAATTTCAAAAATTAACAAACAACTTATATACATGATACTTCTAACTACAGTTTCAACTATCTACATGCTTCAGCTACAAGAAGTTAGATGCCGCATCTTGGACTTGAAAATCTTCTGGATTATCTTTGATTGGTGACCAGCTGCAGCTTGGTGTTCGTGCAAAGCACATTCTCTTGGTCAAAACATTGAGAGATTAGATTCTTAATTGTACAATATATTGTAAAACATGTATTGTAAAACACAAACTTGTTATGATTAATGTGAATGCTCGTGTATTGCAACTTGTAAAACATCACGATTGCAGTATCTATTTTAGATACGGTATAACACGCGCTCATACATATGTTATCGTGATATTATGTGTACCCGTTGCAACGCACGGATATTTATCTAGTAAATAAGATAATTTCGTTTCGAGGCCATATAGGTAAGTTCAAAAAAACGGGCCATATAAGGAAGAGGCATTTTTTTCTAGTGCCATACACGTAAAAAGCTCGTTTAGAAATGGTTTTCAAGGCGATTTTGTAAATAGCTGATATATTTTTTAACCACGAAAAAATGTCAAAATGTTTATAAAATTTTTGAGAAAAATTAAAGATATATATTAGGATAAGCTAAACCAAAATAAAATATTTAGAACTCGTGGAAATATCCCTAGAAGCTTTCAAAAAGTAGACTTGTCTCTACGAAAATGGAAAATATCTAGACAGATTCACCAAACATTATAATTGGTGTCTAAATGTGTTCTAAAACTTTTCACAACAAAAATATGAGATGAAACCATAAAAAAAATACAACATACATTTAATTTTGAATATAGTCATTATGATTGCATCTCATTTTTTATTGTGAATTTTTTTAAATGTGTTTAGACATTGATTAAAATGTTTTGGGAATTTTCTAGATTTTGTATATATTTTCTATTTTCTAGAGTTAAATATAATTTTTGGAATGTTTTAGAGATACTTTTATGAGAACTAAATACTTTTTAGCATTAGGATTTTTCTCAGGATTTTTAGAATCTTAGAGACATTTTTGTGGTTTAAAAACTTGCCAAGTATTTACCAAAAATTTTAAACTAGAAAAAGATCAAATTGTCTTGAAAACCACTTCTAACCGAGACATAAAGATAATATCAACTGATTTGAGAGTTGAGGGAATAAGATGTCTAATTTTAGAGCTCAAGGAGGAAAATTGTACCACATAAAATGGAGTTTTTTCCCATATAATTACCTAACTATGGGGTCGTGGTTGTTTACTGTTGATAGTATAGTGCCCGTGCTAACGCCACGGTTTCATATCAAAGATGCACATGAAAACAATCAAATAACGACATTTTTCCATAGTTTGTCTCACGCAATTGTATATGACCATGTGGTAGCAGACTAATATTTACTCACAAATGGATTGCAGAACTGAAACAAATGGAATTTGTAAGAACCATCACTTAGATACATTTTGAACATATTGTTTTATTGCTGGATGGTTAACATCATCCATAAACTGAAACTATGCTTGCTACTGCTACTGTGCAATCCAGTGATCCAATAACATTACTTCTATATCTATATATTCAAAGATATATGTGTAGTGTATATTCAGAGACATATTTTGCAATCTTGCTGGGGCTAGTCTCTTTGTAGTTTGTACTGACCTTCAAATTCTCTTGAGGGTCCAATAACAACCTGTGTATTATTGCTTGTAGCCTACCAAAGGAAATGACCAAAAAGCATGATTTAGAAAACAATCTTGACACAGTATATGGAGTGTCATCTACTAATCTTACAGGTTTTCACTTTGAATGATGCACAGGGAATTAAAAAAAATCAAAAATCAAATTGACAAGTATGATCTTTCAATAGGCAGTTTAACAGAATCAGTCGCTTGACGACCAAGCAAAACATATCATCGTCACACAAGCAAGAACATCACAAAGGACAGACCGATTAGTGATTTTACCTTGTAAAGGGGTGGTGGCTCTTCATACAGTAGGCTACAAAGGGTTGGCTCAATTTGATGCACGTTGGATAGAGAAGGGCAGCGCTGCTTCTTGGATGATGGAGCAAGACGTAGCTACTTCTCCGCGTCCATGGTCCGGAATACATGCCACTTACTTTTCTTACATGCTGCAGTGCATGAAGAAATTCTACTCCCTCTTGGCATGTCCATTCAGCCCAATCATCACTAATGAGGACCAAAGAAGATATCGATGAGCAAAATATTCAAAACCACAAAATGACATCAATGAGCTATATTGAGTAAAATGGCAAATTACAAGAAGCTTCAAAAGTGTAATAGTAGCATAACCCAAACTGATGTCATGTAAAAACTGAAAAAGAAGAAAAAAAACATAGAGCTGAAAAGTTCTGGTTAGCCGTCTTCATATTAAAAACCACAGAGCTCCACACATAATCCAATAATTAGAATAACGCCAAATTCCATTTTCATAGCAACATTAGTGAAGCCTTGAAGTGCATACAATTTAGCAAAATATAGCAGTGCCGGCAGGCCAGCCAACCAAATATTAAATGCCTATAGTCAGAGCTATTTAGGGGAAGCAATACATGTGCTTGTATTTAACAGGAGGTGGAAAGCTACTCTTAGCAAGCCAGACATTAACAGGCATTGTCGACAGGTCAAACTCAGTATGTAAACCAGAGAGCACAATTGATATTTATTGCTTGGATTAAGAGTAAAAGCATATCAAAATTCCTAATTCTTTGATCATGTGTTTTTATATTTGCTCCGCACATGCACATTGCCTCTGGAGACAAAGATGAATATTACAAAGCATACTGACCTCCCTAAATGTCTTGCGAGTGACAGTAGTTCCATTTGATAAAGCGTACCTTCCAAAGGTACCAGTGACATTAAGCATGTTCCAAGCAAGGCCAAATCGATCAAGATCTATGCGGAAGAACAAAGGTAAAAAAAAAAACAATATAATCTGAAAACAAATTAGGTTGTCAAAAATGGTACCATGGTATACTGATCTTATAAGCATCCTGGTAGATAAAAAAGGAAACTGATTTGCTGTCAAACCAACCCTGAAACTCACCATCCTCGTAGGTCTTGGACCTTTTGTTTTTTCCACGTGACCGAGCCGTGATCACGTTTTGGACTTCGCAACCAAGAGTAGCACACTTTATTTATCCTATAAAAATTTATTCATAAAGGAGCGGAAAGTAAAATTTATATTAATTAAGCATACCGAAATTCCAACTGATGCGTCATGTTTGACAAGGCTCTCCAACGATCATTTTCCACCGATCTTGGGCACTAACCTTTTCTTTGACCTGAGCTGAAAAATAGAGGTCACAGATTACATGAAAGAATGACCAAATGGCAAATGTGCTGACACTAATTGAAGTATGACTGCAGATCTTGTATGCAGAGCAGTAAACTCATCATCAATTAAAAGTCTACCTTGTTATAGTTACGGTGACTGGAAAAGCCAAAAAAAATTGTTAGATTAATTACTTGAAGACCCTATCTTAACAATTCATCTATTGAAAGCCACAAACCACCTGAAAATGGAGAATCGATGGCTTCACCGATCTATTGTTGTGCTGAAACTCATAACACTTGCTGCTCGGCTCTACTTGCTTGCACAACTAAAAAAAATTGTTTTTTTCAATTTCAAATAATTAGGCTTGAACAACTGAAATAATAAAAATAAACTTTGATAAATAAGCATGGATGTTAGCGAAGACACCTTATCCATGAGCTCTCCAGATTCAGGGAAGTTTTGTAGTTTTTATACTGTTCCAACCTAGCTATAGAGGGGTAGAGAAACAGAAATACAACAAATACAGGAAAATCGAGTTCATACAAAACAGGTGGAATACTACAAACACAGATGATGGAGGCAAAACAGGCTGTAAGCAGCTGTACAGTAGCTTTCTTTGACCAAATACTCTTGAGAAATATAATTACAAATATAAAAACAAATGATAATAATAGGGAGAGTGAACATACATTCTCTACAACACTTATAAGAAGAGGAGGCCTCTTTGGAAGTTGAGACCGTGATTGATCAAGATCACGAAAGCATCCAGTTCATCTGATGTCCCAGAAACGTATTTCCATGTCACAGCCACCTTTCATGAAAATCCACTCATGCGGAGACAAGAAGGTGCCATACAAGAAAAACAATCATATTTTTATCACTGCATTAGCTCAAAGAAACTAACCACGATCGAAGCTGACCGGACAACATAAAGGCTCCAGAAGCAATGTCACACAGACGGACCTGAACATTTGTGCTCCCAGTGACGATGAGCATGTGCATTGTCGCGATTGGAGACATGGCTTCAGTCTACACTTTTCCAGGCATCTTAAATTCCATGGCGACCTGAGAAAACAGAACAGTGGAAGAACATGCGGGATCACGAAACAGGGTAAGGAAACAGAGAGACTGGTAACTGAAAAATTCCTAACAACTCCGCAGAAGCGAAATCTACCACGACGGCAAGAACCGAATCTCAGGTCCGTTCTTACCTCAACCCAATTTTTTCAACACGCCACAGCTTTAGAGCGATCACAGTCCCCAAATCCACATCGAAATCAGAAACGCACAAAGAATCTGCAAAGGTGGCCGCGAGAGCAGAAATTCCGACACTCACCAGGAATTTGGAGCAACACGCCGTGAGAAGGTCGACCGACGTGGCGGGCGAGACGGCTGGCCGCCTCCTTCCTCGCGGCTGGCCCGGCTAGGGCACGGATTGGGTTCAAGCGCCCTGGTGTTCCCTGGAGGCGCGCCCGGCTGGAGCCCGGTGGCCTGGCGCCCAGCACCCTGGTGGCCTGTCCTCTCCTACAATGCCGCCACGGAGCCGTGGCAGCAGGCTGCGCCGGCAGGCCACGCGCTGCCCCTGCACCCGGCCGCTGCGGCGAGAAGGAATGCCGACGTCGCCTGGGACGATGGGTGGTGGATCGTCTTTCGGGTGGGCGTTGGCCGGAGCGCCGCGTGGAGAAGATGGATTGGTATAATTTGGTGCATCTGTTTCGACGATGTTATATTTTTTTGGGTGTATTTATAGGTGTGGATATAACATAGGTCATGATTATTGTTGGTGTAGAAAGTAACCAACAAATGAATATTTGTAGTTTTGCCGTACGTTGTGATCGGAGGTGGCCTAGCACTCAATGACACAGGGTTTATACTGGTCCAGGTAACGTGCCCTACGTCTAGTTTGAGTCGGTCGGTGACTTTATTCCTGAGCCCAGGTGCTCGAAGTTTGCAGTGGGGTTACAAACGAGAAGAAAAAAGATGGAGGTGTACGAGAGGTCCGGTCAGCTCCGGTCGGAAGGGCCGAGAGCGACAGAAACTCCGCTATGAGATAAGTGTTCAAGCGTGTGTTTGAGGTCCGAACTTGACGGTTCTGTGGTTATGAGCTAGTGAACTTGATCGATCTAATGAATCTGGAATCACTTGAATCGACCTGGCTTAACTTGAATCAACTTAGTCTGTTGGGAGAGAGCACATCCCCTTTTATAGATGAAGGGGGTGGCCTTACAAGTGAGAGGGAGAGAGTACGTATGCTTCTAAACCTTGTTGCCCACGCCGGCAGATACAGGATGATGATAAGCGCCCACAACACTGTTGGATGTCGGATGCATGGGGGAGGTTACGTCGTCTTGTTTCGGGTATGGCAGATGTCGGTACCTACATATATTGTTGATGCCTAGAGGCATGTGAGGAGTTTCACCATGTTCACTCGGTACGGTAAATTCCGGTGCCCATAACACTGTCGATGCCCGGAGACATGTGGGGGGGGCTTACCGTATGGGAGTTAATGTCACCCACAATACTGTAGGTAAAATGTCGGCGCCTACAACACTGTTCGTGTCAGGGCGGTTGCAGAGTACTGTTCCTGTAGGTGTACAGGGTACGGTCCCTGGTATCGTGGTTTGACTTGAGCGCATTGTCTTGCTTTCTCCGTTCGTTCCCTGGTCCTTTCCAGGCGGACGTCCCCGGTCGGTTGGTCCCAGTCGGCTCTGGTTGCGCCAGTCGGAGAAGAGCGGTGAGTAGGGCTTCTGCGTACCCCGGTCGAAAACGTGGGGTCGGAGTCGAAAGTAGTGCTTTGGCCAGACCTTCCGGTCGGAGAGGCCGTCCGGAGGCGGCTGGAGTCGGAGCGAGCGCTCCGGTCGGAGAGGTGGGACGGAGTCGGAAAACGGGTGTCGCTCCTCCTCGGCCAGGCCTTCCGATCGGTGATTGGATTGCCCTCCTGGCCTGTCGTTCCGATACTTGGGCCGGCCCATGAGTTACGCGTTGTCTGCTTAGACCGAGCCTTTGTTGGGAAGCCGGTTCACGAGGGACCCCGGGTTTATGAGCCCGACAACTGTGGAGCAAGCATTTGTTGTGTGAATGTAAATTTATTCTAACTGGTGTATTATAGGGTGGGGTAGATACACCCGAGTTATTTTGTTACAAAAATTAGCGTTGATTGCTGAGCATCTACTGCTACTACGAATCCTTACCGTTTGATTCAATCAAGTTGTTGAAAAATATCAGATTGTCAATGTTTGCCAGTGGCCTGTGTTGTCCACGAAACTCTGTCTTGGACCAACCTATACAGCCCATACAACGCTTGCATCCGTTCATCCATCGACATTCCAGCGTGATTTGACATGACATACTAGGCATTCCATCCTGCTCATCGCAACAATCATGGAGCGTAGCGGTCAGCACTCCTTGCCAATTGCCATATGTTTTGCATGCCAACAATTTTTAAAAAGAATTCTGCATATTTGTTTGAGTATCCTATGATATTTGAATTTGCATTTTTGAGAAGGAAAACGAGTATGGGTATTTTTGAGAGACCACAGACCAGCCCTTGGAACCATGCCAGAACTTAAAGATAATTTGGAACAAAACTTGAATGCTATAAGTACTATATGGTATGTGATGGAGGGAGTAGACCACCCCTTGGAACCACGTCAGAACTTAAAGATAGTTTGTGGAGCTGCTCATCTGTTAGACCTCAAACTCAGAACTAAAAGGTTTGCAGTTCTTTTGCAGTGGATGATGGTTTGCCCCAGCCCAAATGCTGTAGCCTTGTATGCAGGGCCTCAAATGAGTGCATGGTGCGCCTAGCAAGGTGGTCTGAGTTTGGGCCTGGATCAGAAATTGGATGGAAAGTCTTCAGAAAATCATACAGAGCTGAGCTCCAAAATTCATGCCTAACAGGCCCACTCATGTCTGAAATTGAACAAAAATAAAGTTGTTATGTCCGGCTCCCCTCAAAAAAAAAAAAAGGGATCATCGACTGTTCTATCGCCGTCTCACGCATCCGCCATGATCAGACACCGACAACATACTCTATACAGTACATATCTAACCAAAAAGTGTCTAGCGTTGTCACCGGAGATGCTGCTGCCTGTCTCGGGGTCACGTGGCCGAGGCAGATCTCGCGTCGCCACGTGTCCACCACTGCCTATTGGCCATTGCAATGATCCAGCAAAACTTGAACCCCACATCAAGTGCATTGTACAGTTGCGAGCTGTTAGGCGACAGCTTGTGTGGTCTCATGATCCAAGCGACTAGGATAGTGCTCCTACTGTGACCGATGCTGCAGCAGCTCATGTGCTCGTTTCAGTCTCTTACAAGCGGCTACTCGATGACGACGATGATGTGATCTCAACTCTCAACAACCAGAGAATCACACACTTGTTTTCTGTAACACGTTTGCTTTGTTCTGAGTCTACTTGGTCTGGATGACTGGATGTTCCCTGCACTTTGAGTTTCAACTCGTCGTGGCTCTTCTTCTTCAACAGGTCGTGGTTTCACTGCGCTGAACGCAGGCTTCAGATCTGAACGCAAGAACACCACTCCCGCTGAAACCCTACATTCTACGGTGGCGCTAATTGCCAGGAAAGCATCGATTCTGATCTCCGTGGGCGTTCAGTTAAACCAACGAACTCGGTGAATTTCACCAGGTCGCTGTCAGCCGTCAAATTAAGTTTCCAGAGATCTGCCTGTCTGCACCGCACGATCTGTCGGATATTGGTTGCTGCCTGATGACTAAGCATGCAGCAGCAAGTTCCATGATACTTCCTTCCTCGTCACCAGGCAGCTGACAGGGCACTTCATTAGGTGGCAACGCTGCTTAAATTATACTAATGTGCTGCTTTCTGTAGCTGGGCCTGGGGGAAACTACACCGGCAGGCATCTGAAACTTCTCTCTGTTTGCACCCAAGAAACCAACCAGCCATATGATATGTATGTATCATTGCTCGCAGGGTTGTTATACTGTCAACCAAGCAAGTATAAATACCTCAACGAGCTTCGGTCTCGGCAACTCAGGAGCAACCCGTCTCTATCATCGGACCAAAGCCTTCATCCCCCTCTAACCTGTAACAAACAGAGAGCATGGATCACATACTGCATGTACAAGTAGAACACCAGAGCAGCGCGAAGCACTGCAACTGAGGCATTGCGAGGTTCACGAGGAGCGCCGACGCCTCACTTGTCACCTTAGCGCTTGCGGCCATCGCTTTCCTCGCCTTGTTCTTGTCGTCCTTCTCCATGGCCAGCTCGCAAAACTCATCCACTCTACCTGCTCGGCTCCTCGCTGCTGGCAGCATTTTCACCAGCAAGACGGCGCTGTTCGTGCTCTCCAACGTCATCTTCGCCCTCCTGGCCGCCGACTGCCGCTGCTGCTTCGCTGCCACCGCATCAGCAGGCGATGCCGCTTCTTCCGGCGAACCTGGTGGAGTCGTCCTGGAGAAACAAGCACGGCATCATCAGGTGCAGGTGCAGGTGGAGCAATGTACCGTGCTGTTAAGTGTCTCATGTTCAGAAAGTGTTGACCACGATGAACAAGAAGGTGAAGAAGACATGTCAACAATGTCTGCCAACACGTTACCAGATGATGAGGAGCAGCTATCGAAGCTGGAGCTGGTCAGGCTTGGTGAAGAAGAAGACAGCAGCATCAGCTTGGAGGAGACTGTTGATGTCGAGGAACCGACCTGCGAAACAGCTCAAGGGCTGGACAGGTTAGAGATCAGTGAGCTGAACAAGAAATTCGACGAATTCATAAGCAGCAGAAGGATTAAATGGGCAAAGGAGGAGGCTTACTTGCTCTTGTACGAGGTCTGAATTGTTGCAGATAGATGTCATGTAATTCACCCTGGCAACTAACGATTCAGTTCAACTGTGCACTTGGGCTCTCTGCCTTTTTGAAAAATAGAATAAAAACACTATCCAGATGTAACCCTACAATTACGTACCTCCCAGCAACTCTACAGCGCCGGTGTATTGTAATTTGTGGCGTCTACTGATTTTTTTTTTTTTGGACTAATGCAAATCAGAAGCACGCATTGCAAAGACCGGGTCAGCATAATTGACAAACTTCAAATTTAAACCCTATGCTATGCAAACATCAGCACTTTGCGATGCAACCACCACACCAGATTAGGCTGCAATATCACATCCGAGGAACAAAGAATTGTACTTCGCAGTGCAAGTGCAACCATCACAGCAGATCAGGCTGAGATATGCACCTCCACTAACCACATAGATGACCCTCACTCAAAAAGTAGCAAATAAGTAGAATGCAAGGAACAAAGAACGGCAACCAATAGAATCCATTCAGAGAAGAACCAGGAGCTAATCGTCGCAGGCAACCACAGCAGTTTAAGTACCTCCATTGGTTAGATCAGAGGTGCAAAGCATCCTACATTCCCAAAACAGGGCAAGTTACTGAGCAAAGGCATCGGTTAACAACAGTTAACATGGTTACAGTCATTATAGCTAGTGGGCTCGAGCTTCTCAGCCCTCATCCTATACTATGCTTTGATGCTTTGACTTCATCTTGCCAGCATCTTTATTTCCAAATTAGTCCTCGTCTGCCTCCGCTAACTTGACCAGCTCATCAAGAATTATGGACTTCACAGTATCTTTCATTGAAGATACGTCCATCTTGTAGCGCTTATCTGTAACATTTTGTTTGCTAGAATTTAGAACATTAAGCATTGGCTAATTAATTCAAATCCTGATGCATCATATTAAGAGGCTTACCGAGCATCTTAAGAATGTCACTGAAGGTAACCTGGAAAATGAATCAACGAACCAGTTAGATCTATGTGGATCACACTCTATATAAGAAAGATAGTACAAGGTTATGGCAACAAGCAACAAAAGTGGAACTAGTAAGAGGAATATGTCAGCAAAAGCAATGTAAATCTACATTCCAAATGGTGATCTAAGAAGACAACCCAGAAAAGAGGGTAAATCAAAGTTCCAGTCTAACACAGGCTGAAAATACATTTTATACATGCAACTCAGAGTTAAGTCAACTCACAGTAGCTTATAATTCTCTTATGAACCAAGGTTGATTTCATTTATAATAGATGTAGTCCATTATACTATTATAGCTGAATACACATTGCTACTCTGCCTAAACACTGTAACTCACATTGTCAAAGTCGACCTTCTTAAGAAGTTGAACAATAGTTTTTTGCAGTTCATCCTTGCTGGGAAGAGCTTGTTCTGCTTCTGCTGATTTCCCTTTACTTGTTGACCCTTTGCCTAGACAGAGCAGTAGAGCACACCATTAGGGGGTCATTCCACAATCTGAAACCTATGTTTTTATATTATTCCAAACATGTTTTATGTATTTGAATGAATGACATGATACCAGCATAAAGTATTCACAAAACGCAATTTCCATGTTACACATGCCACGTAACAACAGGGAATGATATAGCAAAATATCCGTCCCACTTATGAATCTTGAATGTCAAATCAACAAAGGATACAAACAGCACAAAAGATGAATGTCCAAAGTAACTGCAGGTTATAAATGTAAGAATAAAACCAGAAGGTAAATTTTAAACTATATTATAAAAATCACTAGTCTCGCCATCTTTCTGACAAAAAATATCAATTAATCTACTGTGTATTCTCACAGATACAGAAAAACATATAGCTCTTGATCATAATTCATCATAACACAACAATTAGAAAGTTCAGAATAGCAAGCAGAAATATTGCATCTATAAGCAATGTATCAAAGGAAAGCATGATTTATGGTATCATGGATATTACCATACAGTGGACTAATCAGTGAAGTGATAATCGTACCTGATGATCTTCTTTCATTGGTCTCTTTTTTCAGAATTTGTTGTGTGCTTTGGTGTAATGGGTTTACTCTTTCTAGAGACAACGCTTAAATCCACAGCAGACCTCTGCTTATCCTTAGAACTTTTCGGCGATGATGAAACTCTGCTCGAACACTTGCTCAATGTAGCTATAGGAGCTGTATTTGGAGAAATCCCTGTGATCGCCTTCCTTTTAGTTTTAGCTGTAGATCCTTTTCCATCTACAGACTTCTTACCTGCCTTTACTTTTCGCCGGCCATATCTATCTTCCTGCTCACTATCAACTTCTTCACCATCATCTTTGTTTTCCTCACTATCAGACTTCATGTGATCATCCTCTTCATGCCCTTCTTCAGCATCTTCATCAGATTCTGACTCGGAATATTTTTGCCACCTTTTACGTGAAGTATGTTCATCATCAAGTTTCTGGTGTCACACAAAAAAGGGCAAATAAGAGCGAGTCACAAAAAGGGTGATAGCTATGGTAACAGATATCAGTGATCATTACAATTTGGAATTATCAAGTATCTGGCTGTACAGCAGCAATTGCACATGTGAAACTTCCATGCAATATGAAACAAAATAGAAATTAACAGAAGGTAAATATGTAAATCTTGTTTCAAGTTAATGGCAAAGAACTGTGATTAGATAGATTGTGTCAGACCAAAACAAGATGTTACCTTCCTAGGTCTCTTGTGTGTGCCTTCTGGATTCTTAGTTGCACTGCCCACCTCTCGTTTGCGCTTCCTAGAATTTGATCCCTGCACAGTACAGAAGTGTAAAACATGGAGATAAGAAAAGGAAGAAACACTGAAGCAAACTTTCTGTTCATTGTTGTTGTAATCCATAAATAAATCTCAGAAAGTGCATACCCATTGTATGCCACAGATTTTACCTGATCATCAGAAAGTGTAGAATCATCCTTAGCGTGGGGCTCAGCAATGAAATCCAGCAGCTTCGCCACAATGTCATCCTGCATGGGTAACTCAGTTACAGAAAAAAACGAAATTGCATCATGCTGCACTCGGATTCAAGTTAAGTAAGCAAGATAAAAGATATTCATCAACCTTTCTACTATTTACCCTTGAAACTGGAATAACAAGCAGATTGCAGAGATCCAATAATGTTTCTATCGAACATTTGTCAAGCTTCTCCTTGGCCTTGGCTCTATGCTTTTCCTACAAGAAAGAGAGCCGCCAAAGTTAAAATAATAATCTCAGATAAATAGCGCAACTACCAATCTTTGAAATTTTGGGGAAAAAACAATGATGCTTACATCACTCTCATGCCACAGAAATCCAGAGAACTCAAGTATATGGCTTTTGAAATCAACAGCCTGTAACAATTTGTCGGGATAAGTATATTTAAAAGAATCTTGGAATGAAGCTTTGGCATCAATGACAATTTGTGCAGAGTTCAACTGTGATAAAACAACAAACGAAAAACACAAGAATTCAACTTGAAGCAAGTAATCCCTCTGTATATAAATGTACACTGGTTTTTGGGAATCTAGTTTAGGTTCAGCTGGTTTTGGGGACTCTAGTTTCAGTTCAGCTGGTTCACATGCCTGGACCTTCTTTTTAACAAAATGTATACCAAGAGGCTACTAATTGCATCTAATTTATATCCCAGACTTCCAATTTTCAAAGGTAGCCTCAGAACTTGAAATTTTACAAGTGTTTCGGTCAAAAGCCAGAAGCAGTGAGCCAGTGACAAAACCAAACCCCAGAAAAAAGACTAATAAGGTGTATCTGCCAACATGTAAAGTAAAAAAAAACACGTTTAATCACTTTGTTCATCCTGAAAGTACTCCCTTTATTAGCAACAATGTTATCAAATCGTCTAATCGATCCTAGTCACCATGGCACCGATCAGCCCGGCTAATGGTGACTAATTGTGATTAATCACGACTAATCATGACTAATCGTAGTGCATAGCTGATCATCATGTCACTGGTCAGCCTGACTAATCGTGAGTCAGACAACTTGATAACATTGATTAGCAAGACCAGTTTAGACAGGCTAGAACTTCTATTTGGTTTCATAACACCAAAGTTTAAAGCAGCTTAAACTAAGCTTATCAAAGGAAGTAAGATGCTAGTCTAAAACAGATTGTTACATATGATTAAACCTATGGAAGCTTTAAGTTCAAGTGAAAGCCTACAAATAGGTATATCAACGTAGCAAAGTTCCAGATTTCCTGCAGATATTTTCATTATGTGCGCCTTGGTCCTAAAGCATGAACTATACAAGTTACTGAGAATGTCACTTAGGCCAGGTGAATTATGTATTCATGGTCCACCGACATGGAATCGTTTAATATAAGAACATATTCTTTCCAAAGATCTACCATGACTTCGTCAGAGATTTTACTATGTTTTTAACTGTCCCAGATGAAATAATTAACTGAAGTCTAGAAAAATCCCACAACAGAAATCTGCATGAGTCATTTTAAAAGCGCAACATTTATATTTTAAATTACCTTTCCCAACCTCCCAAAAAGGATTTGATGGAGAAGCTTAAGCTCGGAAGGTTGTTTATTTGATATTCTCTTCGCAACTGCAAAATATTCAAATCTGAATCAGCAGAGTATATACTGATCAACACTTGTAGAAAGAATTGATGTTGCGAGTCATTGAACTGCAGAATCAGTACTGCAACATTGAGATAATGCAACACTGCAACATGCAAAAATTCTGCCAGGGCACTAACAATATAGAAACTTCAATTCTGAGAAAGCGCAAGGTGCAGTTTCAAAACAGGAAACTGACATAGAGTCAATCGAAGTCAAAGATACAAAAATATAAGAGTCACACCACACCAGTCTCGAATACTTTGAAATCAGGATATCAATAACTTCTATATTAGTTTGGAAACAAGAAAGTCACAAGTGTAGATTTGTCTTCAAAGATACTTTCATAATCTCATCCTGGGTTTTACGCATATATTCTGAAAAGATGGTGGCTGTCAAAGGCATACTTAGAGATTGTGTTAGGACAGGAGGGAGTATAGGTTACCATGCCATGTGAACAAAATCGTTTGTTTCCTAATCAGATTAAAGCCATGAAGTTGTAATTGTTAAGAAAATAGCAGGCACCAAAAAATATAGAAGATGGAAACCCCTGGAGATACACATTTTAACAGGGCTACTGGTTTCGCCAAGAATCATATTACTTCATAACATACTATACCACAATATATAGTTAAAAAAAGATAGCATTATGAGGTCATCTTAGGTTTAATGTACCAAAAACATATTTATATGCCTCAGGTGAGATTGTAAGGGTGCAAAATGCAGTGTTTACGAAAGCAAAAATAGAAAGATATTGCGACAGAGTTCCGCACCGCCAGGTATATTCTTCAAAGGTGTGCCACGGCCCTGCATTGACATGTTTAAAAAGCATTATGAAAGGGCACAGTATGACAACGGAATCAAATAGGAAAAGATGTCTGTGAGGATATAACCTTCTCAACAATAAGCGGCTCCTTCTCAATCACTTCAACCAACCTCTCCACTGTTTTCCTGGCACGCACCGGACGATCAAGAGAATAAGGACTTGGGGTATTCAGCAAGTTCTTGGCTTCCCTAGACCTAGAACCATCTTGTTTCTTATCCTTTCCATGGTCCTTTTCTAAAACAATCCTTGCCTTCTTGCTCTTTGGTTCTCCATTCTTATTCTCTTCCACGTTCTTGTCTGACTCGCCACCTTGTTCCACTGTCGCCTCGCCATCCTTCTCTTTTTTATTAGACACGCTTCCATTTTCTGCCTCTTCTATGTCAGCATTTGCTCTTTTGGTCCCTTTATTTTGTCCCTCGTGTTTACATATATCATCTATTTGATTATCTTTCTTTCCCTCTTGTTTATCAGCAGTAGTGTTTCCCTTTGTTTCCATTTCCTCATCCTTCTCAGAAACTCCCCTTTCGATCACACCCACTTCATTCTTCTCAGAAGTTACGTTTTCGTTCACTTCCTCTTCCTCTTCCTCTTCCTCTTCCTCTTCCTTCTCAGCAGCCACTTTTCCATCATGTGTTTTGTCCTTTTCCTCAGCAGTCAGCTTGGCATCTTGTTTCTCTTCCTCTTTCTTCTCAGCAGCCACATTTCCATCCCATTTCTCTCCCTCTTGCTCCTCAGCAGCTCCCTCTTGTTCATTTTTTGCTGCCTCATCCTTGCCAGAAAGAACTCTTTCTACCTCTTCCAATCCGTCCTGCTTCTCCTTGGTATTTTGTTCTCTATCATCCACTTCTCGCTTGCCCACATTACCTTTTGCCTCCCCTTTCAATTCCTGCTGACTCTCCTCGACACTTTCTTCTCTATCACTCACTTCATGCTTATCAAAACCACTTTTTTCTTCCTCTTTCAACCCATCCTGCATTTCCACGCCAATCTGTTCTCTATTGTCCAGTTCTAGTTTATCTACTTCTGCTGGCGCCATCTTATCTTCGTCTTGTTTCTCCATGCATATGATTTGTTTCTCTTCAGTCTCGTTCCCACCTTCTTCCTTCTGTCCATTTTCTTTAACCTCTGCATGTACAGCCGCAGACTTTGATTCAGCCATCATAGTTTCCCCGCCTTCTGCTGCCTTGGCGCCGTGACTATCCTCAGTCTTTCTTTCCTTGTCTTCCTTCCGACATGCATCTTCCTTGTCGGCAATTTTCACATCATCAGCTTGAACATTGACAACATTTTCCTTTCCTTCATTATGCTCCTCCTTTGTTTCCTTCCTCTCATTTTCCTTTACCGCTGCATTTCCAGCATCACTCTTTGCTTCAACCGTCTTGATGTCCTCACATTCTGCTGGGTTGGCATCCTGACTATCATCATTTTTTCTCACCTTATCTTCTGTCTGACATGCATTTTCCCTGTCAACAATAATCACATTCTCGGCTTCAATATTGGCATCATTTTTCTTCTGTTCAGCCTTGAACTCCACTTCTCCATTTTTCCTACTTTCTATTACCTCTGCAATTTCAGCATCAGTCTTTCCTTCAACACTCCTCATGTCCTCACCATCTGCTGCCTTGCCATCTTGAATACCCTCGTTCTTTAAATTTTTATCTTCCTCTTCACATGTATATTCCTTGTCAGGCACTTTTAACTCGGTTTCAAGACTGGCATTATTTTTCTTCTCTTCAGTCCGGCCAGCTTTGTCTTCCTTCTTCTCATTTCCTTCTACCTCAGCATTTCCATCAGTCTTTGCTTCAACCATCTTGATTTCATCACCTTCTGATGCCCTGGCATCTTGCCTATCCTCATTATTTCCCTCCTTGACTTTCTTCTGGCATGCATCTTCGTTGCCAAAAGTTTTCACATCATCTTCAACATTGGCATTGTTTCCCTTCTCTTCCATCTTGTCCTCCATTTCTTCCTTCTTCCCATTTCCTTGAGCCCCTGCATTTCTAGCATCAACCTTTGCTTCGACCATGTTCATTTCGTCAGCTTCAGCTACCTTGGCATCCTGACTGTCCTCATTCATTCCCTCCTTATCTTCCTTTTGACACACATCTTCCTTCTCAGCCATTTCAATGCCATTGGCATGATTTGTCTTCTCTTCTGCATTGCCTTCCTTTTCTGGCTTCCTATTTTCTTGTGCCTCGGAATTCCTAGTATCAGCCTTTGCTTCAATCATCTTGGTGTCCTCACCTTCTGATGCCTTGGCATACTGATTATCGCCATTCAGTCCCTCCTTAACTTGACACGCATCTTCCCCAGCATCAATATTGGCTTCATGCTGTGTGTCAACCATTTTCACATCCTTAGCTTCAATGTTGGCTTCGTGTTGCGTATCAACCATTTTCACAACCTCAACGTCAATAACGGCTTCATGTTTTGTGTCAACCATTTTCACATCCTCAACTTCAATATTGGCTTCATGCTTTGTCTCGACCATTTTAACATCCACAACTTCAATATTTGCTCCATGCTGGGTCTCAACCATTTTAACATCCACAGCTTCAATACTGACTTCATGCTGTGTCTCGACAATTCTAACATCCACAGCTTCAAGACTGGCTTCATGCTGTGTCTCGATCATTTTAACATCCACATCTTCAATATTGGCTTCACGCTGTGTCTCAACCATTTTAACATCCACAGCTTCAATTATGGCTTCATGCCGTGTGTCAACCATTTTAACATCCACAGCGCCAACCACATTAGCAGAACCTGAATTGGCTTCGTTGGTATCATCGGTCTCCACAATATTTGCGCCCTCATCAGCCGCGCGCTCTGTGCCAATTTCACAGCCACTCTTCACTTCATAGGCATCATTGCTAGTCACCGCCACTTCCCTCCTCTCTTCAGAGCCATACTTCTCAGCATCATTCTTATCTGAAACAGCAGATTCTCCATTCGCCAATGGAGGTGGATCCTCTGCTGCTGTTGCTGGGTTTTCCCCGGACATCTTGATTGGTCACAATCCTCTATCTGCTCCAGGAAAATGCAGAAAAATGTCATCAAAAGTGTAAGCAATGGAAAACACACACACATTGTCAAATGTTAAAAGGGGAAAGAAAAAGCTTTACAGAAAAGAACTGTGTATGGGTTACAACTCCAATACAAAAAGGTATATACTGTAAAACATAATAAGGAGTGTAAAACCATAAGAAAGGCCGTGCATTGTCTTGATTAACCGCAAAGAATGCTAAATGTTTCCAAAATCATCAAATGATTAACCAGACTCCCCGATAGGTAAGTATGAATTGGCCAAAGTTTACAACTTGATTACTTTTTAATGCATGATACAGATCGGCTAAACCATTGAGCACGAACACCATCGTACGTGTAAGCATAATGAAATAATGAATGCATAAGCTTGTAAGTACTAGATCGGATCCGAACACAAACATCCAGATAGCTTCAAGCTAGGGTTCGGGTGCTCGGTTTCGCACAGTAGAAAGGGAAGAGAAGGGGTGCCGTGCCGATACCTGGTGGCTGCTCGTCGCCGGCAAAGCGCCGGGACCAGGGCACCTGCCGTAGGGCTGCGGCGGCGGTCCCCCGGTTGTCGGCGACGAGAGAGCGAGCGCGCGCTCCTCCCGCGAGGTTGGTGAACGGGGAACGAAACGGCAGGTGTGAGCAGTCGGGGTTTTCTGGGGGCTCGGGGGTTCTTTGCCTTGGCCAGGAGCCGGCATGGGCGTGTTTTCGTTCATTGGTTGGTGCCGGCCAGGCACGTGAGACGTGACGCATCACGCACGTCCATCCCGTCCAAAATCAGACGCGAGCCAGGTTTATCTCAAAGCAAACAAGCCCGAAGGGGCTGTTTGGTTGCCCCGAGCAAATTTAAACAAGCACGCACAGGTATCACGTCTGATTAAAAAAAAACTCACACACGTCTGATTTTAGACACCTGGATCAGAATTGATGTGGCTGACAGAGAGCTTGTTTAGGAGGCCGTAAATCAAACAAGCACTCGGGCTTTTAGTTTGCGCCTTTGCGACCTGCCAAACCACTTCTCCCACGGAGAAATCTTAACAGTCAGACGACCAAAACTCGATGGCTTACGACATTTGCTTAGCAGGTAAAGCTGCATGGACGTGAAACCAAACACGCTTAAATGCTAACTAATCATTTGTTGTATTTCTTTGGTCTGTTCGCTTAAATTTATTAGCCGGCTTATCAACTAGAATCTATAATATTTTTTTCTCACAACAAAACAGCTTCAGAACAGATCCAAGGTCTAGACCTAATCCTAGGCCCCTCTCCCTAACCCTAACCCAAAAAAAACAATCCCTGTCGAATCTAAATGTGACATCAGGATATATTTTTAGACCTATATAATAATTTTCAAGTTAGGTTTTTTGAGAAACATGTGGCTTTTTTTTTTGTTTCTACTAGCATAGCATCTCCACCGTTACCCCCAAGCCAAATGGACATGGATAAGCGCATGGGGCGTAGCGCGCAACCTCCAAGCCACGCGCGCATAACTCAGAGTTTCAGACACACGCCGCTGCCCCAGCCACACACACGCCCGGGACCCACTTCCGGCCTGCTATGCTAACGTCAGTCTGACGCAAAACAAAAAATCAAAATATTTTTTTTGATGGCTATAATTTTTGAACGACCTATCCGTTTTTAATTCCGTTTGCACCGGTACATTCTACGTGACGAGGCGAATAAAACTAGACTCCAGTTGCATATGTTTCAAAGAATGTTATTTTAATATCAATTTATGTGTAAAAATATGCTATGAGATTTATGAAATAAGTTGCTACCATGTAATACTAAACTTGCTACTCTAAAAATAAACTAAAGTTTTTACGTGGTATGCACATCAATTGTTACTATCAGAATATAATAAATTTATTATATAGTATTTGTATAAAGGTACTGACCCCTAAACAGAGTAGCGGACTAAAATAAGACAAACTGCAACATGATGGGACAAATTATTAAAATAAACATTGCATAAGCTGCTAATTAGGGAGACAAATTATATATTACTAGTTCAAAAACGTTCAGAGACCAGTTATTAAATTACTACTTGATTTGTGTAAATTGTTTGATTATTATTACTACTTGATTACGCCAATTATAGTAAAAAAGATCCGGTTTACTGAATTTTAGAGAAAAAATAATATTTAATTTTGATTATTTACATTTATGGTTAATTATAGGTGAATTACGGTTAGAACTGACGATCGGCAAGGATCACAGGCTTGTACCCATCCTTTTGCGGTTGCACGATCTCCTTTCTGTTTGCGGGCATTACGGTCATAGGCTACGGTCAGCGATAAACAAATCAGAAATCAGTTGCCTTTTACGGTTGTAAAGTAATAATAGTAGTAGACACCCCTCCATGCAACTACTAAATCTCCGGATGCAGGATTCCCGCAAAGCTCGTCACAAGCAAATGCTTGCGGGTTCGTGGCTGTCCGCCAACTAAATTATGTAGCTACCAAAAGTTTTGTGGGCTTTGCGGCAGCAAACGTTAGCCCGCGTATACCCGCACGCTGCATAACCACGCACGTGATAGCTAGCTTGGTTACCCCGTACTGGGCAGTCACTGACTATAGTTACCGACTTGCCGTAGCCTTCCTCCATTGTTCATGCCAGTCAATACCGAACAGGGATTGTTGCCGCAATTTTTTTTTTTTAAATGTTGCCACAAATTTAAAAAGAACTAGAACGAAACATGAGTATTGTTGCCGCTAATTGTTGCTCTGATTGCTAGAAGCTAATCTGCACATTCTACAGCTATAGGAAATGGCAGCCGTATGAATTATCAAATAGCTGTCCCATACAAGCATTTTCACAAACATCTGGAGAGTATGTATATCGACTGACTCAAGGTTGTAGTACTTACTGAACTAAAAAAAGGTGGAACTAATTGCCGGACCACAAAGCTGCAAGAACTACAAGCTGTATACATCCTCCAGAAGCTAGCGCCTGAATCTGCGTGGCGGCCATGTCGCCCCCAATCCTCCCTTGCCTCCTCTTCCTCAACCGTGGCCATGTCGCCGGCGCCTGGCATGGCTGCAAACACACTTTCCATCTGTGAGGACTTGGAGATAGAGCGTGTAGAGGAGACGGCGGGGGGAGGAGTGCGACACCAACGAGGCGACGATGGAGGTGGCTGCGGTAGGGGATGGGGTCGGGAGAAACAACGGAGTTCTTGTGGCCTTGCGGGTTCTTAGCGGGTTTATCGTGTTGTCCAGTGGGCTCGGTGGACATAAAGATGTTAGGCCACAGGAAATTTGCTACTTAACCGCATTGTTCATGGACGTTGATTTTGCGGGGCGGGTTGATGGACGACGTTAACAACCCGCTCCGTCTGCATTCCTAACTAAATCTATAAACGTTCAGAGCCCTTGATTTGTGTAAATTACTTGATTTATGTAAATTGCTGGATAATTACTACCTACTAGTATAATATCCGTCCTAACGCCGTAGCTTTATCTTAGGGATCCACGTGAAAACAACCGATGATTTTTTTTCATAGTTCAACTTTTACACAATTATATTTGAGCATGTTTACAATCCGAGAAACACTTTTGCATAAGAAGGCATAGTAAAGTTATTTCTCATATTAATATTAACCATCTAAGTTACATTCTGCCTAATCCTTAATCATGACTTGGAGATCTTTAGGGAAGCTGTCAAAACATTCGTTTGCACGGCTCTTCAAAATGTCCGCCAAGAATTCCATCCTCAGTGAAGTTGATAGCTGTACATGACAGATAATAAGCTAAATTATTAATTTTCTCGTCGTAACAACTCCTAACACCTGTCATTCATAAAAAGTACCCATCAGTAAAACACGCAAAAGAGCAAGCAATGGCAGCGGCGGTCCTGGTGCTGCAGGCCGGGCATCCAGCAGGCGCCCGCCTCCACCATAAATCAAGTAGTGTAGTCCTAAAAATTATGGACCAGTCTAAAAATAGTTTTTCAGTAGTGTATAATGATTAGATTAGTATTAGCAATTGTTTATAGCTAAACTCTAAGACATGAAAGTCATCAGGGATCAGAAAACTCACATAACCATGAGAGATGGCAGCTGTGAAAAGACATCAGGAAATGAGCCCTCCAACTTATTGTGTGATAAATCCCTGAAAATATATCAAAATTCAGAAATACAAATTTATCTTCACCGACTAAAATTCACTGCAGAATTAACGTGACTGAAAACATGTAGTTACAAATACTTGAGTGCTTTGAGTTTGGCAAAGTAAAATGATACATCTCCGTTCAACCCGCTGAATGAAAGGTGTCTGTGTAAACATCCAAAAGTTTAGATGTCATAATTCAGACGAAAGTGCTATTTATACTGAAAGCATACCTGTGATGTTGGTGATATCGCTTAGTGCATCGTGTGTATCTCCGGGCGTAGACATTGCGAAGTACCAGCGAGGATCTTCAGCCGACAGTAGCGGCGGGCAGGGGCAGCAGGGTTTCCTCCAAGATAAGATAACTGGGTACAGATTTAAGTGAATATTTGGTTTGGCACAGAACTAATTTGACATTATGTGTCAAATACAAATTTAATAGACTCGTAAATTGGCATACCTTGCATCAAAATTAAGCCAGAAATATATGTTATCTGTGTTAGCTATAAGTTGTGCTAGTAACTGAATCTGTAACAAGAGTACCAGACAAAGCACATGACTAGAACTTCAAAGTATGAAAGTCAAGGACGACCACATAGTAGGATCTTAAAAACATGCAAGGAAGGTATATCTTTTTCCTCTTTCCTTCTACTTATTTTTGTTTTATATAGACAGACCCCAAAAGTGAGTCCTGATATGTAGCTCAAGCATTCATCATAGTCATGCAATGAAATTTAGAACAATTAGAACAAACCAGGAATATTGACCATGGGATAGTTACTCTTGTCCCATCTGAATACTGAACTTTTGGTTTCGGTAAATTGAGTTGTATACAGAATTCTATAGTACCTCAGTTCACAAATAAAAGGAATTCTGACATTTGCAACACATGAATATTATTTAGTATTTTTTTATATCAGTCAAGTTGCAGTGTTGCACACTGGCACTGGTACATATTGATCTAGAATGAAAAAAATATTGTCGACATCTAATCCATTAGATGGTGGAAAAAAGAAGTGACTTTGGTTTAGGTGTGTCCAGCACTGTAAAAGTGAACTCACAATACAAATAAATCATGTGATTCATTATATTACTGATATTTATCAAGTGATGCAGATCTTACCTAGCAGCAAGGCAGCCAAATCAATCCAATTAATTTGCATATCCTAAAGTAACGTTTGCTCTGCTGCTGGAGGCCTCTTATATTTGTGATATTTCCCCCATCCTTCTTCACATAAGCTCCCCTTTGGTCACAACTTATACAGCTTACATTAAAAAATCTGGCATGAACCATGAAGTATCAAATAATGTGAAAAAAGAGAACTGAACAATGAAAATTTCACCTCTCAGTTCCAGCTAAACAATGTATAGCACTTTTGAATACCATCATAACCCACTTGAAGCCCTTCCATATCTTTGTCATATAGCCATACATGCTGCTCCTCACTGTCTCTCATATCAAATGTCATGAGCTGAAGACAACATAAAAGCAAATATTTAGTGGTCTAACTTATTATCATGGGATAATCCTACTATTCATATGTATAGCCAGAATATCAATCCTACATCGAATAAGCACGAGGAAACATGTGAAATTAGTCACCAGAGTTATGCAAAACCCACACTGCCGCACCTTGTGTGGAAGCTTCATAGAAGGCTTCAATATAGGTGCAGCAACACCACGTGCAGATCAACCTCTTCTTGAAGGTGCCTCAGAACTTTCTTGACCTGCACAATTTTCACAGGGTTAGTAATTCACATCAGGTGACACCATTACAGTATAGCGAAAAATAAATTCAGGGCTCAAGATATCACCAACTTCCTGTTCAATCTACGACCTGCACTGAACTGAAAATGCCTACAGCACCGTTGTTTTCAAAGTTCTAATGGATAAATTCACTGAGCATTTTTTTTACAAATGAAACAATAATCATAAGCAACCAATTAAGAAAACAAATTCCCTGAAAGTAGTAGATTGAACATCACTTACCTAGCGTCAATTATTTTAAGCAGCTTACTTTGGCATTTGTTCCCAAGAACCTAAAAACATAAGAATATCTTAGATACTAAGCAATGTTATCAAGAAAAAAAAATAGTTCTGTAGTCTGCGCCTCAGTGGAAACTTACATGTATCTTGGCAGTGGTTTTGGGATCAAGGAAGGACTTCACATGTATCATTGTTAATTTTCTGCGGTCGCTAAATTGTCGATCTTCATAGGTTATTTCTGCACTTGCTTCGGCTGCCCGCCTGGCAGCCGCTGCTCCGGCTTCTACAAAAAAAACGATCCAATTCCTACCATGAAATGAAACCATAGGGAGTCTGCTCATACCCTGCAGAAACTCAGAGGCAATAAGATTGTAAAGGGGAAAGACAGAGATATGGAGCACCCAATGCAAAACTATACCCTATAATTCTATATGCAGCATCAGCAGGGCGTATTTTCAGTCCAACCAGTAGCAGGGTAAAGTTTCAGTCCAACCCTACGTAGCACTGACTGTTAGATAAGCCTAGTGTCTTTATCGTTTTAGCATGTTTGTTTCAGTTTGTTTCAGCATGCACGAGCGCCAACCTGTGGTGGCCGTGCAAGAAGGAGTCATGGCCGAGAATAGCTCCCATGAACTCGAGCATGCAAGCCATGGCCGGCTGTTGCGGCGCATGGGGATGGACGTGCGCACTCCACGCAATCGTGGGCGCCGTGGCTGCATCTCACCTGCATTTGTATTCCAATAAATAGCAAACCAATCAACAGAAAACGCTGCGCTTTTCAGGCAGCACAAAATCCTTTGTGTTCAAGTGTTCTTGCGTTCCAGTTCGCAATCACCACCGGCCGCCGGCGTACATCGCCGTTCGGTTTCTGACAAGTGGTATCAGAGCTAGGACAAAGGAACACGCGGCCGCCATGGCGTCGCCACCCAAGCCTCGTGGCCGCTCACCCGCCGGGAAGAAGAAGGACGGCGCCAGCGGCTCCGGCACCGAGACGCCGAAGCGCACGCCGTCACCAAGCCGTTCTCCACCACGCCGTTCGCCGCACCGCTCGCCGCGGCGCTCACCGCGTCGCTCCCGGGTACCACGCCGCTCATGCACCCGTCGCGAGGTCATCGTCGAGCGCATCGTCCGGGAAGGCGGCGGCGGCAGCAACTGGCCGCAGCTGACCAAGAACAACTACCACGAATGGTCGCTGCGCATGCAACTGAAGATGCAGGCTCGTCATCTCTGGGACGCCGTGGAGTACGACGACGTCGACTACGACGACGACCGCGCCGCGCTGGACGCGATCTGCAGCGGCGTTCCAGGGGAACTCATCCCCATTCTGCTGGCCAAGAACTCCGCCAAGGAGGCCTGGGAGGCCATCAAGACCCTCCGCATCGGCGATGAACGGGTGCGGAAGGCAACCGCTCAGAACCTCCGCGCCGAGTACGAGTCCATCGCCCTCCGCGACAGGGAGCCGATCGAGGACTTCGCCTTGCGCCTGACCGGCATCGTCCAGCGCTTGGCGACGTTGGGCGACCCTGAACCTGATGAGAAAGTGGTGGCCAAGTACCTGCGCGTCGTCCGTCCACGGTATAAGCAGTTGGTCATTTCAATTGAGACTCTCCTTGACATCTCACAGCTCTCCATCGAGGAAGTCACCGGGAGACTCAAAGCGGCCGACGACGTCGAGCCGTCCCCGCCTCAGAACGCGAGCGGCAAACTACTCCTTACAGAGGAGCAGTGGGTCGAGAGGTTCAAGAAGAAGGGCCAGGAGTCCTCTCGTGGCGGCTCCAGCTCCGGCGGTCGCGGGCGAGGCCGGGGCAAAGGACAGGGACGTGGCTCCGGCGAGTCTCGCCCACCGCCAGACTCACCCTGTCCACGCTGTGGCAAAAAGGGCCACTGGGCCAGCGATTGTCGCAGCAAGAAGAAGGAGGAGCCGGCCCATCAGGCCCACTTGGCCCAAGAAGAGGAGCAGGAGCAAACCCTAATGCTGGCCATCGGCTCGGCCCAGGAGGAGACTCCTTTCCTCGCACCACCAACGCCGTCGCCCCCACACCCGGCGGCGCACACCGCTCCACCGCCGCCGACCGCTGAGCTCCACCTCGTCGAGCGGAAAGTCGTCCCCAATCTCAACGAAGAGGTGGACCGGGGTCTGAATCAATGGATCCTGGACACCGGGGCGTCAAATCACATGACGGGATCGCGCGCTGCCTTCTCCGACCTCGACACCGCCGTCACAGGCTCGGTGCGGTTCGGCGACGGCTCCGTGGCGCGGATCGAGGGGAGAGGGACCATCCTGTTCTCCCTCAAGAACGGGGAACACCGCTCCTTCACCGGCGTCTACTTCCTGCCGCAGCTCACCGCCAACATCATCTCCGTCGGGCAGCTGGATGAGGGCGGATTCCAGGTGCTCGTGGAGCACGGCATCATGCGCATCCGCGACGAGGAGCGGCGTCTGCTCGCCAAAGTTCCCCGGGGAGCCGGAAGACTGTACGTGCTCGACGTCACGCTGGCGCGTCCGGTCTGCCTCGCGGCGCGCACCAACGACGAGGCGTGGCGATGGCACTCCCGCTTCGGGCATCTCCACTTCGCCGCGCTCCGCAAGATGGCGAGGGAGGAGCTTGTCCGCGGTCTTCCCCAACTCACTCAGGTGGATCAAGTGTGCGAGGCCTGCCTCGCCGGCAAGCATCGTCGCGCCCCGTTCCCGCAACAGGCCGAGCGGCACTCCACCGAGCCGCTCCAGCTGCTCCACGGCGACATCTGCGGGCCAATCACGCCGGCCACACCAAGCGGCAACCGCTACTTCCTCCTCCTCGTCGACGACTACTCCCGCTACATGTGGGTGTGTCTCCTTCCCACCAAGGACGCAGCAGCAGAAGCCATCAAGCGCGTCCAGGCGGCGGCGGAGAGGAAGACCGGCAAGAAGCTCCTGGCGCTCCGGGCGGATCGGGGTGGCGAGTTCGCCGCCACCGACTTCACCGAGTACTGCGCTCACCTCGGAGTCCGGCGCGAGCTCACGGCGCCGTACACACCGCAGCAAAACGGCGTCGTCGAGCGCCGTAACCAATCCGTCGTTGGCACCGCCCGGAGTATGCTCAAGGCGAAAGGACTGCCCGGAGTGTTCTGGGGGGAGGCGGTCTCCACAGCCGTGTACCTGCTCAACCGTTCCTCCTCCAAGAGCATCCAAGGGAAGACGCCGTACCAGCTCTGGACCGGCAGCGCCCCCAATGTGTCGCACCTCCGCACCTTCGGCTGCGTCGCCCATGTCAAGGTGAACACACCTAACCTTCGCAAACTTGATGATCGCAGCCGCAAGATGGTGTTCGTGGGCTATGAGCCTGGATCAAAGGCTTATAGAGTCTATGATCCGACGACCCGGCGTGTGCACATAAGCCGGGATGTTGTGTTTGATGAAGCAACCCAGTGGACATGGTCTGCTGAGCACGACGGCGAGCCAGGAGACTTCACCGTGGAGGCACCAGCGGAGGTGGACGTCATCAGCACCATCTCAAGTACCGTGCCACTCGCTGCTTCCTCAACACCAACGCGATCTGCCTCACCAACAACGCCCACAACTCCACCGCCGGACCAGTACACGGCGGGAACACCAGCGCAGGACTCGGGCGCCACGACGTCGAGCTCGGCCCCCTCACACGGGGTCGAATTTGCTTCTCCACCAGGATCCTCCGTCAGCGAGCTCCTCGACAACGACCACGACGACGACGCCCCGCTCCGGTTTCGCCGAGTGGACAACGTGATCGGTCCCGCACCGACACCTGGACTCGCCGCACGGGACCTGGAGGAGCATCTCCTGCTCGCCTGCGACACCGAGCCCACCAGTCTCGACGAGGCGCTGAAGCACGAGTGCTGGCGCCACGCCATGCTCGACGAGATGACGGCGATCGAGGCAAATGGTACATGGGAACTCGTCGACCCACCGCCGAGAACTCGACCCATTGGCCTCAAGTGGGTATACAAGGCGAAGAAGGACGCAGCCGGGCTCATCTCCAAGTACAAGGCCCGGCTGGTCGCGAAGGGCTACGTGCAACGCCAAGGCATCGACTTCGACGAAGTCTTCGCACCCGTGGCGCGGCTGGAATCCGTGCGCCTTCTCCTTGCACATGCTGCGAACGAGGGCTGGGCTGTCCACCACATGGACGTCAAGTCTGCGTTCTTGAATGGCGAGTTGCGGGAGGAAGTGTACGTCGAGCAGCCGCCCGGGTTCGTCCTCAAGGGGCATGAAGGCAAGGTGCTGCACCTCATCAAGGCGCTGTACGGGCTTCGTCAAGCACCTCGAGCCTGGTACGCGAAGCTTGACAGCTCGCTGCTTGGACTCGGGTTCCAGCGTAGTGACTCCGAGCACGCTGTGTACCCGCGAGGCGACGGCGTACACCGTCTCGTTGTGGGCGTGTATGTTGACGACCTCGTGATCACCGGTGGCAATGCAAGTGACATCGACAAGTTCAAGTCACAGATGAAGGCCACATTTCAGATGAGTGATCTGGGGCTTCTCCACTACTACCTCGGTCTGGAGGTGAACCAGTCAGCAGATGGTATCACCCTGGGCCAGAGCGCGTACGCGGCGAAGATCTTGCAGAACGCCGGTCTGGCTAGGTGCAACCCCAGCTGGATTCCCATGGAGCCACGCCTCAAGCTGAGCAAGGAGAGCACCGCACCTGCCGTCGATCCCACAGCATTCAGAAGCATCGTCGGCTCGCTCCGCTATTTGGTGAACACAAGGCCAGACTTGGCGTTCTCGGTGGGCTACCTGAGTCGGTTTATGCAAAAGCCGACCACCGAGCACCTTGCAGCAGTGAAGAGGGTGCTGCGGTACATCAGTGGCACGCTGTACTATGGCTGTCACTACACAAGGAAGAAGGAGGAGGCTCAGCTCGTGGGGTTCAGCGACAGTGACCATGCCGGAGACATTGACAGCCGAAGGAGCACCTCCGGCATCCTCTACTTCCTCGGCAACAACCTGATCACCTGGCAAAGTCAAAAGCAGAAGGTAGTGGCCCTCTCTTCATGTGAAGCTGAATACATGGCCGGTACTACTGCTGCTTGCCAGGGAATTTGGTTGGCGCGGCTGATTGCAGAGCTCAGGGGCAAGACAACCAACGCCGCCAACCTGAAGATCGACAACCAATCCGCCATTGCCCTCAGTCACAACCCTGTCTTCCACGATCGCAGTAAACATATTGATGTCAGGTATCACTTCATTCGGGAGTGCGTCGAGGATGGCAGGGTGAAGATCGACTCCATCGGGACAGAGGAGCAGCTGGCGGACATCGCAACCAAGGCTCTGGCGCGGGAGCGGTTCTGTGAATTGCGTTCTCGCATTGGAGTCCGAAGTGTGCAGCGTCAACACAAGGCTTAGGAGGAGATTTGTTAGATAAGCCTAGTGTCTTTATCGTTTTAGCATGTTTGTTTCAGTTTGTTTCAGCATGCACGAGCGCCAACCTGTGGTGGCCGTGCAAGTAGGAGTCATGGCCGAGAATAGCTCCCATGAACTCGAGCATGCAAGCCATGGCCGGCTGTTGCGGCGCATGGGGATGGACGTGCGCACTCCACGCAATCGTGGGCGCCGTGGCTGCATCTCACCTGCATTTGTATTCCAATAAATAGCAAACCAATCAACAGAAAACGCTGCGCTTTTCAGGCAGCACAAAATCCTTTGTGTTCAAGTGTTCTTGCGTTCCAGTTCGCAATCACCACCGGCCGCCGGCGTACATCGCCGTTCGGTTTCTGACACTGACACTATAGTAAATCAAATATTTTATACGTTTCATACACTTACATCTGATGTTTGCAAAAATAAATACACATACACATAACGAGATCAGGTCCAAGGCATAATATTACATATATATGTATGCTACACATGTAATCAGATCAGATCCAGAAACATACGATTATGTTAGGGCATATGTGCTACGCTTGTAATCAGATCAGATCCTGACACTTAGGTTAGGGTATGGGTGCTCGGTTTTGCAGGAATGCAGGAGAAGGGATGGGCGTATAAGCATATACCTAGTAGGTGCTCGTCGCCTGCGCTCCACCACCGCCAGACGGGATCCTGAGCTGGGCACGGACGCCAGCCGGGCAGTGGAAGCCAAACCGCGCTGGTCTGCAGAGAGGAGAGGAAGGGGCGAGCCAAGCTCCTGCTCCAGATCCACTGAGGGCCGTGCGCCCATGCAGAGCTCTTGCTCCCCATCCAGGTCGGCATCTCACCCGGTCGTTGACTCGTTGTGGGAGAAGGGGCACGGAGGCGGCAGCGTTTGGAGGGGACGTAGCGGAGGCTGCAACGGATCTTGCGCAGGGATCACCGCCTACTCGCCTCCTCCGCCGACCGCGGAAGGAGTAGCAGCGCCTCCTCCGCCTCCGGGAAGTTCCATGATTTTTTTGGCGGCGTGGCGTTCGTAATAGTCGGTGGGGCTGCATGACGTGCGTGTGGGGAGGATCAGGAGATTTGATACGCTCAACTGTGTAATGAGTAATGAGAGAGAAGACTTAGAGTATATCTGGATAATTTATTTGAAATATATTATTTTCCTGGGTATACTTTTTGGGGTGGATTTAGAGGAGATATCTCAGCGGGGGGTCGTTTTTTTGTGTGGACGTAGGAAAAAAAAGACGGTGCATTAGTAAGGTAGATACAACACATTATAAAAAGTCACAAAACATGACTTGCTGCCAACTAGAGGCATTTATTAAAAAACAAGGGTAGTTGTATAAAACAAGACAAGCTGTAACCTAGAGGCGCATTATAAAAACAAGCATTCATAAGCTGCCAATTAGAAGGGCAAGTTATTATAAAACCCACTGGCCGAGAAACATGAGTGGCTGACAAATTGGAGGTACATTTATTAAAAAGATAAGACTAGTGACCCAAAATAAGATAAGATACACCCTAAGAGATAAATTATTAGAAGAAGCATTGTACAAGGTGCCAACTTAAAAGTTAAGTTATTATACAACTAATTTGCAAAATTTTGGAATGCGTTCGAACTTAAAAGGATGACTGAAAATTAAAACTAAAAAAAATAGACTAAAAACTAAAACTAATAAAACTTAAAAAAATTGACTCAAAATTTAAAATAAAAAAAACTCATTTAAAATGAAAAAGAAACTGAAGACTAAAGTAGACACAATGAAAAACAAAAAAAAACATAAAACTAAAACTGAAATTAACAACGAGATAATTAGATTGAAACTGACAAATATAAACTGAAAACTAAAGTAGACACAATGAAAAAGAAATAACTGAAGCATAAAACTAAAAATGAAATTGACAACCAGAAAATTATATTAAAAATATGAAAATAAAAACTAAAGTAGACAAAATGAAAAAAACTGAAATTGATAAGCAATAAATAAAACTGAAATTGACAAATGGAAACTAAAAACAAAAGAAGACAAAACGAAAAAAAAACACAAAATAACACTGAAAGTAAAATTACCAGGATAAAAACTGAAATTGACAAAAAAATGAAATTGATGAATAGACAATGAAAACTAAAGAAGACACAATGAAAAAAATCAAAGAAAACTAAAACGAAAGTACAATAAACTAGAACCGAAACAGACAACAAATAATGAAAAATGAAATTGACAAATAAGTTGCTACACGCTGAATACATAAGTTGCTACACGTTTGCTAATATATATAATTTGTTGGAAGGTTAATATATAAATTGCTACACGCTTAATACATAAATAATTATTACATATATAACATAAGTTTCTAGTACATACAAACTATTTTGAAACATATGCATCATAGTCTTATTTCATAGATCTCATCACAAGTGGCTCAACAGTACGAACCAGTGAAAAAAATGTCGAGGCATGGACAAGTGATCATGCATAATTATTAAAATAAAACTTAAAACCAACAACATCGATCACAACTATGTCAAATAGTTTAGCATGAAGATAAGTATAGCTTAGTCCAAATAGCACAAAGAATAACCAGGCACTCAAGTGTTGGTGCAACTCATAACTAGCTAACACATTCATATATTGGAGCCGAACAGATGCTAGCTGACAGGAAAAGAAACAGGAAGCATGCAGTCTTGACAAGCTACTGCTAGAACAGAGAAGTGCCAAACTACTCACAAACTTGCTTGTTGCTCTGAATCGCACCAACAATGCAAACCAAAACTGAATTGGGCTGCTGTTGCTGCTGTACTTCAGCTAGGCACCCACCTGCTGCTATGCTGCTTACCTGAGACACAGGAGATGGACACGAGCAGCTGCTGCAATGCACAGGCCTGCGGCAAACCAAAGAAGGCCTCGTTTAGATTGCAAGTTTTTTCACTCTCTCTCCATCACATCAAATCTTTGGACATATGCATGGAGTATTAAATATAGATCAAAAAATTAACTAATTACACAGTTTGATCGTAAATTACGAGACGAATCTTTTGAGCCTAGTTATGTCATGATTGGACAATAATTGTCAAATACAAACGAAAGTGCTACAGTGCCAAATACTGATTCCTAACTCCAATCTAAACAAGGCCCAAGTCAGCCAAGTTGCCAACTGAAAACTGAATTAGCAAAGGCTTGCTCAGCCTGTTCGGCTGGTGCTGATACGATCGTGGATTATTACTGTTGACTGGTTTAGTGTGAGAGAAAAATACCGTTCTAGCTTATAATCCACGATCGTTTATGACCAAATGAACAGGCTGACTGCTGCTAAATCGCTAGAGGCAGATAGAGCAAAAGCCAAGGTACTGTAGACCAGTTGCTATTTCCGAAAACCAACGTTTCAGAAACAACAAAGTAGGCAACCTGAGTGACTCCGAACAATGTAAAACCCATCAAAACGAGTTAGATTGAACTGAGATTTTGAACAAAGCCTCACGCCATCACAAGCAATCTATCCCAAAAACACCCAAAAAAAGGTTGAGTCTTTAACACGGATTTTAGAAAATCGAAAATACCTAGAAAAAGGGGGATTTTGAAAGACTCAAATTAGTGGTGCTCAAGTGAGATATTTGTTAGGGAATCATCCTAGCCTTGTTCACATATGTCCTAGCTGATAGATCATAGTACCTCTAAAACGTAGATCAGGGGATAAACTTGACTTAATGGGGAAACTTGTTCCTATACCTCGTCGTAGCGCAGTTGCGTCCATGGCTCCGCAGCGACGTGGACACCGGTGTCGTGGCAGCGTAGGCGCGGTGGAGTCCAGAGGACGGGGCGCTGCCGGCGGCGCTTCCTGTAGGTGCTGTTCGGCTGATATTAAAGCCGGCTAATAAGCCGACTGAAGCTGATTTGTTGTGAGAGAAAAATGTTGTAGATTCTAACTGATAAGCCGGCTGATAAGTTCAAGCGAACAGGCCCATCACTTGCTGCGCGCCCGCGATCGGAGGGGCTTCTAGGGTTCTTCGGTAGGGTCCAGTGGCGGAGTCGAACCTCGTGTCTAGCGCTCTGGCCCCCACCTATCTCTTATAGTACTAACTCGGTACTTTTGTGCTCAATGCTTTTAAAATGATTCTGGATTTCTTCTTTACAACATATAACTTAGTGTCAATGTGTTTGGTAGCACACTTGACTTGTTGTCTTAGGAGTTAACTTACTTTAAATGGCTATTGCTGTTGTCTACCATTGTTAAATCCGGATATAAATTCCCTTAACCTCCTTTTGCCTATTCCTTAAGCCTCATATCAAGCTATACTATGGTATGCATCACTGATGACACCATAACTATTTCTTTAGAGCGTTTCCACAATAATACTTCAATTGCGAGTCTTGGCAACTGCTGTGGATTTCACTACATATCTCGCCAAGACTTAACATTTGTATCCTCAACTATTTGAGAGTACTTATTCTTTTTTAATCAGCATGAGGCCTATGATACTTTACAAAATTGCAAGACATTCACAACTCCATTCCAGTGATCTATATCTTGACTGGACTACTGCTAAAATATCCCGGATATATAAACTACGTCAGGATAAGTTCTTACTTGTACTTGTACACTCATCAAGCTTTCAACAGCTGAAGCATATGGAACCATATTCATTTGATCGATCTCACATCGGTTTCTGGAACACTTGAAGTTTCGAAATCTATTACTCTTGACTATAGGAGCAGGTGTAGGTTTACTCGCATGCATACTTTATTTCTTTAGAATCTTTTCTAAGTATGCCTTTGCGATAGTCCTAATTCCCTATTTTCTTCTATCTCGGTGAATTTTAATTCCTAGAACCAATGACGCTTCACCAAGATCATTCACATTGAAACTTGATAATAAAACTTCTTCTTCTCTAATAATAGATTAACATCACTAGTAATGAGTAGAATGTCATATATTCACAGGAAGTGGAAAATGAATTTTCCATTCTTGATCCTCGCATAAACGTTATTGTCATTCTCATTTTCTTTAAAACCCCAACTTTCTTATTGTCTTCATCAACTTCAAATACTACTGTCCAGAGACTTACTTTTAACCCATAAATGGATTTCTACAGGCGGTATCCCATATGTTCTTTCCTTCCATGACAAAACCTTTTAGGTTGTACCATGTAATCGTTTTCATACAAATTCTCGTTGAGGAATGTCATCTTTACATCCATCTAATATAATTCTAAATCGTAATGTGCCATTAATACCATTATGATTCTAAAAGAATTCTTGCATAAGACTGAAGTGAAAACTCTCATTGTAATCTTTTCATTCTCTTTGCGTAAAGCATATCGATACAAGTCGTGCTTTATATCTTTCTACATTCCCTTTAGAGTCATATTTTGTCTTGTAGACTCATTAACAGCCTACTGTTTTAGTTCCATTAAGAATTACTTCTAAGTCCCAAACATCGTTGGTATTCATCGAATTCATTTCAACTTTTATAGCTTCTTGCCATTTAAACGAGTAAACGCTTCTCATGGCTTCTTCAAGTGAGGTGGGATCACCTTTCATTTGAATTTCTTTACTAACATAGACTTCATTGTCATTAGAAAATCTGGTTTACTAATTCTTTGAGACCTTCAGGAAGCCTCAGCTACTGGCACTTTCACATGGGGCTATTGTTGCCCTTCATTGCTAAGAGGCGATTGATTCTACAGGCTCCTGTATCACAAGATTCTTGTTTATATTATTCATCTTCTTCGAAGAGCCAGCAACAGGTGTTGTATAAGTCATACAACGTCAACAGGTATTGAGAAATTCATTGTTTTGAATCATTGAAGTGGGCATGTAGTCCCGCTTCTCTTTAAGTCTTAAGTCTCTATATACCTCTATATACCATGTTTCCCCAGGTCTTCCCATCTTTTCTAAAGATAGTGTATCTTCAAATTTCATATTTTGGGTTTAGTCTGTTAAAACCTCATATGACGCTTTAAGCACCACCTTAACATCTTTGAGGCTGACTATCCTATTTTCCTGTCGAAACTTTAAAAGATCCAGGAATTTAACTATTTCCCTGCTTAGGGGTATCGTTGTTGTGACCGTTGTACTTCTCCGACGGTCGTATATATCTTAATTAATCTTTATCTCACTCTTAATAAAGAGTATCTTTCTTAATTAATTTTAATATTCTCCCCCTCGAAATATGGCATGAACTTTACTGCCATAATTTCGAGAACCATTAAGAAAAACTGTGAACGAGAAGACATATATAACTTACTTCATTCACATGATTGTGTTATGTAAATAAAGTTATTTCTTAATCCATTTAGGAGTACACTTTCCTTCATTTACTTTAAAAATTCAATGAGGTCTTTCATTAGCAGTACTTTTACAAGTCACACTTGCATCTTTTTCTTATCCTTTGGTTAGTATTGACCATGACGATGCATTTCTATTGTGCCACGGTTAATACTAGAACAACATAAGAGATATCCAAACTTCTCTCGCTATGCGGGATACAAAACATGTGAATCATCGCAAAACTTCTCCCATCATACAGCATTGACTAGTACTATACCAAACTTCTCCCCATGTGGGATACATCTATTCAAAATTTAGTCATGACGACTAAAACATTCACTTATACTTCATCTTCCAATTAAATCTTCCTGTTGATTCCAATTTAATCAAAAAATTAATAAACTAATAAAAAATGGTCCTGAACTGGCTTGACTCAAACATTTTTCATCCACATACCCTAGTATTGCAGCCCGTTGACATGCAGCTGAGTGATCTCGTCGGTTAAAATAAAATATACAATATGCTTCTGCTTCAATTCTACATCACCGTTGAACAAAAAATAGAATTAATTCATAAAACTCATAAATTAACTTGAAATTCCTATAATTACTCTTCAAAATTAAATTCTCCTGTTGGTTCAAATTTAATTGGAAGATAATCAACATCATGGCAGCGGAAACTTGATAATGAAATACATTCTATTAGGTCAGAAACATTTCTTGGTCCTTATCTTCTCTCTAAAAATTTGATCACGTTGGTGTAAAATTTATCAGAGATTTAAACTTTAAACTTAAATTCATTATAATATTGTCATCATCAACGTTGGTCAGAAAATGACAATACCATAATCTTACATAAACAAAAAATGGACTACTCCTCTAATTTAAATTTTTCTGTTGGTTTCAATTTAATTAGAGGATAAACATAATCATGATTTACTAAATATAAATGCTCTTCGAATTAAATTCTCTCGTTGGTTCGAATTTAATTAGAAGATTATCAACATTAAACTTTGCAGCGGAAACATGAAAATATAAGTTATCTACTTTTCAGAAGCATTTCACTATACTCATCTACTCTCTGAATAATTTATCCCGTTGGTTCAAAATTGTATAGAGATGAAAAACTGATCAAAATTCATCAAAATTCGCTTCTAAAAATAAATAAATAAATTTATAGCCTTTACTGTGCATTCGGCCCACGACCAACTCACCAGCGCACCCAGCCCAGCAGCCTGCTTTGCCAGCGCGCTCACGCTCACTCCCCCGCGCTCAGGTCGCAACCTGGGCCTGGGCCGGGATTCCGCTGCCCCGCCTGGGCCAAATCTGGCCCATGCAATCCCTGCCATTCGTCTTGATCCGACGGCTGTCCGCGTGTCTCACCCGAACAAAATATCGTGCCACGGCGGTGCCCCCGAACCCTAACTCCATTTTCACCTCTCCCTTCTCTCTCTCGCGTCGCACAAGCGTCAGTGGCGGCGACCACGGTGGCCGTCGACGCTGGTGAGGAAGACAGTCACCGGAGCAAGTTCGACTCCCCTTCCTCCTCCTCCTCTCTCTTCCCTTTCCCCTTCTCTTCCTTAGCGCCGTAGTCAGAGACGACCACGACGCGACGGCAGCCCGTGGCGGCCAGAAAAAAAGAAGGTGGCAGCACCGTTGCGGGGCCCCTCGTCGGTGTAGGCGCTCGCCCAAGGCTGAACACGTCACCGTCGAGTGGCCTTGTGGCTGCACCCTAGATTCCGAGCTCGCACATCGGCATCTCGACGGCGAGCGATGGCTCGGCTACCCACGCGGCGTCGGGGCTTTCTTCTCGCACAGCGATGGTGCGACAGTGGTGGAGAATCCCTAGTAGATTCTCCCCTTTCCGTTCTTGGTTTTCTAGGGTTAGGGTTTGGATCGGGTTGGGTTAGGGTTAGGATTTGATGCGAACCCTCTACTTCTGTTTTTCTTCCCCGAATCGATCTACGTGGGTTAGGGTTTGGATTTGGGTCGATGCGAATCGGGCTGAATCGAACCCTCTTTCTTCTGATGTTCTTCCCCTTCTAGGATTGGGGTTTGGATCCCTCTGCTTCGATCCGAATTGGATCTTTCTCATCTTCTTCTAAACTGCTACTATGCTGATTTAGATCTACACACTAGAAAACCTAGCTCTGGTACCATTGATAGATCATAGTACGTCTAAAACGTAGATCAGGGGATAAACTTGACTTAGATAGGGAAACTTGTTCCTGTACCTCGCCCTAGCGTAGTTGCATCCATGGCGTCGCAATGACGACGTACACCTGGTGTTGTGGCAACAGAGGCGCGGTGGAGTCCGGAGGACGAGGATTTGCCGTGGCAACAAGCTTCACTTCACTTGTAGCGCCCATGATTAGAGGGGCTTCTAGGGTTCTTTGGTAGGGTCCAATGATGGCATCGAACCTCGTGTCTAGCGCCCTGGCCCCCACCTATCTCTTATAGCACTGTGTGATAGGGGCCCACCGACTAGTGGTCGGTTGTGTGTCCCCGATCAGGACATGGTCAAGGGGTCCGACTCAGTCATTGCACTGAGTCGGATCAGATCAATCCTAACACTAGCATCGATTTGCCCCAAGAAATTTCATCCCATACGCAGTCAAATCCGAAGAAAGAAAAAAAAACCCAAAACTAGCTCCAAAAATCACAGAAAAAGTGGATGCAGGAAGAAGGAGCTGCTACTAAGCTGGATGGCTAAAGGAGCCATGGATGGCACCTACAGGAGCCACAACCACATTGGGGCGGATGCTAAAAGGAGCAGTGGTTTATACGCATGACGGAGAGATGGGACACCTTCGACGACAATCGAAGCACCTCCTCCGTCGTCGTCCGCCGTAACTATGAAGGAGCCACAGATGGCAGCTGTAGGAGACCAAACACGTTGGGGCAGATGCAGAAGAAGTAGGGTTTTGGACGTGGGGCGGAGAGAGAGAATACCTTCATAAAAAATTAGAGCAATTCCTCCGTTGTTGCTTGACTACAACCTCGCCCTAACCACCGCTTTCCCGGCTCGGCTCGATAGTTAACGTAGACTCATCGCCCCTATTGCGATGTCGAAACAGAAGCATGTAAGGAAAATGGACCCTTGGCCCATTTACTTTGGATTTTGGTGTTTGATGACCAACAGAACCAAATTGGACTAATGAATTTACAAGTGTGTGTTTTGTAGTCCAATAGGGTGCAAGACGTGACTTGGATGAATGCGACATGATGATGATCAACACCTTAAAGCAAGACCTTAGGAGCACAAGAGAAGACCCAAGAGATCAAGTAAAGTCCAAGCATGAAGATTGGAACCAAGCCGTATGCAAGATCGCGAAGAAACGAGCTCACTGTGGTGACCGGACGCTGGACCGGACGCTGCGACTGGATGCTGGGTGGAGACTCGGCAGACATGCGACCGGACACAAGGACCGGACACTGGCGGCAACCGACCGGATGCAGGAACGCAGCGTCCGATCGAGTACAGTAAGGTTCCAGAGCGGCAAATCTGCGACCGGACGCGTCCGGTGGTAGGCGACCGGACGCTGGCCAGCGTCCAATCAGTATATTGTTGGCTCAACGGTCGGGACGACCGGACACGTCCGGTCAGGACGATTTAGCATTCGGTCAGTAGCAGTTTCACGGGAATTCGACCCCAATGGCTACTTTCTGAGTGGGGCTTATAAATACAACCCCCAACCGCCCATTTGAGGAGAGTGGAGCTGAGGAAACATACCAAGGGTGTTGATACACCATTTTAGTGATCTCCATATGCATAGTGCTTAGTGTTTTATTAGGTGATTAGCATAAGTGCTTTGCGAAGTGCTTAAGTTGATTAGACCACCGCTTATGCGCTTGCTCTAGGTTTATGCCTAGTGTTTAGTGAGGTTTGCATACCTCTTGCCACCCCGTGCTTGCGAGCACAAGTGTTATACATCGGAGGGGCTTGAAGTCTTGGGAGATCACACCAACTGCGTTTGTGGTGTGGCCGCCACCGTGTACCGGAGGGAACAAGGCCCGCGGCGTTTTTGGCCGGAAGCTTGATAGTGAAGACGGCGGGGAGCATCTAGGAGAGGCTTGCCGGAAGGCACGTCGGAGACCCACTTGCGCATGGGGAAGGCCCGAGGCTATCCACGTAGTTACCCGACGGGGAGCTTGGCCCTTGTGAGGGGCTCCAACGAGGACTAGGGGGAAGCTTGCGCGCTTCTCGATACCTCGGTAAAAATACCGGAGTCGTTGATGGGAGTTTGCATATCTCTACCTCGCTCTTTAGCTTCCGCACTTACATTGATTACATTACTTCTATTGCGGTAGAGATAGCAACACATTAGCAAAATCGTAGTTGCACATTTAGATAGTTTATCTTTTGCATAGGTTTTGCTAAGGTTAGCAAAAGAGGCCATAGTTTAAAGTTAGATTTTTAAATTGCCTAATTCACCCCCCTCTTAGGCGTCACGGTCTCTTCAAAGGGGAAGAAGGAGCGTTGTGTGCTCGCTTGGGAAGGGAAGGCTGTGGCGTTGGATGGGGGAGAGGGGGTATATGGCTAGCCCGTCATGGCCTGGTGTCGCGCGCTCTAGTCGAAGCGCGACCAGTCGAGACTTTGTTGAGCCAAATAAGCTATTATATATCATCATAGATTAGCTAGGCTAGAGGTATATTTTTGACGACCAAGTGTTCTTTTCGGTTTAGGTATGGGCTTAAAACCTACTAGTTGTTACCAAGCCACCACTCCGTTGGGTGGCCCGGTCTAATAAGATATCATAATGTCGTACGTACCCTTCCTCAATCCCTTATAACCCTAAATAGACCTTAACCAACCCTAGTCGCTCCCAGCTGCCATGCCTCATCTCCCAACCCTCGAGAAGGAAAGGCCGCAGCGTTGGATGGGGGAGGGGGTATGCTAGACTGGCCCGTCATGGCCTAGTGTCGTGCGCTCCAGTCGAAGCGCGACCGGTCACCTGATAGAATTGGCGAAGCCAAATAAGCTATTATATATAGAGTCATAAATTCGTTGGGTTAGAGGTGTATTTTTGGACGACCAAGAGTTCCTTTTGGGTTGGGTGTGGGCTTAAAAACCTGCTAGTTGCTACCAGTCACCACTCCGTTGGATGGCCCAGCCCAACAAGATATCATAATGTCGTACATACCCTTCCTCAATCCCTTCTAACCCTAAATAGACCTTAGCTAACCCTAGTCGCTCCCAACCGCCACGCCTCATCTCCCAACGTTCGGGAAGGGAAGGGCGCGACATTGGATATGGGAGGGGGTATGCTGGACCGGCCCATTGTGGCCTGGTGTCACACGCTCTAGTCGAAGCGTGACCGGTCGCCTGATAGACTTTGTGAAGCCAAATAAGCTATTATATATAGAGTCATAAATTCGTTGGGCTAGAGGTGTATTTTTGGACGACCAAGAGTTTTGGGTTGGGTGTGGGCTTAAAAACCTGCTAGTTGCTACCAGGCACCACTCCGTTGGATGGCCCAGCCCAACAAGATATCATAATGTCATACATACCCTTCCTCAATCCCTTCTAACCCTAAATAGACCTTAGCTAACCCTAGTCGCTCCCAACCGCCACGCCTCATCTCCCAACGTTTGGGAAGGGAAGGCCACGGCATTGGATATGGGAGGGGGTATGCTGGACTGGCCTATTGCGGCCTAGTGTCGTGCGCTCCAGTCGAAGCGTGACCGGTCGCCTGATAGACTTTGCGAAGCCAAATAAGCTATTATATATAGAGTCATAAATTCATTGGGCTAGAGGTGTATTTTTGGACGAACAAGAGTTTTGGGTCGGGTGTGGGCTTAAAAACCTGCTAGTTGCTACTAGGCCACCACTCCATTAGATGGCCCGGCCCAACAAGATATCATAATGTTGTACATACCCTTCCTCAATCCCTTCTAACCCTAAATAGACCTTAGCCAACCCTAGTCGCTCCCAACTGCCATGCCTCATCTCCTCCTCTTCTTAGCCCCAACCGATAGCCGCTCACTAACTATAGTAGCTAGTGGACAACATGTGATGATAAGCATCCATTGTAGGGCACGAGGACGAACAACCATATCGATTATCGAATCATGGAAGGTTATAATCACTAAACCACCATTAAGATCAAGCAAGCAGTACAAGCTCTAGTTAGGAAGTCGCACACCAACTAGATCGCAATCCCTAAACCTTATTGGTGATCCACTCGAGGGCCCACATGCAAAATGAAGCCATGCGTGGGAACCTGAGCGATCAAGATGGGAAGCCACCAATTTCTTTTAGACAATAAAGTTTAATAAGTGATCTAGTCTCTGGCTAGTCAAACAAAGAGCAAGAAAGATTCAAACTCGATCCACGTAAAACAAAAGGGGGAGATCACATCTAAACTTAGAGCAAGGCTAATAATACAGCCGGCTTGCTGGCTATAAAGTTCTTTGCAGTCTTCTTTAAGCCCATCCATATAGTAGTGACCTCTTCACTGTTAATACATGGTTCGCTTGTCTCTCTCACAGAGTTTCTTGGTTCTTGTGCCCAAGCCGGCTATAAGATTACAACCCGCTTCTCCTCTTTCTCCTCCCTTCTCTCCTCCATCTCAACATTTAGCCAGCTTACAGCATGTTATTATACTTGCTCTTATGACCATTACATATATTCGTACAAGCAAACTAAGTATGCTTACCGACGAAGGAAGAAACCAATCCAAGTCCCGATGGATCCCCACCCCACTTAACATCTCCAGACCACCCCATGGAGGGACGAGAGGAAGAGGATGACTACTGGAGCGGAGTGTGTGTGCTACTACTGGCCGAGGATTTTGTGGGTGACAAAGGAGGTTTTGAGTGTTATTGTTTGGTGGTTGGTGAGGTGCGGCTACCTGCCAAGGAGGCCCTGAGTGAAATTTGGTAGGGAAAACAGAGGATGTGTTAGGTGGGAGCTAGTATTTAAAGACTAAAAAATGTTTACTAAAATATTGTTAAAACTTTTATGTGTTGGAATACAACTTTGTATTTCCATGAATGTTTTACACGTGGTTACATAGCAGAGTTTCCCTTTGCCACCTGTCATTATCCCTTTCATGAGCACTTGACTGTTGTATATAAATTTATAGCTTTCTATCACCATCGAACTATACATGACAATTCACATAGGAGTGTAGTGGATGATAGTTGTGAGTTGTCACTAGCCCTTTCGTGAGCATTTGCCACTTTATTTACATTATAGCTCTTTGCCATTGCCCATCAATGGCAATTTGGATGGAAAATTGTGGCAACAATGGTTGCCAGTTGTTACTAACCTCTTCCATGAGCATTTGACAATTGTGTCAAAAGTATAACTATATATTGTTGTCGGACTCAATGTGGCAATTTGTATGGGAAACCTTGTGGTAGTATTGATAGATGTTGTTTGTTGAACATTTGACACATGTGTATCTATAGTAGACCTCTTTGCCACTACTAAATTAAGTGTGGAGATCTGCATGGAAAAAGTTGTGAATAGTTGTTGCCAGTTGTCGCTAAGAGCATGTGTGACTTTGGTTGCCAGTAGTGATTGCTAGTTATGGCCAATCTCTTCGTTGACACTTGTATATCTATAATACAATTGTGTATTGCTTAGACCCATAGTTAACTCTATATTGTTTAAACTATAATTTGAGGGTGATAGCTTGTCTATCCATGAGTATTTGTCACTTTCTATCTATAGTGCAACTATATATCGTTGTTAAACGCCATGGATTATTCACATGAAAAGGTTGCGGGCAATAATGTCTACCAGTTGCCGCTAGCCCTTCTGTAAGCATGTGACACTTATATCGACAACTCTTATTATTGTTAAACTAAGTGAAAATCTTCATCGGAAATTTGTGAGCATTGGTTGCTAATTTTTGTTAGCCCTTTTGTTAGCATTTGACACTCTACAATGTACATATCTCTATGTTTTTAAATGCCATGAAGCAATCTTGTGAGTTTGTGAAAGGACTGCGATGACACCTAGAGAGTGGTGAATAGACGATTTTAAAATTTAACAAAAAAATAGCCACAGATTAGTTAGGTGCGGAACCTCTACACAATTTTGCATAACTTCCGCACAATATCACAGAATTTCCGCACAAACAAAATAACTTGACATTCACTACACCTAGAGTGTTCAAGCTCAAACTAAACATGCAGATATGTGTTTGTTCCACCTCCAGCTAGTTCCACACATGATAGTGATCCTTGTGCCGTTGAAGAGACTATTGCTTATTGGGCGAATGAAAACCCTAAGTTTGGTTCTGGTAATTGAATGACAACTAGTGGACTAATGCTTTTAATTAAGTTGTGATTGATCTAGGGTCCATATCGAGATGGCGAGCATGGCTTGTAGATGGATGAGAGGATGATCATGCCACATGGAGTAAGCTCGCACTTGGAGAGAAGAAGAGGAGATGAAAACAATATGTAACATCCTAAAATTTGCTCCTTTTGAAATAGATGTAAATTGAGGTAATTTTGAATTTTTGTGCTCATAAGAACATAGGGAAATAATAATGTTTCATTAAATTAAAATTCATCATAGGATGTAGAAACATGGATGTGCATACATGCATGTGCATTTGATCTATTGCAATGAGTGGTTGAATCCAAAATTTAAAATGAATTTAAAATGCTTTTGAAATTGGCTTTGAAGTAAAAGAAAAGGAAATTAGAAAAAAAGAGATTTAAAAAGTTGTAAATTTTATTTTTGGAAAACTTACCAAAATTGCTCACCTTTATTGGAATTGAAAAGTATATTTAAAATAATATTTCAATTCGGTTTGGTTCATATTTGAAAATGGTTTAAGAAAATGAAAACAAAATAAAAAGAAAAATGCTCCCTCTTTCCCCTTCTGGCCCACGGCCTGCTCCAGCCCTGGCCTACTCTCTCCCCCACCTCTCCTCACCACATGGGCCTCTGGTCACCGACCCAGTCGGTCTCTCCCTTTTCCTCTCTCCCTCACTCGGCCTCAGCCCAAGACACAACCCAGCCCCGCGCGCTCGGGCCGCTCAGCAGCAGAAGCCGTCCGCGCACCTCCTTACTATCTCTGCCACTCTGGCCCCGTTCTCGCCGATGCCAACAGGTGGGGCCGCCCCTGTCAGCTCTATCCTCCACCTTCGGTCGTGACCCGCCCGTACTCCGCCGCCGCCCGGGAGTCCGCGCCTTGCCTTGCCGCCCACGCCGCCCCATCTCATAAAAGCCAAAGCCGCCCACGCTGCCCTCACCTAGCCGCCTCCAAGCCGCCACCCGTGCCCTAGCGTAGCCGCTGCCTCGAGCTCACAGCGCTGCCGTTGACGTCTTCCGCTCTGTTGCACCGCGCGTCGCTTCCCTTCGCTCCACGCCACTATAAGTTGCCTAGTTGGGTTCGCCATCGTCTCCTCTTGCTCTCTGTACTTTTCTCGAGCCAAACCAAGGCCCGTAGGCCCTAGTTCAATAACGCCGACGAGGTCTTGGTTTTCTCGGCCATGGCACCGCCGTCCCTATCAACGCCGGCGACCTCATCTTCCCCTTTCGCTCATAGCCGTCCATCTTTGATCCAACGATCCCAAATAGAGGATACCCCTTCGCCTGCTATTTTGCTAAAGAGTCCCTACGGTTTTAGATATTTGAACCCGCCATCCTTAGTTTCTTCCAAAGTAACCCCTGTCTTTCTTCTTTATCCTGCCCGAGGACCTCGGCTAGATTTAAAACTCAGATTTTATTTATTTTAATTTGAAAATTAAGTGCCATCTATTTACAAAATTGCCACTATCTTCAGTAGGTCTTATCTTCCCTATTTTAGCTCCGTTTTGACCCGTTCAACTTGGGTTAGGTTCATAATTTCATAATCTACATGTTCATACTACTATTAGATATGTTTTCAATTTTTAAAATTTGTGGTTAGATTTAATCTATTATTTTATTAAAGGAAATCTTGTTTAAATCATATCTTCTACGTTTCGGCTCTGATTTGACCCGTTCAAGTTGCGTTAGATTCGCAACAACGTAATCTACGCATTAGTAAAAATATTTATCATATCACTAGCTCTAGAATTTCATGGTTTAAACTCTAATCTGAATAATAATTATGCAACTATATTTTATAAATAAAATATGATTTGTTTTACTTTAGTTTTATAATCTAAATTTGATTTAATTCAATTTATATAACCTTTTTATATAGTTAAAACACATGAAGCTTATAGTTTTATATTTTCTCTTATGAAGTAGATCTTTCGGTAGCCGTTTCTTTCAAACTGTAGCTCCGATTAGAGTGCATTCCACGTCTGTGTGTTCGTAGCGAGATGTAGATTCGTTTTACAAATTTTTCATCATAATTTTATGTTTGGTGTATTATTCTAATTTAGATCTATTGTTTACTTCGTGTATGATTGCATAGATGCTTGTGTGGTGCTTTATGATCTTGTTCAGTTGGTGAGTTTTACGTGGTGAATCAAGAAGTAGATCTTTGAAGATTTGGACTCAAAGAAGGATCTAAGTTTAAGGCAAGTATAGTATGGGATCTTTTTTGTTGTCCTATACTCCTTTAATCATTTAATTCATATACATATGTCTACCTTGGCAACCGTAGTAATTTTCCTAGCTATTTGATATCCTGGATTCCTTTGAGTTATTGCATTGGGTAGTATGATGCTAGTGCTCAACTAAAGACCATGATCTTATAACTTGACTAATGGTATATGCAATAAACATTAAAAGATGTTTTTTTAGCAACATAGAACAAGGGGGCTAGAGCATTGGGCTATTTTTATGGTGCTCTAGATTCCTCTCCCTAAAGACTTAACTGTAAGTGATCATTCGGGACTTACAGTACAACTGTAAGGGCTACATGGCTCTGGCTTCAGCTCAGTGTGAGGACTTTTTCTAGCTTGTTAGTGGTTATCTTCATTAGCGTAAGAATGGCTTGACAAATCAGGTATATGACAGCCTCTACTCTTATGTGTATAGGCGTGATGGAATTGTGCCATTCGATAGGGGGTTCCTATATCTGTTTGTCGAGTGAATCTAATGGCCCTAACTTGTTAGACGAACCTTTGAAAGGCTTCATAGTGACCCCTGCCTGCTTACCTTGGAAGTGTTTTGGGAGTAATTAACCTATGCATATGGGTATCATGACTCGGTGAAAGTGTACAACATCTGCAGAGTGTAAAACTAGTATATTAGTCGTGCTCACGGTCATGAGCGGTCTTGGAACCCTTACGGAATAGATGATGAATTATGATGATACTGATGATAAAGATGCTCATTAATGATACTATTTATGCTATTTATTATTCATGTTTACCTGATCATGTGTTTATATGAGCTTGTGGATAAACTTGTTGACACCCAATTGTTAAAAGATGACTCATTAAAAGCTAATTGTAGTTAAACCAGTGTTAGCCTTTTGAACCTCATAAACCCTGTTATATTTGTTGAGTATGGCATGTACTTATGCTTGCTTTACTTTTCAAATATTTGGATAAAAATCCCGGATGGGTACCAGATTGCTAGAGTTTGGAGGAAATATGCTTTGTGATCAACCAGTCAGTTGTTCCTGTGGAATTGGAGTCTTCACCCGAAGATCGGAGTTGTCTTTTTCCGCTGTTTGTTGTCTAAGGTTATATCCTTTATACTAAGTACGTTATATATTGAACATTGTCTTTCGATATTACCCTTATTTGTAGTTATATGTGAGATTTGACTTTCTGGGCTCACATATGGTGTGTATCTGGTTTTGTTCTTAAAACCGGGTGCTACACAATCCTAAAGGCATATGGTATATGCTAGGGGTTTTTATTTCACCGGTCAAGACACGCTAGAGTGCATGGTCAGGTTTAAGATGAATAGTCATACTATTAAGAGGGGAACTCTAATGCAAAACAGTTATCTAGTGCCTAGATTTGAACTAACTTTGCATATGCACTGGACCTAGTGACAAAGTGAGATGCAGGGGAAGGATGTTTTTGAAAAGCTAACTCGGTGCCTAAGGTGAAAGTGTTTGTGTTGGAACACATTGGAGTTCAAATTTTGAATTGCTTTGCAAAAAATATGAATTGGTATTATTTTTCGTCATCCATCAACAATGTCTGGTGCCCAGTGTGTGTGGGGGTGAGGGGGCTTACTGGAGAATAGGGTGCCTTGTGCTGATTTAACTGTAGACTAGGGTACTCACTAGAAATGTCTGGTGGTACCCATTGGAGAGCACTGAAGAATGCGTTAGAGTTAGCAGCGCGTGGGAGATTTAAATGAGGACACTAAAAGTCTGGTGGATGATCACCGAAGATTTCTTGTGCCCCTTGGACCTCTTGGGTTGGCATACAACAAGGGTCTAGGTGTCACAGGATATGTCTAGTGACCCTCACTGAAGAGGCACCAGAGAATCAAGAGTAGAGCCGTTTGAATTCCTAACGGCTAGTTGTCTGTGGTCGAGCTGTTGGGCAGTCATCAGAAATGTCCTGTGGTAGCGCCATAGTGACCACCGGAGAGAGTGCCTGTGGACAATTTTTTAGATCAATTTCTAGTCATTGGATCTACATAACATAAGTTTCGATGGGTGTTCTCTGGTGGTCACCAGAGATTTCTGATGACCTCAAAAACAACACACCACCAAGCTTACAACGGTTAGTTTTTGATGGACTTATAAATAGGGGGTGTGGTCAGCCCTTGGGCACTCTCTTGGCCTTCCAAATGAACACAAAGATCCTTGAGCTCTTAAGAACGCCTCCCTATCACTCTCTTGCTCGATGGTTGATCCAAAGTGAGGTAAGGAGAGATCTAGTGCATTTGCTTAACTGATTTGCATCTAGTGGCACTAGTTGATCGACTTGACATGGATTTCTTCTTACTCTTGGTAGTTTTCGCCACCTAGACGGATTGGAGGAGCAAGGACTATGAGCATCGTGTCGTTGATTGTTCGGTGGCTCAGATCGGTTGATTTGTGAGGGATTTTGTGCTCACCTCTTGGGAGATTGCGAAGGGCAATTCTAGTGGAATGCTCGAGGCTAGTTGGAGTGTTTTTTGTTGATTTGATTCTTGCGACACCTAAGTTGTGGGTCAAGCTTGAGAGCTTTGTTAGCGCATACATTATTCACCTAGAGACTTGCCTCAATGAGGACGTAGGCTGCCGGTAAGCAACCAAAGCTCAGGGATAAATCTTGTCTCCCCCTTGCCTTTGGTGATTTGCAAATTCTACAGTTGTGCTCTTATTTCACATGCATAGCTTGAGTTGTCGTTGTTTGCTTTGTGTTGCTCTCTAGTGCGGTAGTAGCTAGCTCTAATCGGTAGGGTAGCTAGTTTTAGTTGCTCTTCTTGTTTAGCTCACTAGGAGTAGCTTGTTCAGTTGATAGCCTCTTTGCGTGATTATGTGTGCTTTAGTGGTAGATCACCTCGCTACTAGATTCGTTGCAAAATGCATCGATAAAACCAGACTTTTCTGACCTGGCCAATCCACCAACCAGGCTAGTAGCTATACCAACATCCAATCACGCCCTAAATAGAGCCAAGACGTTTTGGAGTGCGCTTGGTTCATATTTTTAGGGCGGTAAGGCGAGACATGGCGAGCCACTCATTTGAGTCGACTAGGCGACGCCTAGGCAACCATAAGATAAGGCAAGACAACGCCTTACCATTCTAAGAAATAGGAAAATACCAGCACGGAATAGGCAAGAAAAAGAGGAAAAAGGAAAAACAAAAACTAGAAAAGGGCAAATGTAAAGAGAAGTGCTTGGCCTAGCCCAGGCCAATACGACCCACGAGAGCGCCCTTATCCTTCTTATGTCATATCTCATCTCACTTCTCATGGACTTGCAGATGCAGGCGCCCGCCAAGACGCATCCTCCTTCACGCAGCGCAACACATTGTGTCTCTCCGCTTGACGATGCAAATGCAAGACCGCCCGCATCTCCCTCTCCTTCATGCAAGCGCACCCACGATCTCCTCTCTTATGGCTCAAGCGGTCTGGCATTGCCCCTCCCTCCCTCCTGTTGCTCTTGGTAGCATGCGCCGCCATACCGCCTCCGCTCCTTCCACACCCTCTACTGCGCTGCTCTCAGATCCCCATCTCGATCAATCGCCGCCTCCGCCCAGCAGATGACCTGTGTAGCGTGGATTTGGTGGGGATGAGCGAGAGGTAGCTGCATGGCCTCTCCCTATCCTTTTTCCTATGCTTTTGGCTAGGCATCAGGGACATCTTACTCCCTGCGAGCACCTTGTCGTCTGGCGGACGCCTAAAAAAACCTTGGCATGGTTTCCAAGCCAAAGAGATTTGCCTTGTCTTGTCTATCCGCACCGTGACAAGAAGGTTGTCGAAGCTAGAGAACCGTTTTGGCTCCCTCACGTAAAGCAAGGTAAAAGCTTACTTACACAGATTTTAAGAAAATCTTGTTTGGTATCCAAAGAACTTAGATCTATATTTTTGCTAGGCAAGGCTACACAGTAATGAGCAAGAAAACCAAACAGCCCCTTTAACTTTAACCGGTAGTTCATACGATCCATGTTGGCATGATTTTCTTCGTTGTGGAATGTACTTATGTCCCGTTCGTTTAGGCTAGTTTGGCTTATAAGCCATGTCTGAAAGTACTGTTGACTGGTTTAGTGTGAGAGAAAAATACTGTTCGTTGGCTGATAAGCTAGATACGAGCAAACGAACATGCTATTAGATAGTTGGGAACATATCTAGTGCAAACCAACCTCTCCGTGCAAACCGTGCAAACCAACTGCGGGGGAGAGGTGGAAGAGGGGATTTGCAAAAGTGTAATTACGCCCGCTCCTAATTACACTTTTGCAAATCCCCCCTCCCACATCTCCCCTGCAGTTGGTTTGCATGGTTTGCATGGAGAGATTGGTTTGTACTAGATACATTGTCTACATAGTTTTGCTTTTTGTGGGTGCATGCAGAAAGCTGAAGGGTGAAGGAAGAAGGCGTACGTATATTACGCCTACGTGGCTAACCTATTACTAGTATACTGTACACTCCTATACGGCGAAAATGTGAATGTGAATGGAATAGGAGTATACCGCCGGCGCCCCTGGGGATGGAAACGCAAACCACGGCGCGGCGCACGCAGGATTCGCCTTCGCGCTCTTTCCTCCTTTCCCAGTTTCCCTCCACTCGCCGTCTCCCCCCAACCGCTTCAAAATTTGAAAACCGATGCTCATGTCACCGCACGGGACGGCTAGGATTTCGCCGCGGCGCCTCGGCCGCCGTGTCCGCGCCCAAACCGCCCGCCTCGCCCCCGCTCCAGGGCCGGACGGAGGAAAGAAATAAAAAGGACGGAGAAGGACGTCCTCCACGTTTCTCCATCGCCAATCGCCGGCCGACTCTCCCCTTTCCTCTCCAGTTCTCCAGTCGTTTCTTTCCCCCACGCGCGCTGGCCATGGCCATCTCGGAGGACCCAGAGGGAGCCGCGGGCGATGGTGGCGGGGTGACGAAGCGGGGGAGCAAAGCGCGGGGGAAAGGCGGCGCTAAGGGGCGCGGGAGGCCCAAGCGGCAGAGCGAAGACAGGTCCTTCGTGGCGCCGGTGATGGATGGGGTGGCGGTCGGGGACCGGGTGCTCAGGGAGAGGAGGCACGCGCCCAACGTCTTCTGCGAGCGCGACACGGATGACGACGATGAGGTGCTGGGATAGCTCTCTCTACTTTTTTTTTTTTGGTTTTCTTGTGGGATTTGCAACGTGCTTTTCGCGCTCTCTCTTTGTGTGTTTCCAGTTTCCCCATTTTTCTCTAAAAAAAGTTTCCCATTTTTTCCTGGAGCAGGAAAATGAGAAAAAATAGCCTTCCTATCATTTGATACGATTTACTGTTTCCTGGATGAACGATTTAGCGCATTAAATAAATACAGATAAAGAAAACTGCCTTTTCTTTAAACGAAAGAAATTCCCTTTACTTAGGGATTGAAAAAAAAACTAGTATTGTTCAGTCACTCGAGGGACTTTTCTGATGATTCTTTGCTCTACTATGATTTATAGTAAAGGAAAGGAAAGGCTTCTAACTTTGACATACTGTCTGTTCCCTCCTCCCCCTCCACATAGTAGCAGAAATTTCTCTTATTCCTTTTTTTTACTGCGTATGTATGTCTTGTGTCTCGTTCTCTCAAATACATTTACTTGCCATTGTATTGGATATTGGTTAATTCTTGTCGGGTGTGTTCTCTTAATGTAGTGGGCTAATTTCTTGGCCGGTGTAATGTCAGGAGACTGCAACCAACCAATCCAAGCGTCAGAGAAAGAAGAGAAATGATGCTGGCAAGAAGAGGGGGCCTAGGAAAACCAAACCAGAACATGCGGACAGCAAGGCTCACTTCCCCAACAGCAAATGCCACGGTGACAGGAAGGGGGTATGTTACTTTCAATCTTCTGCAACAGTTGATCACTATAGTTTTGTACCCATGTTAGCATGTTGCCAATTTTACCATGTACTATCTGACAGTTCTTGACAACAAGAATCTTTAGTTCTTTACAAATTTTCTAAATGTTGTCTGAAACATACAAAACCCTGTCACAAGTTCCAGGTTCTATTAGGAATGGTTTTGTTGTTCTCTATTTGCCCTTGTATAAATCAAAACCTTAATGTCGATTAGTAAATATGTTTTTGAGCTTGTTTGTTGTAACTAGCAATAGTGCAGTGATTATCCAGTTGTGTGATTACTATACTTCCTCTCTTGTATGTTCCCTTTGTGTTTCTGTCATTTATTATATTAAAAAATAAAATAAAGAACATCTTTTTCCTAGCGGCTAGTAGTTCTGTGGTACCTTTCTGTAACACCTTAGTTTTGGTGTTTTTGAGTTTATATTTCAATTTTCTTTGAATGTTGTAGCGTTTTGTTTCTTGGGCCATAGGATGCTAAAGGAATTGCCACATTTGCTGTAACACCTCAATTTTAATGCTTCTGGTGTATTGAAAGAATGCTGTAGGCTTTAAGTCCATTTACTTGCAGGATGGTGTTGAGACAATTAGGGGCAAGGACTCATGGAAGGGTGAGGTTTTACAGACTGCAAAGAAGAGGAAGAAAGGAGATGCAGGGACGGTTTCTGTTACAAAAAGGTTGAAAAGAGAGGATGAAGAACAAAGGAAGGCCTTATTCTCCAAGCATAAAGGTTGTGATGAAACTGATAGGGTAAGCAACTCATGAGCTGTTTATGGAATGCTTTTCTGTGAGTATTTGATGAATGTAAGTGTTGTTTCAATTGTCTAGAAACGGAAGAAGATGTTGACTGGGGATAATGCCCTGATGTGCCACCAGTGCCAGAGGAATGATAAAGGGAGGGTGGTCTGGTGTAATTCATGCAGCAATAAGCGCTTCTGTGTGCCATGCATTGAAAGATGGTGTGTCAATTGCTCACGATCTTTGTGTCTACTAACATGATTGCACATCATAACTTTCTTTGTAATATGACATTTACATACATATATAAATTATATACACATGGTTTATTTTGTAATTGTATTATACGCATCTGCTATTTTTTGTTTTATTTTGTGCAACTGCTTTTTGTCTACTGTGCTTTAAAAATTATGTCTTTTCCTTCTAGTATTCATTTCATGTGGCTATGTTATTTGATCTAGTGTATTGTGAAATGCTAATTTGTCTTAAACTACTAAACAGGTATCCTAATTTGTCAGAAGATGAATTTGCTGCAAAATGCCCATATTGTCGCAAGAACTGTAATTGCAAGGGATGCCTACGAATGCGAGGGGTTGAAGAGGTTCATGCCTAGCATTCCATCTCTTTTCTCTTTCTTCTCAGTTCTGCTTACTAAATATTTTTCTTCAATTTTTTCCTTTCTAGTCTTAATTAATGACTTACCATTTCTCATGAAGCAGCCTCCAAAGAAGGAAATTTCTGAAGAAAATCAAATCTCTTATGCTTGTGATGTTGTTCGCTTGTTGCTTCCCTGGTTGAGAAAACTGCGACAGGAGCAGATAGAGGAGAAGAAATTGGAGGCTAAAATAAAAGGTAGTGTGTTCTGGACTTCTATTGTTGTGTGCCACAAGTTGGTAAGTGAGATTGCTGTTCATGCTAATTTGTTTCTACTGCAGGTGTTTTGGTTAATGATATGAAGTTGGAACAAGCTGAATGTAATCTAGATGAACGTGTCTACTGGTTCGTTCTTTCCTTATTTCCTTTCTGCCACAATCTTACAGCAGCAAGCATCTGATCTCTTTTCTTGTTCTTCCAATGTAGCAATAATTGTAAAACTTCTATAGTTGATTTTCATAGAAGCTGCAAGTATTGCTTTTATGATCTGTGCCTTGAATGCTGCGGGGAGATCCGCAAAGGTGAGATTCCTGGAGGAGAAGAGATAACGAAAGTAAAGCCTGAAAATAGAGGCCGGGATTATCTTTTTGGTACTACTAAGTCAAAGGATGGGAGTAAAGGGTTCTCCTTGAGGAGGTGCAGCTCAGAAAATGAGCCTTCCAATGGAATAGGTTCTAGTGAGGGGGCAAGTAACTCTCTGGCGCTGTGGAAAGCAGAAAGTGATGGTAGCATACCTTGCCCACCAAAGGAGCTAGGAGGCTGTGGTGGTTCGATGTTGGACCTCAAGTGCTTTTTTCCAGAAAAGATGCTTTCCAATTTAGAAGAACGAGCTGACAGAATTATGAGGAGTGAAGTATTTGCAAACGCAGTAGCCAACAGAAGTGATCGGTGCCCTTGTTATGACCATTCAGGGAACATAAGAACTCAGGATGTGCGAGCGGCTGCAAATAGGAAAGGCTCAAGTGATAACCACCTGTACTCCCCAGTTGCCACTGCTATCAAGGAGGATGACTTGGTGCACTTTCAGATGCATTGGTCAAAGGGTGAACCAGTTATTGTTTCTGACGTTCTACATTTGACTTCTGGTCTCAGTTGGGAGCCATTAGTTATGTGGCGGGCGTTGCGAGAGAAAAAGACTAATGGTGACGTAGAAGATGAGCACTTTGCTGTCAGGGCAGTAGATTGCCTCGATTGGTGTGAGGTCAGTTCTATTTCATTGAATGTTTTAGTGCATTGGGTGATCTTTTTTTGTATATATTTAAGTGTTTTCATTTGTATTCCCCTTAGATGTGCCGTTACTTTTCCTTTTGTAGACTTTCCTAGGTGCATTTAAGAGGGCTAGGTTCACTTCCTTGACTTGTTCATGTTTGTGCTCTGCTGAATGTCTGTTCATGGTCATTCAACTCTGCTAGAAGATTTCTTTATTACTATGACAAGAAACAAGACATGCTCTACAAGTAAAAAAAGTACAATGTTGAAATATCATTGAATTTGAATTCTATTTCAATTTTTATGGAATTGTGTTATCTGTTTGCATGCAGATAGACTGCTCACAGCTCTGTTGTTAACAGCTAATTCAAAAATATTAAGCACTGGCATGCACAATTTTGTGTTGCAGGTGGAAATTAATATACACATGTTTTTTGTGGGATATATGAAAGGCAGAACGCACACCGTGGCACACTGGCCTGAGATGCTTAAGCTAAAGGACTGGCCACCATCTAGTTCATTTGATCAGAGATTGCCTCGCCATGGTGCTGAGTTTATCAGTGCATTGCCATTTCCTGAGTACACTGATCCTCGATATGGTCCGCTAAATCTTGCAGTCAAGCTTCCTGATGGTGCATTGAAGCCAGATCTTGGACCAAAAACTTACATTGCTTATGGATTTTACCAGGAGTTGGGCAGGTGATTCTGTGACCAAGCTTCACTGTGA